>CM038143.1:46286500-46751962 GCA_021437245.1 Aegilops speltoides | reverse complement strand
CTAGCCTGTGCTTTTATTTCATATGTTTAGCACATGACCAGCCCAGTTTGTTCTTTTCCTTTCTGAAAATGGCTAACTCATCTATTTTGTTTTTTGCAGAATAACCAACGTAGGCCTACTTGCTTTTCTACGCCGTGCTGGGCCGGAAATCTTTCAAGACAAGGAGGGATGCATTTTGCCTAGAAAATGGGCTATAAGTAATAAGAAATGGGCTATAAAATGAAAAAATACAGCAAATGGGCAATTACTTCGAAAATACTTTTTCCTTTTGGACTTTGATATTTTAAATTTCATTGTTATTGTGCGGGTAAAATTTCATTGGATTTAAATTAAGGTATGTTTAGTTTTTAAATTAATTTGAATATGGCTAGAAATTTTGGGCTGTATGCTGTTTGCGACAGATTTGGAGGCTGACTTGTGGGTCTACGAGGTTGACGTGTATGAAAGGCTTTGTCAACGTAGTCCACAAACGATTCTAGCAGCAGTGACCATTGGATGTTAATCCAACGGCCGTGCTGCTTCTTCAATATATGATCTTCTTGCTCCAGCCACCCAAACCAGCGCCGGTGGGACTGCCTGCTCCCGCCTCTCGTGGCCAGCTGTGCTGCCGCACAGGCCGCACCGCCCCACCCTACTCCATTGCTGGCCAGGCCATTCCTCTACTCACCCACACCTCCTGTTATTTTCCGGCGACGGTAGCTGGACCGGTAAACCCTCGTACTCCCCTCCGCATGGGCAACTACTGCCGATTCTTCCCCGGCTCTGCATCGTTCCCTTCCTAGGCCTCGCCGTTGTCCACCGCCCTGGTCCTCTCAGCGCGGCGTGGTCAACATGGTCAACAAATGACATCCATCGGAAGTGGAATGTACGTGGAGAGGTTGACAGCTGGGTCCACGGCCGCACACAAGGAAATGCCTCCTTATTAAGCGCAAAATAATGATTCCTCCACTTGACATCTGGGACCCCCCGGAAGGGCCTCTGTATTTCGCGAAAAAACGTTCCCCTCGCTGACAGGTCGGACCCACCAGCTATATCTTCGCACACAATGAAGTGCCTCCTTATTATGCACAAAAAATGAATACTCTCCCTACTAGCTGGGACCTAGCATAGTGGGAGGCTGACTTGGGCCTACTAAGTTGACAGGGACGGAGGGCTTTGTCAACATAGTCAATATGAACGTTTCTAGCTCTAGTGACCGTACGATGTCCATCCAACAGCAGCAGTGCTTCCTCAACATCTGGTCTTCTCGCTCCAGCCGGCCAAAGCAGCGCCGGTCGTGCCGCCTGCTCCTGCCTCCCATGGCCGACTGTGCTGCCGGGGAGGCCTCACCGCCCCCTACTACTCCTGCTGCTGGCCAGGCCATCCCTCCACTCACCCACACCCCCTGTTATTCTGCGGCGATGGCAGCCTCACACCAAAGCCGAACTAGTGAACCCTCGTACTCCTCTCCGCGTGGGCATCCACTGCCGCGTCTTCCCCGCCTCCATGTTGTCCCCTTCTTAGGCCTCACCGTCGTCCACCGCCCTGGTGCTCTCGACGCGGCATGGTCAACATGGTCAAGGAATGACTTCCATCAGAAGAGTACTGTACGTGGAGAGGCTGACAACTGAGTCCACGGCCGCAGCAAGGAAGTGCCTCCTTATTACGCGGAAAATAATGATTCCTCCACCTGACATCGGGGACCCACCAGACTGGCTACCATATTTCGTGAAAAAAATGTTTCCCCCTGACTGCTGGGATCCACCAGCTAAATCTTCGCATGCAAGGAAGTGCGTCCATATTACGGGCAAAAAAATGATTCGCCCCCTGGCTGTTGGAACCCACTAGCTACATCTTCGCACGCAAGGAAGTGCGTCCATATTACGAAAAAATGATTCACCCCTAGACTTCTGGGACCCACCAGCTACATCTTCGCACGCAAGGAAGTGCCTGACAGTCGGGATGCATCCGGACGAAGCGTACGTAGCGTTGTCATTCTGGTCGCAAACGTGTTTGTACATACAGGTCGATTGGTCTACCTGCAGGTTACAGCGATGAACCAGGGCTGTGCAAGGAAGGGCACGTGTCATAGTAGAGGCGCGCACGTAGCATGTACACGTACGTACAGCGTCCAGGGTGCAAGAAAGAAAATACAGCCACATACGTACATATGAGCGGGGTCTCGAACGCCTACTCGCGCATACGTATGGCAAGGGCTCATGTACATGGCTGGGTCGGAACGAAGAAACTGCGATGTCGTCGTGTTCATGGGGAGGCAACGAATGCGTCATGTTCAATGGGAGGCAACGGAATGCGTGCTGTTCATGAGGAGCCAACCGGCTTGGATGGAACACGCGATGAAAACGAGGCCTAGCGTACCGTAGAACGAAGGAAACGGCCTTGTGTTCAACCAGCCACGGTGGAAACGGGATCCTATTCATCAGAAGGGGTCTGGCGTATCGCAAAATGGAGGAAACGGACCTCCTACAATTGAAACGGGGTCCTGTTGATCGGGAGGGGTGTGGCATAGCGCAAAACAGAGTAAATAGACTTGTGTTGGAGCGCTACGGTCGAAACGGGGGTCCTGTTCATCAGGAGGGGTGTGGCAAACCGCAAAACGGAACTCCATGAGATACTATTCATCTCCACCATCGACCTCCTCCAGCCTCCACGGGCTCCTGTTCATCCACCATCGACCTCCTCGAGCCTCCACCTACGACTGTTCATCCACGGGCTCCTGTTCATCCAGCCTCCACCGCGCGCTCCTCCATCGGCTACTGTTCAACCAGCCCTCTCCATGGGGGTCATGTTCAACCACCCCTCCATGGGCTACTGTTCACCCAGCCCTCCACCGGCTACTGTTCAACCAGTCCTCGATGGCTACTTTTCAACCAGCCCTCCACAGGGTCTTGTTCATCCAGACCTCCACGGGGTCCTGTTCATCCACCGGCTAGATCGATCGGGGTACTGTTCATCCAGCAGCAACGGCCGCTACAACCACGGGGTCCTGTTCATCAAACCCCCACCGGGAACTGTTCATCCAAACCCCCAACAACGCCTTTGCTCATCAAGGGAAGGAGGCATCGGTGTTTGATCAGCTTCAGTTAGCAGTAATAGCGAAGGAATCACTCGGGTTCAGTTAATAGCAAGGGATCGATCGATCGCTCGGGTTCAGTAATGCGTAGCCTGCAGTGCAATTGCTTGGGTTCAGTTAGAGCCCAACGCCTCGCTCGGGTTCAGTTAGAGTGCAACGCCTCATACACACACGCGTACGTACGAGAGAAACGCGCATCGCTCGGCCCCGACCACCCACCGTAACCGGGAACTCCCCCGATATTTTCCTCGCCCTCGCTTCTACCACGGTTTTCTCCATCATGGATGGCCCAAAGAATGTCATGGAGCTGCGTCTCCGGCCCGGCCAGGATGAAAAGCCCATTTTCTGCGTCTCCCCTGATATTTTCCTCGCCCTCACTTCTACCACGGTTTTCTCCATCATGGATGACCCAAAGAATGTCATGCAGCTGCGTCTCCGGCCCGCCCAGGATGAAAATCCCATTTTCTGTCATGATTTTTTGTCATAGAAGTAGGAGCCCACCACATCTATTATGATACCTGGTTTTGTCACAATTATCGTCATAGAAGTATCATAAGTATGACAGAAAAAAAATGTTCGGCCCAAAATGTCATGGATGTGTCTTTGTTTTGTAGTGCTTGGTTGCTATGTTCACAATGAAAGTATGCCACTCAAAATATTATTTATCTATGTTTCAAAACTCGAGCTCTGACACCTCTACAAATCCCGGCTTCCCTCTGCGAAGGGCCTATCTATTTACTTTTATGTTGGGTCATCACCCTCTTATTAAAAAGCACCAGTTGGAGAGCAGTGTTGTCATTTGCATGCATTACTATTAATTTACATTAAGTATGACTGTGACTGGATCTCTTTTACCATGAATTACAATGTCTAGTCAGTCCTTGATCTTCAGAGATGCTCTGCATTTTTGTTTTGCGATCTCAGAAAGGGCTAGCGAGATACCATCTTGTTATATCATATTATGAATTTTTTGAGAAAGTGTTGTCATCTGAGGTTTATTATTATTGCTCGCTAGTTGATAATCTTATTGTGAACATGAGACCTAAATCTTATTGTGAATATGGTTAGTTGATAATCTGTGCTGAAAACTTGAATGCTGGCTTTACATATTTGCAACAACAAGATCAAACAGAGTTTGTAAAAGTTTTTCTTTATCACTTTCAGTTTGTCAACTGAATTGCTTGAGGACAAGCAAAGGTTTAAGCTTGGGGGAATTGATACATCTCCAACGTACCTACTTTTCCAAACACTTTTGCCCTTGTTTTCGACTCTAACTTGCATGATATGAATGGAACTAACCCAGACTGACTTTGTTTTTAGCAGAATTGCTATGGTTTTATTTTTGTGCAGAAATAAAAGATCTCGGAATGACCTGAAACTTCACGGAGAATATTTTAAAAAATTTATAAAAAATACTGGCAAAAGAATTAACATCAGGGGGCCCACACCCTGTCCACGAGGGTGGAGGGCGCGCCGACCCCCTGGGCACGCCCCCCTGCCTCATGGGCCCCCTGAGACTCCACCGACCTCAACTCCAACTCCATATATTCACGTTCGGGGAGAAAAAAATCAGAGAGAAGGATTCATCGCGTTTTACGATACGGAGCTGCCGCCAAGCCCTAATCTCTCTCGGGAGGCTGATCTGGAGTCCGTTTGGGGCTCCGGAGAGGGGAATCCATCGCCGTCGTCATCATCAACCATCCTCCATCACCAATTTCATGATGCTCACCGCCGTGTGTGAGTAATTCCATCGTAGGCTTGCTGGACTGTGTTGGGTTGGATGAGATTTATCATGTAATTGAGTTAGTTTTGTTAGGGTTTGATCCCTAGTATCCATTATGTTATGAGATTGATGTTGATATGAATTTGCTATGCTTCATGCTTCTCACTAGGGCCTGAGTGCCATGAATTCAGATCTGAACCTGTTATGTTTTCATGAATATATGTGAGTTCTTGATCCTTTCTTGCAAGTTAATAGTCACCTACTATGTGTTATGATCCGGCAACCCCGAAGTGACTATAATCAGGACCATTCCCGGTGATGATCGTAGTTTGAGGAGTTCATGTTTCACTATGTGTTAATGCTTTGGTCCGGTACTCTATTAAATGGAGGCCTTAATATCCCTTAGTTTCCAGTAGGACCCCGCTTCCATGGGAGGGGAGGACAAAAGATGTCATGCAACACTACAAAAAAATACACTTCTGTGATGATACGTGGTTGTCACAGTAGGTCGCATTTTTTGTCATGCATGTACATCCATGACAAATTTATGATAGAATCAAGATAGTCATACCTGTGCTGTCGTAGAAGTGTTCCATGACATTACCAAAATTATCGTCATGGAAGTGTCCACATCCATGACGATAAATCGCGCGTCACAGAAGTGCTTTCGTCAAGGGTGACCGACACGTGGCATCCACCGTAACGGAACGTTGTTAAGCTATCGGGTCGGGTTTTGGATCTGATAACCCGTTAACAGCCCCGACCAATGGGGATTTTCCACGTGTAAAATCATCATTGGCTGGAGGAGATACGTGTCAGGTCCGCGTTGGCATAGGTGTCACTCATCCAATGGGCGAGCGCGCCTATGATATGTTGACACGTGGATCGGCCCATCAAGTTTAAATGGGCCGGCCCAACTAAAGGCCCACAAGATTTTGCGGACCATAATGGGCCGGCCCAGCTAAAGTCCCATGAGATTTTGCGGCCATAATGGGCTGGCCTAGCTAAAGGCCCACAAGATTTTGTGGGCCATAATGGGCCAGCCCAGGTAAAGGCCCACAAGATTTTTGTGTGCCATAATGGGCCGGCCCAGGTAAAGGCCCACAAGATTCTTGCGGATCATAATGGGCCGGCCCAGCTAAGGCCCACGAGATTTCGCCGACATTAATGGGTCGGCCCAGCTATAGGCCCACAAGATTTTGAGGACCCTAGATGGCCAGCCCATTAACTGGCTGCCATGTTTTGGGACAAATGTCGGTCCATATTTGATCCCATCCATTAATGGCCTGCCACGTTCCAGGCCTAATAATGGCCCATATGAGATCCGGCCCGTTAAAAGCCTACCATGTTCTTGGCCAAATTATGGCCCAGATCAGGTCCGACTCTTTAAGAGGCTTTGGGCTCAATTATGGCCCATATCAGATTCGGCCCGTCAACGGGACGCTATGCTTTTGGGCCCACTTGCTAAAGGCCCATTTAATAATTTGGCCTGATATTAGTTTCGACCTGTTAAGGGCCCGTTTAACATTTCGGCCCTATATTAATTTCGGCCTGTTAAAAGCCCGTCATATAGTTGGGCCTAACTACGACCCGGTTTGCATCTGGCCTGCTCGCAGCTGATATCTGATTGGGCCAAACAAGGACCTAGACAATTTTGGCCTGTTAAAAGCCCGTGATTTGATTCGCACAATCATGGGTCGGGGTCCATTTCGGGCTGCTGCCGGCCCGTGAGCTGTTCGGCATGTTTCAGGCCCAACCTACATCGTGATTGCATGACGACCCGATTATGTACCGTAATTTTACGGTTTGGCCAGTTTACTGCAAAGACAGGATATATATACTGTAAAATAACTGCAGCATCATGAATAAGAAAAAACCTAGAATATACAATAAAGAAATTACGCCATATTACATCCAGTGGGCATCAAAGTTCGCCAATATGATAATAAAGCACAAGCAGACAGCAGATTACATACACTGGGCATCAAAGATCATCACCAGTGCAAATAAACACGCCGAAAAAATAATATACAAAACCGACAGCACTTCAATAGAGTTCAAGAAAGGTTAGCCCTGCTGGGGAGCTGCAGTGCAAGCAGCTTGTCACGACCGGTTTTCCGGGTAATAAATTTCCAGAAAAGACCGTCGTGCTCATCAGCCCCAGGATTACTGGTAGCTGATGAGGCTGCAACTTGATACAGAAATTCCAAGAAAAATACAAAATATGTAGTACAAGACCATTCTGGCCTGTGAGTACAACAAATGATTTCTAGTGGTTGATGGCGGAAGCGGTTTATGGATCATCAGTGTTTGGGACTCCATTTCCCACAGGAACAACTAACTAGGTTAACTCCTATCTTCGCGAGGCTACTATCTCCATTGCTTAGGTTCCGGGGCTGTCATCGCGTTGTTCCTCTCCGTGCAAGAAAATCTGGCCGAGACAATAGCCAGGGACAAGCTAGTGAGTACTTTGAATGTACTCGCAAACATTATGAACACAGGTATAACATAACAATGGTGTGCTAAAAAATATTTTATGCTCATGACGTCAGTCACAAAAGATAAGTAAAACTCTGATGTGTGCCAGCAAGTTATTTATAAAAATGCAATAACATAGTAGTATTAAAATTTATGAAATAAATAACAAGCAATGCCACAGTCAGGCGTCTGAGCGACACCACATAAAGGGCTTTAAAAGAAATGCCACAGTCGGGCGTCGAGCGACACCACATAAAGGGCTTTAAAAGAAATGCCACAATCGAAGGTCTCGGCGACACCACATAAAGGGCTTTAAAAGAAATGCCACGATCAGGCGCCCGGCGACACCACATAAAGGGCTTTTAAAATAGATGCCACAGTCGGGCGTCTGAGCGACACCACATAAAGGGCTTTAAAATAAACAATCATAGTGAATATCCCGGAGGTAGAACCATCCCAGAGATACTCGATAATAACAATAATATCACGGTTAGTCAACAATAATAATGATCATAATTATCACAAGTCAAAAATTAGTTCCAGTTCTGGTTAACAGTTTCACCTCCGAAGACCGACACTAAGACCGACACTTGACCCATCCCAGACTGTAGTCCTTAACCATGGACACGGCTATTCGAATAAGTTTAATCTCTGCAGAGGGTGTACTCTTTACCCACGAGTAACGGATTCCTTTAGTCCATCGGGACTAATTCCGCTTACGGTCTTTTAAATGAAAACACACCTGACTTGCACACACCAGCTTAACTTACCGGTGTCTGGAATCACCCACGACACCCGTTAAGCAAAACTCTAAGTGGGGAGGCTACAACCTCGATTAGCATGGGATCACAAAATTTATACTGCGCGCAAAACTGGGGAGCTACCCCCTCGGCTACAACCGAAACACCCATGCCCCCTGACCGGATGATTGGCTTTAATCCATGGCCATGGTACCCTCATCCCGGCCCCTCTGTACGGTGTGTGCTAGAAAGGGGTTGACAAATTATTGAACTGCACCCTACCCATGGCGAGGGACAAGTGGTAGCACCTGAAACAAGTGTGGGGTTATCGAACAAGACTCGATCTACTACGACTCAGGAGGTTTATAGTTTCCTGCATGACATGTATAACCAATATATTTCAACCAATCCAAATCAACACTCATTATATCATACTATGCCATACCAGACATACCCGTCCTGACGGAGACCGGCGACAAGCTCACGCCTACCCAAGGCAGAGGCTTTCACGGATTCCTTTCCGGCATGCATGCAAGATACATGAGGATGATTACCATCACAAGTATACTCATTTCCAACAGCATGGAAATCACCAATATGCATCCATGCAAATGATCATATCACATGAAATAACAAGTCCTTCGAAATGAGGTGGTGTTATAAATGTGTCAACGAACACAGCAAAAATATTATGCCGGGGTTCAGAATGCTTGCCTTCAATGTGTGGAAAGGCAGGGTGCACTCCAAAACTTGAAACATTTCTCCTCTCTTCAAAAATCCTATTTTAGCAATATAAAAGAATTAACACACAAAATAAAAACAGCACAAAAAGTTGTTTTGAAATTTTTTCAAATAAATCTTAAAATAAACTAGATCAAATTTGGGAGAGATAGGAAAAAGAATCATTTCATTTGGAATTGTATTTAAAAAGTTATAGGCAGTCAAAGTTGTGGTCAAAATCTGTTTTTTTTAAAGAAACATATAACAGAAAACGCTTCAGACGGAATACGTTTTCGGTGTAGGAAAAACGTACTGGGGGGTTGTACGCCTTCACTTAAACACGTGGCGGCGGGGTGGGTCGCTGATAGTGGGTCCAGAGGGCCCACTGGTCAGGTTTGACTGGTCTCCCCTGCCTCCTTCCTCCTCTGGCCGAATAGAGGCGGGGGCTCCGGCGATCGTCGCCGGCGAATGGAGGCTCCTCGAGGGCATTCGAGGCCAGGGATGGATCCACCTCTCCTAGGCGGTCCTCCCGGTGGTCGACTAGCCGGCGGGGACGGAGGGGTTCGTCGGCGGCGAGCTCCGCGGCGGAGGGAGCTTCGGTGACGGAGTGATTTTGTGGCGGCGATGGCTCCCGAACAAAATTGAGTAGGGGGAATGGTTCACAGGAGAAATAGGGAGTTCTTGGTGAAGAGAACGGAGAGGGGGAGGTCCTGGTGGCGCCAGAGTGAACGAGGCAGTGGCGGCGGCCGTGGTTGCCGGAGATGAGGAAGACGACCTCTCTGGTCTTTCTCGCCACTGGGCGATTGGTGAGGAGTGTGGGAGGTTGCACGAGGGTCCGTGAGCTCGGGGGTCCTTATATAGCGATCGGGGGCGGTTCTGATGATGGCCGAAGATAAGAACGTCGGCGACCGCCGTGCTATGCTGCAGGGCGACGTGGCGGCGACGAGGGCTTGCGGACAAGGCTGCGGATGACCTTGAGCTGTTGAAGGGGCCAGGTGGCGAGCCGGGGTGGCTTGGGCGGCGCCGAACGGAGCAGAGGCTGTCGGCCGACGCCGACGTGCCTCCAAAAGTGCTATGGCGGTGGCGCTGTGCGGCTTTGGATGGTTCCTGCGAGCGGATGAGGTCGGGCGCGGCTCTGCAGGCGAGCGGGGGTAGGTGGGGTGAAGCGGGCGCGACGCGGCGGCTCGGGCGCACGTGCGTGCCAAACGCACGCTCTGGGCGCGCCCAGAGCACGCCCACCATCTGTTCGGCGAAATGCCGTGGCCTGCTAGATGGCTTGGTTGGAGCTGAGGATTAGCAGTTCTTGTCTAGGGATAGTTTAGGTGCTAGTGGACATGCTAGTATGATCCGAGGTGCAAGGTCACAATGTAAAGACAAAATCATGTCAAAACTGGCCATGCCCATAGAGTGTTTGACAAAATGCCAGAGGCATCTACGCAGGTCTTGGAGTGGTCAAGAATTCCAGAGTGGGGTCTCTTTAGATGCATGAGAGGGTGGTGAGGTTAGTTTGTTAAAAGGAGAAACTTGTTAGTGCAAGTTTTGCAAAAACTCAATTCTGGACAGGAGACAAATGGCATCACTTCATGAACCAAAAATGATCCAATGGGTGCATTCTCCTGGACATAGGGGTTTAGTAAGGTGTACTACAAGTATGAAAAGGAATCACAGTAAAAGGAGCAATTTAAAATATAGTTGTAGTACAAAACCTTTTGTTGGACCAGAATGGAAATGAGGATGATTAACTCAAATTTTTCAAAGAACATAGCTGGGTTTTTGCATAAAGCTGGATAATATGCTCCTACTGACATCCCATAATTTTGGTGGAGGCTAGAAAGAATTATTTAAAAGGGTTGTAGTGCAAAATTGCTCTTTAGACCAGAGAAGAAATTTGGGTGTAGAGCTCAAAATATGCAATGAATTAAATATATTAATGCACAAAAGTGATTTAGAGGCATCACAGAACATCTCCAAATTTTGGTTGGATTTTTAGTTAAATTTATCAAATGGTTATAGTTCAAATATGGCCATATAACCTTGAAAAACCATTTTTTTTTCAAGAAAATAAAGATCAAGCAAATTAATTATGTAATTAGTTCTACTATTAAAAGTGAAGTTTTTCTTGAGAGGTTAAACAAGTCCAATAACATATTTGAAAAGTTTTCTCTATGGGGAAAACTCCATAATAGCAAGGGAGAAAAAGTTTCAAAAATCAAAAGGGAGCCCAGAAAATAAAAGTTTTAATTTCCTGGCAAAGTTTTAATTAATAAAACAAGGTCAAAATTTTGGGGTGTCACAACACTACCCCCCTTAAAAGAAAATCTCGTCCTCGAGATTTGTTAGGAGTTGTTTTGAAAATATCTTTCCTGTGAGCTGGAACCAAAAGATTTATTCATAGCACAAACTTGCGTCGTCGAGGTTGGCGGCTACGCCCGGGAAAAAAAATGCAATTGCACATCAACATACTCATGCATGGCTACTATTTAAAAACAGGAGCGCTTAAGCAACCAACATTTAATTACGGTGACACGCGGTCACAAGATCACAAGGCGAGGTCATTCTAAGACTCGGTATCATTCGAGCGATTTTAGTCTACCTCGTTCATATCTAAGCAGGCCTGCCTCGCGGACGTCGAGGTTTCTCCACGGTTTTTCACCATTGGAAATTAGCTGCAGAGGGTTGAGGGGCTGCAGGCTAGGGGTAGCGATGATGACCATCGTGGGGGTTGTTGGCCACAATCCCGTTGGAGTGTGCTCCCCAAAGACGACGAAGTACTTCTGGAGTCATCAAGGTATTTTGGTTGATGGCCGGGGCTGTGCTGTGTTGAGGCTAGCGTGCCCTTTTTATAGAAAAAGGGGACGAAGTCTTCCCTCGCACGCTTGCGAATAAGATAGATTATTGGCGCGCGATCGATGTGCTAGGCTGATAGGTTGGGCACCGAACGCCAAAAGTGTCGGGGTCTCGTGTGGCTATCTCGCACGGAAGCTTGGCTGGGGTTTTTGGTTAGGGTCCGTGGGTTGGTTTTCCTAGGTTTTCGACCGCTAAGATAGGATTAGCCAATGGTCACTGGCTCAGATACCAAGTCTGTCACGACCGGTTTTCCGGTAATAAATTTCGAAAAGACCATCGTGCTCATCAGCCCCGTGATTTTGTTAGTAATGATGAGGCTCCAACTTGATACTGAAATTCCAAGCAAAATACAAAATATGCAAGACAAGACCATTCTCGCCTGTGAGTACAACAAATGATTTCTAGTGGTTGATGGCGAAGCGGTTTATGGATCATCGGTGTCTATGGGACTCCATTTCCCACATGAACAGTGACTGTGTTAACTCCTATCTTCGCGAGGCTACTATCTCCATTGCTTAGGTTCGGGGCTGTCATCGCGTCGTTCCTCTCCGTGCAAGAAAATCTGGCCAAGACAATAGCGAGGACAAGCCGTGTGTACTTTGAATGTACTCGCAAACATTATGAACACAGGTATAACATAACAATGGTGAGCTAAAAAAAATATTTTATGCTCATGACGCTACCACAAAAGATAAGTAAAACTCGATGCGTGCCAGCAAGTTATTTATAAAAATGCAATAACATAGTAGTATTAAAATTTATGAAATAAATAACAAGCAATGCCATAGTCAAGGCGTCGAGCGACACCACATAAAGGGCTTTAAAAGAAATGCCACGATCAAGGCGTCGAGCGACACCACATAAAGGGCTTTAAAAGAATTGTTATAATCGCAAGGCGTCGAGCGACACCACATAAAGGGCTTTAAAAGAAATGCCACAGTCGGGCGTCTGAGCGACACCACATAAAGGGCTTTTAAAATAGATGCCACAGTCGGGCGTCTGAGCGACACCACATAAAGGGCTTTAAAATAAACAATCATAGTGAATATCCCGGAGGTAGAACAATCCCAGAGATACTCGATAATAACAATAATGTCACGGTTAGTCAACAATAATAATGATCATAATTATCACAAGTCACAAGTAGTAGTTCCAGTTCTGGTTAACAGTTTCACCTTCGAAGACCGGCACTAAGACCGACACTTGACCCATCCTGCATCAGACCTTAACCATGGACACGGCTATTGAATAGGTTTAATCTCAGAGAGGGTGTACTCTTTACCCACGAGTAACGGATTCCTTTAGTCCATCGGGACTAATTCCGCCACGGTCTTTTAAATGAAAACACACCGACTTGCACACACCACTTAACTTATCGATTGTCCGAATCACCCACGACACCGTTAAGCAAAACTCTATGTGGGAGGCTACAACCTCGATTAGCATGGGATCACAAAATTTATATCACAAGAAAACTGGGGAGCTACCCCTCGGCTACAACCAAACACCCATGCCCCCGACCGGATGGTGGCTTTAATCCATGGCCATGGTACCCTTATCCCGGCCCCTCTGTACGGTGTGTGCTAGAAAGGGGTTGACAAATTACTGAACCGTACCCTACCTGTGGCAGGGACAAGTGGTAGCACGAAACAAGTGTGGGGGTTACTAGAACAAGACTCGATCTACGGTCGACTCAGGAGGTTTATAGTTTCCTGCATGACATGTATAACCAATATATTTCAACCAATCAAAATCAACACTCATTATATCTTACTATGCCATACCGGACATACCCGTCCTGACGGAGACCGGCGACAAGCTCACGCCTACCCAAGGCAGAGGCTTTCACGGATTCCTTTCCGGCATGCATGCAAGATACATGAGGATGATTACCATCACAAGTATACTCATTTCCAATAGCATGGAAATCACCAATATGCATCCATGCAAATGATCATATCACATGAAATAACAAGTCCTTCGAAATGAGGTGGTGTTATAAACGTGTCAACAAACACACCAAAAATATTATGCAGGGGTTCAGAATGCTTGCCTTCAATGTGTGGAAAGGCAGCGTGCACTCCAAAACTTGAAACATTTCTCCTCTCTTCAAAAATCCTATTTTAGCAATATAAAAGAATTAACACACAAAATAAAAACAGCACAAAAAGTTGTTTTGAAATTTTTTCAAATAAATCTTAAAATAAACTAGATCAAATTTGGGAGAGATAGGAAAAAGAATCATTTCATTTGGAATTGTATTTAAAAAGTTATAGGCAGTCAAAGTTGTGGTCAAAATCTGTTTTAAAAAAAATATAACAGAAAACGCTTCAGACGGAATATGTTTTCGGTGTTGGAAAAACGTACTGGGGGGGTTGTACGCCTTCACTTAAACACGTGGCGGCGGGTGGGTCGTGACAAGTGGTCCAGAGGGCCCTTGGTCGGGTTGACTGTCTCCCCGCCTCCTTCCTCCTCTGGCCGAACAGAGGCGGGGGCTCCGGCGATCGTCGCAGGCGAATGGAGGCTCCTCGAGGGCATCCGAGGCCAGGGATGGATCCACCTCTCCTAGGCGGTCCTCCCGGTGGTCGACTGGCCGGCGGGGACGGAGGGGTTCGTCGGCGGCGAGCTCCGCGGCGGAGGGAGCTTCGGTGACGGAGTGATTTTGTGGCGGCGATGGCTCCCGAACAAAATTGAGTAGGGGGAATGGTTCACGGGAGAAATAGGGAGTTCTTGGTGAAGAGAAAGGAGAGGGGGAGGTCCTGGTGGCGCCGGAGTGAACGAGGTAGTGGCGGTGGCCATGGTTGCCGGAGATGAGGAAGACGACCTCTCTGGTCTTTCTACTGCTACGGGCGGATCGGTGAGGGAGTGTGGGAGGTTGCCTGAGGGTCTGGTGAGCTCGGGGGGTCCTTATATAGCGATCGGGGGCGGTTCCGACGATGGCCGAAGATAAGAACATCGGCGACCGCCGTGCTGTGCTGCAGGGCGACGTGGCGGCGACGAGGGCTTGCGGACAAGGCTGCGGATGAGCTTGAGCTGTTGAAGGGGCCAGGTGGCGAGCCGGGGTGGCTTGGGCGGCGCCGAACAGAGCAGAAGCTGTCGGCCGACGCCGGCGTGCCGCCAAAAGTGCTCTGGCGGTGGCGCTGTGCGGCTTGGGACGGTTCCTGCGAGCGGATGAGGTCGGGCGCGGCTCTGGGCGAAGCGGGGTAGGTGGGTGAAGCGGCGCGACGCTGGCGGCACGGGCGCACGTGCAAGCAACGACGCCTGGGCGCGCCAGAGCACGCCCACCATCTGCTCGGCGAAATGCCGTGGCCTGCTAGATGGCTTGGTTGGAGCTGAGGATTAGCAGTTCTTGTCTAGGGATAGTTTAGGTGCTAGTGGACATGCTAGTATGATCCGAGGTGCAAGGTCACAATGTAAAGACAAAATCATGTCAAAACTGGCCATGCCCACA
The DNA here is from genome assembly GCA_021437245.1 of Aegilops speltoides. Lineage (NCBI taxonomy): Eukaryota > Viridiplantae > Streptophyta > Magnoliopsida > Poales > Poaceae > Aegilops > Aegilops speltoides. The sequence goes on along the minus strand of CM038143.1, from coordinate 46,736,930 downwards.
GAGTGTTTGACAAAATGCCAGAGGCATCTACGCAGGTCTTGGAGTGGTCAAGAATTCCAGAGTGGGGTCTCTTTAGATGCATGAGAGGGTGGTGAGGTTAGTTTGTTAAAAGGAGAAACTTGTTAGTGCAAGTTTTGCAAAAACTCAATTCTGGACAGGAGACAAATGGCATCACTTCATGAACCAAAAATTATCCAATGGGTGCATTCTCCTGGACATAGGGGTTTAGTAAGGTGTACTACAAGTATGAAAAGGAATCACAGCAAAAGGAGCAATTTAAAATATAGTTGTATTACAAAACCTTAAGTTGGACCAGAATGGAAATGAGGATGATTCACTCAAATTTTTCAAAGAACATAGTTGGGTTTTTGCATAAAGCTGGATAATATGCTCCTACTGACATCCCATAATTTTGGTGGAGGCTAGAAAGAATTATTTAAAAGGGTTGTAGTGCAAAATTGCTCTCTGGACCAGAGAAGAAATTTGGGTGTAGAGCTCAAAATATGCAATGAATTAAATATATTAATGCACAAAAGTGATTTAGAGGCATCACAGAACATCCCCAAATTTTGGTTGGATTTTTAGTTAAATTTATCAAATGGTTATAGTTCAAATATGGCCATATAACCTTGAAAAACCATTTTTTTTATGAAAATAAAGATCAAGCAAATTAATTATGTAATTAGTTCTACTATTAAAAGAGAAGTTTTTCTTGAGAGGTTAAACAAGTCCAATAGCATATTTGAAAAGTTTTCTCTATGGGGAAAACTCCATAATAGCAAGGGAGAAAAAGTTTCAAAAATCAAAAGGGAGCCCAGAAAATAAAAGTTTTAATTTCCTGGCAAAATTTTAATTAATAAAACAAGGTCAAAATTTTGGGGTGTCACACAGCTGAGCAAGATGATGAGACTGCGCTTGTTCAACACTTATATCTTCCTCACTCTGAAAGATAAACAAGCAGACAAATGACAGGTTTTTCACATAAAAGTATTAGTGCTGACAATTCATCACATTTCTTACTGAGGAATAAAGTGACATAGTTTAAAATTGCATTAACACAATATGGTATTGTTCATGTCAAGACATGGCAGGAAATGACATTGTGAAGGACTTGGCAGCTTCACGACACCACTGGATTACAGATCAAGAACTCATAAGTATCGATGGTTAGTGTGCTGTCAATTTATCCCATTTCAGATTGGCAAATAAAGAGATGGTTTAAATAATAGTAGAATGATATGATATTGTTCATAGTTAAGACATTGCAGAATATGACATTGTGCTGTAGTGGGTAGCTTCACCACACCACTGGATTACGGATGAAGAATGAAGCATATATGCAAAGGCAAAAGAAGATCACTTGCTCAGATAGTTTAGCTTACATGGTATGAAGAAGGAACTTGGTTGTACAACTGAAAACTTAAATTGAGAAGGGCAAATTTTTTTTATGAACTAAATAGTAAACTTTAAACATGCAATTTGATGCAAACACCAAAAATAAACAGCTGTTGCAGTCATGCCTAACCAAATATATACAACAAAGTTTGAAGGCTTGAGAAGGACAAACTTACATTATTGGTGAAGACGGGCTCTCTAAAGGCCTTGTCCATGCTGATGGGGGGGCAATTCAAGAAGTTTACCACAAAATCTTCTTCATAAGCATTGCCTTTATTCTACATTTTGTTAAGAGTAAATATAGATGTGATAATATATGAAAAAAATGGAGAATACTTAAGATAAGATGAAGAGTGATGCTACATAACCAAGTAGCTATAAATGTAAGTGCAGCGATACAGGCAAAAGGTACAGCCAAGAGCAATGCACAACTAAACTTCTTCAGTACCAACCTTATGGTAAGAGTAAATATAGATCTGATGTGTAGAAAATGGAGGGCAAAGGAAAATAAGCTGCAGAGTGATGGTACATGAACAACTACTGTCAAGATAAGTATAATCGATAAAGGACAACATGTACTTACAAGAACAATGCAGAGTAAAAAAACATTGGCATTGGATATATTCTACACTAATGTAACCATTCATACAGATCAGATAATTTGGAGCGAACAATTGATAAGCAAGCTATCATGCATACTGCTGTCACATAATGAACCAGGTATGTATGCAAGTACAGTGATACATGACAATAGGTACCAACAAGAGCAAAGCGGCGGGCAGCATATTTGCGATATCATGTCGTTCCTTTCGAACCGGAATTCTTGTTCGAGCAGATTTCCTGCAAAAAAGATCCGTAAGGCACATGCAGAACAAGGTTTTTCCATTCAATGTCTTCTAAATTTAGCACAAGAGACTTCACCGAAAATTCGTTTATAGACTTGCCATCAAAGTGTGATTTCCTCAGGTAACACCGATACTGCTGCAATGCTTCCTTGAAAACACAAGCAAGCTTTGCTCGTCATGACTATCCAGATTGACCCTCGCCTAGGTACAACAATGTAATGTAAATCATTGATGTGTTCAATCAGCAGAAAACAGGAAAATAATAACCATGAATAATAGCACTTACATGTAAGTTGGACAGGAAGATGTGAAAATGGTGTTTGTCTTCACTATAATCTTCCCATGATGGGAATATATGCATGTAGTCCCTAACAACATTGAAAGCATTGTCTTTTAAACTGGTAATAAATGGAATGGGGTTCCAATCTGTAGGAATTGGTCGTCTCTGCAGTTGGGATAGGTCTTCGGCCGATGTTCTTGCTGTACTTTTTGCTGGAGTGGGATTTTTCTATGGTATGGCTGGTGCTATGGCAAATGAAATCGGTATACCTTTTGCTGGAGTGCAGGTCCTGTGTGGTGGGGCTAGTGGTGTGGCTAGTGAAGTATGGGTACAATTTGCTGGAGTCGGTCCTATGTTTTGTGTCACTGGTTGTACAGCCAATATAAGTGGGGTGTTGTCTGATTTCTCAGGCACCACCATGTTTTTCAAGGACTTTGCTGGTGCTCCGCCAGGTTCGGCAATCACCCTCTTCCTCTTTGATGTCGGATGCACAAGAACAGCATTTGAGTGGAAAAACATGGTATGATGACAAATGGAATATGTATTGATAATGGACGGGCATGGCATCTCGACATATATGATGAGTAAACTAACCAGATGGCGGTGCAACAATGTAGAAGAAATGCAAGACAACATATGCAAGATACCCGCAATCAATAAAACCTTCCAAATTAGAACAGGCACCTTGATGGGTGAACAGGACATGCCATCTGCCTTTGACTCCTCGAGGTTAGAATAGTCATTAGGATCATATTCTGAACAAGAATCAACAGGTGGGGAGCGTATGAGTTTCATTGCATCCAGAATGGCACTCAATGCCTTGGTGCCAATTTTCTAAGTCATTGCAGTGTTTAGCTTCAAGAGTGCACTGCTGCTAGTGCGACACAAAGCAGCTACACAGATCATAGTGTAGATATAACGGGGAAAACCGTAAGCATCAGAGTAAAATCAGCAAAGTGGAACTTGCTGGAATATATGTGCTAGTACTGCCGGTACGGCTAGAAAGGCTTCGGATACCAGTTCTCTTCAACTAAAGGTGCGTTACTGTTAATATTAGTGTAACTCTCAAAGGCGACATAGCTCCCTGCATTTCCTTGCTATTCTTATAGGATTCAAGTGGACAGGTCACTACAAATCCTATTCCTATGGTTACAAAATCCTACGAATCAAAGAGGCTCAAAGTGTCCATCACAACCGACCGTATAGACCTCTACACTGCAAATGTCCCTGCTCATCTTCAGTACAAGGAACATACTATACTACTATCATACTCCCTCCGTTCCAAAATATAAGTCTTGGTAGAGATTTCCACTATGGATCACATACAGATGTATCAAGATACATTTTAGAGTGTAGATTCACTCATTTTGCTCCATATGTAGTCCATGGTGGAATCTATACAAAGACTTGTATTTAGGAACGGAGAGAGTACATATTAAAGAAGAACAGAAGAGGAACATGGTAAAGAAGAGCAAGCAGATTTTGGATAATAAAATGTTGGTTGCGCAGTGCCCACACATGATGAACCAGAGCATATTAAGAATGCAAATCCCAGCTGTCTCTCGACCATTTCAGGCGGTTGGATGAAGATCCTACGTCTCCTAACCCTTCTTCTTCCTCGTCTCTGATTCTTCCCATAGAACAATCAAGACGGGCCATCGGTAGGACCACCGCCCCCATCGTCTGTGTTCCTCCGCCACCCCACCCCCACCCCCACCCCAACCCCCACCCGCCGAGTTTTCTTTGTTCGGCGAGGCCCCACAACCACCAAGCCCCTTCGTCAAGACCGCGAACTCCGCGAAGCTGAAAAATTGACTCACCCAAATTTGAAATTTAGTCTACTGTGATTTAACTAGTGTGGAATATAAAAGGGGAAAACCATAAGCATTGGGAGTATAGTGTTGAGCATGCCATGGTGGATCTGAAGGTGCAAACCGGACAAAGGCAACTTCACAACCAAGACAAGAAATCAGAGTAAAGCAGTGGCAATCTATTTTCTTGCTGCGATAAATAAGTTGAGCAGATACGAAAGAGTACCGCCTGTGGTGCAGCGCCGTGTACGCATCTGCTGAGAATTTGACGGTGCTGTGTTAGTGATGGCTGTTGGCGGCGTGGAACCAGATCTAGGAGGGTAGACGGTGGCGGCGGGGTGCGGTGGACGAGACGGTCGTAGGAGCGGCGCCGACAAGGTGACGAAGGCGGGGATTAAGCGAGAGGACGAGATGCAAGGATCCTGGTCCGAAGCCGTGGATGAGAGAGGTCGATCTCTTGTAATGGACAACGGTGTCGGGGTATCAGCTCCGGCATGGTGGAGGAGGACGGCGGTGGATGGGATGGCGAACGGCGGCAGACGGAGGAGGGTGGGGTGGAGAGGGTGTTTTGGCGCCCACGGAGTACGAATGGGGAAAAGGGAAGTAGAGAGGAAGGGGAGAACCATGTATTTAGGGCGCAAATGCGAGGAAATTTACAAACTTAGCCCCCGTTTCAAATTTCTACTACATTACATCAATATTAGTCGGTTGGGGATAGGACGGTAATCTCGCATACACCGAATATTTGCCGACGAGAGTTTGTTTTTGGCGCCCACCGTGTATGAATATGAATCGGGGAGGGAGTCGATTTCGGTCGAGGACACACTGTGTTTTGGCGCCCACCGTGTATGAATCCGGGCGAGAGGCAGTTACGTCACGTTTGGGTGAAATTACAAACCTACCCCTATTGAAACCTATAGAAATCCAGCAGATAGGGTTTGCGTGGAAGGGATAGGCAGTAGCAATTTCCATCTTGCAGATTTTGGTTTCGGGCGGTTACTGCGACTTTCCCCGCTTCGTTCAAATTTTGCAGAGTGCACATTTACCATGCCAACTCAATTCGAATCCCGTTTGTATTCTATTTTTTCATGCGGGATCCATTTTCAGTTGGAATTACATTCTATATACATCATTTTTTATATATACTTTCAAAAGCACAACAAAGAATTCTGCTCCTTTATATGTATAATATGATTTACAAATACAACGATCTCAAAATCTTAAGGTTGAATTCGAAAAAATTTAACCAAATTATGTTCTACTAAAATGTATGGATCAGTAATATCTACATATTAAATAACATATATGTGCATGAATTCATATGAGTATGCATGTTTGATAGATCAATTTTGGTTCAAGTATGGATTACATGTATCATCATCTCGAATTCTAATATTTGAATCCCTTTTTTGTTCACTCCTTTCACGCCCATCTCTCTTGCATGCATGCTCCTTTAGGTAGCTATCACTCTCTTTTCTCCAGCTCACCCGCACGCTCGCTTCATGTTTCTCCTATCCTCGCAAACATGGTCTCTCGACGTCTCCCTTGAGAAGTGTCACACTCTCCCTATCATTATACATTACACGGTTTTCATTATTCTCACGTCTCTACTGTTCTCTGGTATCACTCGGTACCTAAGCTTTCTTTTTCACCGCCACACACACAGTCTCCACTCGTCTTTCACTTTGTCTTTCTCTCTATGGGATTCTCTCACACACCCTATATGTCTCTACATATGACTCATACCACTAAAATTACTCTCTCTCTCTCTCTCTCTCTCTCTCTCCTGTAGACACAACATTTGTTGCGGTCTCTTTTTCGTCTCCATCCAAGACTCACATTATTCATTTGTTTACCGATCAAACAACCCCGACTACCGTCTCCTCTCTATCTCTCTCACAGACACACACACACAACTCCTGCTTCCACTCCCCTTCCTGACTACCGTCTCTCTCTCTCACACACAAAACTCTCACTTTCGCACCCCGACTCATATTTCTCTCACAAACATTTATCGACTAGCTAGCCTCTAGATAGGTTTATACACCCGCACACTCGTGATTCCACTATCGCATACATGTCTCTCTCCCGCTCCGTGTATCTATGTAGATTTTTCTTCCCTTCTTGAGACACGCCCTCTCGATCGTGCACACACACTATCGCCTCATTTTAAGCTGATACCTATCGCACACACACTCCTTGTGTCTTTGTCACACATGCACTCCGTCCTCCTCCACTCTCCCTCTCTCTCACACACACTTGGGCTTTTTGCAACAACTAGCAAGATGCCCATGCGTTGCACGGAACATCAAGATGCATTTGTATGAGAAGCTTATCTTGTGGGGGAAAAGGATGAACGAGGGAAGGCCTTATTTGCAAATGTGGAGAGGGGTGTGGGTATCTTTTTGCAAAATTGCCATAGTTTCCTTCCTATCCGTCAGATATAGATCGGACGGCCTATATTGCAGGATGATAGGCACACGATCATCACCAACAATGCTTTATATAAGAGTAGGGATAAAAAATAGAGTTGGTAATGATGGTGAGCCTGCCATCTTGCAATGTAGGTCACCTGATTTATATCTGACGGATAGGAAGGAAAATATGGCAATTTACCCGCACTCTTCACCACATTTGAAGATAAGGCCTTCCCTCGTTCATCGTTTTCTCCCACAAGATCTTGATGTTCCATGCAACGCACAGGCATCTTGCTAGTAAGAGTAGAAATTAGACATATACCACTTCTCGAATCTTGAAACCAACAACATTCCTCCCTTGTCTCATCAAAACCGCCATAGGAATATATTTTGAGTGAAACATAACATATATTTTTAGTGATATACGTATTTCAAAACTAGACTTTTTTCTATCAAATTGGTGAATATGTATTAATCTACTTTGATCATGTGGCAACGCATTGGCACATTGCTAATAGTTACTATAATTTTTTGGACACCAGACAAATGGTGGAGTACAAATAAAAAGAGAAGAGGCGCACGCACGTAGTCGGCCTCTCGTTGTCTCGCACACATGAGTGTTACGTAAAGGCGACGTTAACAAATAAACCCTAAAACCCTAGGTGCATGATTGCTGCATTCGCGGGTACCGGGTACATGGTGGAACACCTTTGTAGGAATAGTCAGATCGCGTGATAATTTGATCCGTAAGAGTTGATGGTCGGGACCACAGGTGAATGACTTGGAGCGTGCTGGCTCGCCAGTTGTCACAGATCGAGTAGCCACATTTAAAATATTTTTTTTGGCGGGGTTAAGAGTTCCGATTTTCAATGGCGCGTTATAAGTAGTAAGTAGTTTTTAGAACGATTGGTATGGAGCGAAAATGGAATTCATAGTACTACGTACCTCCTTGGCGTATGGTTGTATGGGTTTATGTTGCGAGATGTTGAACCTGGTAGTTCTAGGGCAAATACGATGGTTTAGATTTAGATGCTGGTTTTCAGTAATGAAAATCGGAAGGGGAACCCCTTCTTTGATTAAAAAAATACTACCTCCATTCTGGTTTACTAGACCCCATCGTACTTTGGGTCATAGTTTGTCCATGAACTTTACTTGTAAAATGTGAATGGAAAACGAGATTTTGTTATACCCAAACAAAAAGGACTGGAGGGAGTGATTGCTCTGACACGGACGTGACCTCTCATAGCGCTGGCATTGAACCGGCGCGCCGGCCAAGAGGGTCGCACTCGCTGTAGGCCCGGCTGAGCACGCCTCCTCGCCGCATGCAACCAGCTTAAGACTGCCCCGCCTGCCTTCATTGAATCCGCGCGTGTGCCGGCAACAGTCCTTCCACGAGCCGGCTGTGCATTTTAGAACACAAAAATGACTAAAATATAATTAATTTACGATGGTCTTGACTTGTTGTGCTCAGACCGGTAGCGTGAACTAGTAGAGGTTTTTCTTTATTTATAACTCTCCTTACATTTTTTTGGCTTTGAAGTGAATCATGGTTGTGGACGTTATGTATGAATGTGCAGATATCTGTGAACATGAGTTTGATGTGGAAGTTGAACTTGGAATGTCGGGCTTGCTCGTGAACTATACCATTTCCAATGCTTCGTCTGTTATTGTTTGGAAAGTAATTGATGTTATTACATGACCCGAAAAAAACATTTTTTGCCACATAAGTAGATGCACGGACATGACAACAGGCATCCTAACTGGATAAACATTTGAACCTAGCTATTATGAAGGAAATTTTGTATTGACAAAAGTTTTAGATAGCAGGAGACGCCTAGCCTTCTCTGCCTCTGCTAGCTTATTTCTGGCTTCTTCCATCTCTTCTTTGGCTTGGGTGAAGAGAGCATCTGGTTTCTCTTTTTGCTTCTTCAGGAACTCAGCTACATTCTCAAGGGCTGCTGCACGCTTTGTTTTAGCCTTTACTAGCACATATGCCCGTGCGTTGCAACGGGAAATAAAAATAATGCTATGCATTTAAAGTCCGGAAGAATTATATGCACAAGCAAATCCAGTGTGCACACGAAAAAGGAACATTTAGTTTTCGGTTTTGCCGCGTATGAAGGAATCAATCCGCAATTTTTTCATGCATTGATCGAGGGCATCTAAGAGTTTTGTTATGTCATCGTATGCCGGATAAGGCCCATGAGTTATTTAATCTACTTTTCCTTTGAATCCTTTCAATCGAGGGGATTTTAGGGTATGGAGTTTCTCAACATTCTAGGAAACATGAACAATTTTTTACATCTTGAACAGTTTTTTGAAATTATGTACACTTTTTGAAAAACATGAACAAACTATGAAAGAGAACATCTTATAAAACTCACAAACATTTTATGAAATCACCAACTTTTTTATAAAAACATGAACATTATTTGAATTTGTTGAGTTGTTTTAAAATGTGAAAATGTATTGAAAATTCATAAGATTTTTAGAAAATGTGTATCTTTTATATATGAGCATTATTTTTAAGTGAAAATTTCACCAAAACAGGAATATTTTTCGAATCTAGAGCATTTTTTGAAATGCCATTTTCTTTTAGAAATCTCGAACAGTTTTCAAAAAGAATATTGTTTTTTGAAAAAATGAGAAACTTTTTGCAAGTTTCGAATATTTTTGAAAAAATAGCAACAAAATATTGGAATTCTGCACATTTTCCAAAATTTGTTTTCTATAAGTCTAAATGTTTATTAAGAATTTCTAATTTACGAGATAAATTCTAAAAGAAAAATAAATTTGAAAGGGAAAAAAGATAGGGGAAGGAGAATAAAAATAGAAATAAAACACAGAAAGAAAGAAAAATGGGCCAACCCATTATAGGTTGTCCTGTGCGAAACTCCGACTATTTATCGCCCCATGCGTAAAATAGAGTTTTCTCAGCTGCCTGGGCAGAAAAATAAGGGGGCTTGGTTTGCTGGGCCACAACACGCGGCCCACGTATGAAAATTATTTTTCTAGTAGACAAACGCATAAGAATTTTGTACCACCTCGGATAGAAAAAAAATTCTTTTCGATGGTGAACGGATGAAAAATATGGCGAAACGCACCTTGCTTTATTAGTAGGTATAGACTAATGCCACGAGGACACAAATAGCTGACGACTCCACCTGGCTTGTGTGTAATCCAGCATCATCTGGGAATTTGCACCTTGTGTCTAATCCAGCATCATTAGAGAACTGGCACCTTGTGTGTAATCCAGCCTCATTTTGGAAACATGATCTCGAGGTTGACCATACTTCCCTCCTTGCAGAAACTGCATCCTGACATGAAGTTACTTCTTTTTTAGATCAATACTCAGAGCAACCTAGATCCATTTAGTAGAAGCCAGATAAACAAAACTCTGAGAAGTGCATTAAAAATGAAAAAAATATATAAAAACAGACTACAAGGTGAGAACACCCACTTCCTACATCAAGCTAAAAACGAAAGCATTAGGACGATTAAGACTCTTCTTATTACACATCAAAGAACACCACGCTTAAGAGAAACAGAAACTACAACATATACACATAGAATATCATGAGGCTAAGGGAAAGTAATTGAAAGGGTGTTACTTACAAAAGCTCGTTTTATAGGTTCGGTGCAGCTCCTCTTTAACTTGCCACGCTCCTTGAAGATGTCCCCAATATTCCGTGTTTGGTCATCATTGTTCCTCTGCATGTTCGCACTCGTGGTTTTAAAATCTCAACATGGTAAGAAAAATATACTACTAGTAATACTCGCGCATCTTGTGGGCAACATTAAAGCACTCGTCTGCCATGTTAGAGCATCTCCAATAGAATTGCAACGCATGGCGCTTTAAAAAAGCATTTACAGTGCTGAGATCGAGAAGTAGAGACTAGAGAGTAGAGGATAGTTCTCAGCATAGATAGATAAAAAAGATAATTCAACTACTCCTCGTCGTCCCACTCCTCCTCGGTGATGTCCTCCTCCGATGTCTGACTGTAGGCATGAAGATACCGATCATCGTCGGATTCCCAGGGCGACACTTCTCCTAGCCTCATGTTGAATTGAGCATCCGCTTTTCGCCTACACTTGTCCTCGCGATAGGCGGCTCGCTCCGCCCTCCTCTTATCCCTCTCCGCCCTCCTTTGCACGTAGAACTCGCGCTCGTTGATGATGTCCTGCGGGAAGTGTTGGCACCACAGCGCCATGGCTTCCTCATCCATCTCGGCGACGCCGAGATGGTGCTCCCGCCTCCAGTTGTCGCGACGATCCTCGTCGGTGCTAAGCCGCGGCAGAGGCGCGAGCTCCTGCGCCCGGTCCCGCGTCAGCACATTGGGGAAGTTCAATGTTCTATGAGGCCACCGGAGGTGCCACGCCGCCGCGTCATACGCGCGGGCAGCCTCTTTGGCGGTGTTGAAATTGCCGAGGCCGAGGCGCATCCCGCGGAACCGGATCTCAGTGGAGAAGCCACCGGAGGGGCACGCGCGAACGCCGCGGTATCCCCAAGTTTCCCAGCGACGTAGGGGCATGGTGGCGCGACGGTGGAGAGGCAATAAAGAGCAGGGAGAGAGCGGTGGCGAGGCACAGAGCAGGGAGGGAGTGGTGGCAAGGCACAGAGCGGTGGGAGGGCGTTGGATTTTATAAAGCGCGCCGGACGCCGCGCGCCAAAACTAGCACACGCCCGGCCGCTTTTTCCCTCGCGCGCGCGATCCTTTTGCCGACGTCTCTGCTATCTCTACTCTCTTCTCTACTGTTATATTTAATATTTAATATTTATCTCTACTCCTGTTTTGTCTACTTTTTTTTCTCTATACTTTTTTTCTTGCAATATAGGCCGTCTGATTTATATCTGACAGATAGGAAGGAAACAAATGGGAATTTTGCAAAAACATACCCATACCCCTCTCCAGATTTGCAAATAAGGCCTTCCCTCGATCATCCTTTTCTCCCACAAGATAAACTACTCATACAAATGCATCTTGATGCGTGCAACGCATGGCCATCTTGCTAGTTCTAAAAAACTTTCCATCATTTGCCACATTACTGGTTGCAGGTGAAAAACCTACCCAAGCACAGTAGCGATCTGAGAGCGACGCACAATTACAAGCTGATATTCTGTTGGACAATGGAGGCTATAACCAATTAGTTTTACGGGAACAATAGCACCCAGGAAATTTGAAGGGTAAGTATGAACAAAATTGGAACTGCACATGTACTGCTAAGTGATTCAATGCACACATTACCAATCGAGGAGGAGAACGATGGTCGTGGCGGCCTCTGTGAGTCATGGTCGGCAATGGGAGTCAGTTCACTGTCCACGACGGTGGTACTTCTGCGTTTGGCGTCGGCTTCCGGGAAGCAGATCCGAGACCGTGGAAGACGATGCCGGGGAAGAGGCTCTGTGTACAACGACGATAGTGGACCGGCTCCAATGCAGCATACGAGGTCGTCGATGAGGTAGATGCGCTGTGGTGGCCGAGTGCACCGATCTAAAGGGGAGGAGCACGAAGGTTGCGGTGCTGTGGAGAAGTCTATTTTGCGGTGGGTATAGAAAATGGGGAGTATTCAGGTGTACTACTCTGGGTGCCGGGGTGGGGTTGGCTGGGTAGGGTGAACCTGAAGTTACGAAAACAGCCCCCTACCAAGCGTCATCCGTAGGCCTGTTCCAAAGGCTATGATGGTAACTTCCCACTGCTCAAATCAGGGTCACGGGAGATTTTCCCGCCGACCTCAAAATTTTGTGACATTGGACTCCCCGTGTGGCGTGTTGAGTGATTCGGCTAAGTAACTAGCGAGTAGTAGTAGTAAACTCTGCATATTAGGTTTCACCGAAGTCAAACTTCCTAAAGTTTGACCAAGTTTATAGAAAAATATAAACATTTAACATAACAAATATGTATGATGTGCAAGTACATTCAATAATGAATCTAATGGTATTTATTTGTTATTGTATATGTTAATATTTTTTGTTATAAGATTTCTGAGAATTTACAAAACTTGACTTTGAACAATGCTAATACGCGGACTTAAATAAAAATGGAGGGAGTACACATTTGTTTTCTTAGTTTGTAGTGAACTAATCATTTGTTGAAATTGTGAAATAAATATATTAGGCTATTGACTTCGAATGTAATGGTCTGTACAATTCAATAGTTACAATCATTGTCGTATCCCAAGATGTATACAAGGTCTATAGTACTTCACAACATGCTCAAACTCACATAATCCCAGCCCAATGAGAATCTAAATGCAGTTCATAGTTATTACTTTGTAGGATGCAAGAAAAACAACCATAACTCTACATCAGCCATTATAGAAGCAACATTTTGACATATCCCAATGTGTGAATGAAACGTGCAGAGAGAGCTTTTGAAGATGGAGCAGATAGGGCGGGAAAGATTGTATGTATGTGGAGGAGAGAGTAGGAGACAAACCTAACGAGACAGAGAGAGAGAGAGAGAGAGAGAGAGAGAGAGAGAGAGAGAGAGAAAGAGAGATAGGAAGAAGTTAGGTCTGTGAGAAAGATGGAGACGTGTAATATACGTGAGATGCCTGTGCATCCGGATTCTGTATACATGGAAGGAGAAGAGACAACATGTTTCATGAGAGAGCTGGAAAAACATGGACGAGAGGGGAAGGATCTCGTGGGTTGAGGGATTGACAATTTTGTGCGGGGGAGAGAGGGATTGGTAATTTTGTGCGAGAGAGAGAGGGTGGGGGAAGGAGTCAGTCAGCCATCGTCACATCACCCTACTTCCAAATGGCCCCGCATTCTCTAGCACGGTGTGGTCGCCATCTTCGATCTGCTCGATGCCCTCTTTGAAGATTGAGGTGTTGTGCATGTTGGGGTGCAAAGAAGCACAAGCGAGAGTGGTCGCCGTATAACCTTGGATGGGGATGAATTGTGTGCTCGGGGGAGGGTGTGTGTGTGTGTGTTGTGCTGTGTGTGTGTGTATGTGTGTGTTTGTGTGTCAGATATTGAGAGAAAACAAACATGAGGAGAGAAATGGGTACTCACAAAGAGATTGTGCGGGCCTTTTGGTGGGCAGGGGCCGGGTGAGGGTGTCAAAAATGTGCGCATTGATGCATGTGTTGCATGCGATCGTGCGAGGGACGGACGAATCAAGAGAGATGGTTGTTGTGTTACGGATGCTCCTCTCTCTCTCTCTCTCTGTCACAGACACACACACAAGTAAACAAGAAGACCGTTCTCTCATGTATACACAACATATCGGCATCTGTCTATGTCTCACTCATGCATGATCATTTGCACGTTCACACCTCTCTATGTCTGTATCACACGCACATCATCTCCACATTGCCCTTCCGCCACAACACACATATGGACACATACACACGTTCTCTCTCAGTCACACACACAAAATCAGTATTAAAAAAAACTAGGGCGCACCTAAAACGTCCAAATCGAAATAAACACGAACTGGAGCTAAATTCAAATATATGGAAATATTGCAGTGTCAAGAACTTTCCCAGGAAAAAAAGTTGACTAATATTCGAGGATTGTTTTCACACACACAAAAAAGTTCGGCGGATGTCCTTCGAGCGCGACATAGTGACGCACCGTTCGATCGACCACGCGGCCGCGGTTCACGCGCTTGCACAATATTCCGTATCGTGGCTGTGGTACTAACTAATAAAAGTGCTGCCTAAGTCTAATGTTTACGTGTACTAGTAAGGTTTTCTTTTAAGTTTGACCAACCTTATATAAAACTAAGTAAGCACCCACACATGCACTCATCAATATGCCGCCGCCGCCGTTGCGCATGCCGGCGCCCGCCTGCTCCGGCCAACAATTTCTCACCCATCACCGCCGTGTCACCGCCATCCCTGTGCCATGAAGCCGAAGGCTCGCCCGCTCACATCGTCTACAGTCCCTCCTCGCGATGCCGCCGTGTTGTCAAGCATGCGAGCAGCTGGTGGAGCCGCATCTATGCACGCAGCATACGAAGAGGAGGATGAGCGCATGCTCCAGCACGCCGGCGAGGAGGAACTAGCATGTCATTGTCGTCTCCGCCAGCGCGGAGGAGGCGCGCATGGTGGCTGTCGCGGCGGAAGCCGATCGCGCACGCATCGAGCCCGCAAACTGGGTGCGGACATAGAATCTACCTTTGAGACCTTCAATGCCATGTGGATCCTGCAATCTGAAGGAGCAATTTGGGTCAATCAACTCTTGTGAGCCGTTTGATGCAACATGGATGTCTAGAAGGGCTTCTTCCACCTCTTCTGTCGTCTTCTTCCTTCTCTCCGTCGAACTTCTTTCAAAAATCGACTGACCCATATTATACTATTAGTACGAATGTATTAAGTACAGTAGGAACATGAAGATACGAGCAGTAGTACCAACTGCAAGAAGACTAGTAGTAAGACATAGTACTAGTACTACTGTATGTACTAAAGAGTTCAAATAACAAGAAAGAACATAAACATAGTTCTGCTGGGGCCTCACACTACTAGGGAAAAGCCTAGCAGCAGTGCGGGTTTTGGGCCTCTTAGTAGCGCAGGTACCGGCGCTACTAATAAGGCGCTACAGCTAACGTATAGCAATAGCACCTGTTGTCCCATGCTACAGCTATACATGAATAGCTGTAGCGCTCTTTAGAAAAGGGCGTTGTTGATATTATCTGCAGCGCAGTTTACAGGGAAGCGCTACTAGTAAGGCGGCGCTACTGCGAAATTTCCCGCCTCGCTACTACTAGTTTTATTAGTTTTTTTCCTTCATATTTGTTTTGTATTTGTTGTATTTGAATAGGCTTTATACAATAATCTTTAGCATATCATACACATACAAATGTAATCATAGCATATACATACAATTATTCTCATCAAATCATGTCATCATCATAATCATCATCCAACACAAAGTGGTCTCTCGTCATCATCTCGAAAATAGCGATACAAGTCTCGATTACTTGCAAATACATCGTGATCCATCTAAACAATGATATACGCGAGAAGAGCTATCACTTTGAGTACATGAGTTCATATCCCTCTCTCGCATAAGCGTGAACCTAAACTAACTACTGTCTGTCGCTCGGAAACTTGTACACTTGGGCCTGACACTCCGGACACTTATCGTATATATACTCCTGGCATAGCACTTCTTCGCCATCTATGATCCATGCACCTGCATCGTCACATGAGTCGATGATATGCAACATATATAGTTGAGCAACAGAAAGAGACAGACTTGGCAAAAATAGAAACAACATATCATAAGCATAAATAACAAAGTTCATCGTACCCAAAATGCCCTAACTAGAGTGATCTTCGCTAGTCGAGGAGGAGGACAGTTTAAGTACATCACAAATAAAGTTTCACCGTCCATAACTCAAAGTTTTGTCATACAAAAAGTATGGACTAAATGGACACATGCATTTTCATATATCGACAATCACTCCAACATGTCGTGCCATCCATCCATGTCAGGGAGATAGTCCCCAAGCTTAGTGAAAGGCTTCATGTCGAGACAGTGACAGGCTACCCATGTTCGGACGTCTTCTCGCGACATTTGTCCTTCTCCGTAGAACATCCCTGTTTTTCCGACGAGCTCCTTCATGATGATTTGGGCAAGTTCCCACTGGATGTCATAGAACTCAGCTCGAAGTCGATGATCCTCGATATCTCCTATGTCCTTTGCCCATTGCAGAATATGGGCATCGCCAGATCTAGGTGACATGCGAAGGTTCCGTGATCCCGTCAGACTCCAAAGATGTGGTGTAGGACATAGAATCAATCATTAAGAGAATCGCTCGGTTCTTTGGATGTAGCGTAAGTCGGTCTTAGGGCTGAAGGCGACCCCGCCGCCTTCTCTTCTTGTCCCTAACCTCTCCACCCCTTGCTTGGTAGTAAAACATAGCACTGTCGAGAACATCTTTGATGTGGGTGTAATCCTTTTTGTGAATGTTCTTCGACGAGTCCAAGTAAAGAGCGTGGGAGAATCGGGGGTAGAGGATGATGAGGACGGCGTGCCCGCCGCTGCGCAAAATAAGTACAGCTCAAATTAATTAGCCTCCACCATGCAAATGAATTATTGAAATCGAAGGAAGGATAGTAGCACGGATGACTTACACGGGATGATAAGGCACGAGAATCGCCTCCTTGTCCTTATTGGCGAGCATGAAACTGAAAGATGTAATCCCTCGCGTATTCACCGTGCTTTGCGTAAACTCCCAAGAAGCCCTCGTGCAAGTAGTACGGGTTAGCGACACAGATATGAGATATCTGCTCAACCCCGATGATGTAGTTCATGTGCAAGGCATAAAGGCGGACAAACGTAAAATCCAGCTTCTTCACGTGAAACATGTCGAATATGTAATCGAATCGGAGGAAGAACTTATCCGCGGGGAAGGTGCCGACGTACAACATTTGCCGCGGAACGTTAACCACGTAGAGTGGGTATCCTGGATCTTTTGAGGCGATGAGGCCTTTCTCTACCCGCAGCACATCGTCATGAAGTCTCCTTAGATCGCCGAATCTCGCCCATAGCGCTATTGCAGGTAGGATTGGTCGACCGATATGCCATTTATCTGCATCGGGGATATCTATACGGTCCTGAAGCCGAGGCTGCTGAGGCGGCTGGATCATAGAATCAGCTTTTTTGCCTTTCCTCGCTCTCTTCCTAGACTTCTTTACTACCGGAAGGTCGTCTATAATACGTGTAGACGGTAATTCATGCACCGACTCAGGACGCTCAAACCCTGAGGAGGCGCCAGTATATACATACTGTTCACCGCCATTGTCATCCTCATCCTCATCCATGGTGACGTCATCAACGACTAATGGAGCCTCCTCCTTACCCCGTCCGCTATCACCCAACCTGACACCCGAGCTGAGGCTGCGTGCTCATGGGTGTGCTCCCGGCTGCATCCAAACGAAGCAGACTCTTTGGACACAACAGGACCAACCCATTGCAACAGTCACCAAGCCGCCGCGGGGTCTCGTCGTCATCCCCCACTAGTATTAGAGGAGGCAAATTCTCGTGGCCCGGTTTTACACTGGCCATGGAAACCTTGAAGACGTTCGGGGGGATCGGCCGGCTGTGGAACAATGGTTCCTTCGGCTCCATTATCGTCGCCTTCCCCACGTCCACCTTCTGGTCGCCGATGGTGTACAATATGGTGCACGGGGTTTCGTCGGCCTGCAAAGAAAAGTCTGCGACGTGAGACATCCGAAAGGCAATGAAAATGGGAGATTATACATTTATATTGAAGGGGTCGGTGTGGCAGATACCGTGAGGGCGTCGAGGTCAGCCAAAGACGAGGCACCACCGAGCACGTCCGGTGCGGGAGTCGGAAGGGAGCAGTGCAAGGGAGCAAAGGGAGTCGGTGCAAGGGAGCCAAAAGGGAGCCGTGCAGGAGCAGGTGTGGGAGCTAGTGCGGGAGCAGGTGCTGGTGCAACGCTAGTCGAGCTGCTCTCCAAAAATTCTCTGCATATTTTTCTGGATTTTGCCTTGTCCAAGTGAAAACGCCCGTCACCAAGGAAGTAGACAAATCGGCAACCACCTGTTTTGTGGCAGCTACCGCTGTTGCGACTATCTGAGATGATTTCTTCTCAACCGCAATCTCAACCTTCTTGTCGATGTTTTCTTCAGTTAACCTCCATCTTTCCTTTCTCTCCTCCGTGGTCTCACGGTAGTACTTATTCCACGTGGCGCCGTCTCCGACACCGTGCACGCATCCATACGACGGTCGAGTATCCACCGATTGTCGTTTCAATATGTTCAACGGACGGTTGAATGGAGTGTCCCACTTGGGCCTCGCCAATGCCTCAGACGACGAGTCGCCGCCGCAATCCCGTGCTGCTCTCTCGCAAAAGGCACAAGGATCGTTTACAAATATGACTAACGTGTGCAATGAATTGATCGTAAACTAAAATTACCAGCAGTCTCATGAACTCCGTAATGACCGTGTTGTCTCAGAACCTTCTTCTTTGGGTCCCAATGGTGCTGGGCCCTCGTGACGCCACGCCCTATGGGACGGTGGAATCCACCAAGGGTGCAGGATGCCCGGACTCATGCTTCCGCTTCCTCCTTGGCCCATTTGGACCTCTTTCCGCCAGAACCACGACTTCCGAGGTGGTGGCTCCCAATGTTCCTCTCTTGAAGCCCCTTCATGTACTTAGACTTTTTGGCAGCTTCGCCTCGCAAGCCTCCTTGAACATTTGAAACTGCTCTTCCGTGATTGTCGGATTATCCTTTACAATCTCGGAGTAGGGTTCCTTCTTGTCGATGATCTTTGCTTTCGCTCGAGTTTTCCAGGCGGCCAACGCATCGCTAAACTTGGTCATGGCGTGTTTGTTTATCTTCTTCATTGCGGGGTCATCGTCTGGATCTTCATAATCCTTCTCATTCCGGCCTAGGAACAAGAATATTTGGTGAAACTTCTTTAGGAGGGAGCTCCTCATATTTTCTATCTTCTGTAGTTTCTCATCGTTGATGGTGGCGGTTGTCCGTACGATGCAGCCTATTTGATTGTCGTAGCATGCGCACCCTTCATCGGGCGCCTTTGGCTCAAAATTGCCATCGTCCACCTCCGTGACCACCAGTCTAGTAGTCCTGAGTTTGTTAGGAAGTCATTGCCTCTTTGCTTTCGGTTCTACACCAGCTCCGCTCCCCGAGGCAGCACCGGTCTCAGTCTCAGCGCCGGTCTCGATGCCGGTTTGAGTCTCAGCGCCGGTCTCAGTCTCAGCACCGGTCTGCGTGTCGGTCTCAGTCCCCGATGCCACCGGTGGGCCCAGCAACAACATCGGTTGATCGTCTGTAAGGCTAAAACATTTGTCTGTCACCCGGTAGACATCGTCGCAATCACCAGAACCCTGTCCTTCATCGTTGCTAGCCATGTTTCCTATGATTAAATCTAGTCAATTAATTCCAGACCTAATAAAATGAATAATGACATAAAAAGGCCTATTGTTTTGCAGGTATGTTGACTCCTTCCTGGTGCGGCAAATCCCGGGCACTCGACATGTCATAGTTTGTAGCACAAGTCATGCCGAAATTCACGGAAACTTTCGGCATGACCTTTGCTAAAAAGTGGACAAATCGAGAACCTGAAATTTGCCGGAACAGAAATGAATCAACATTCCGGCAAAACATAGGCCACTTAGCATCATTCCCTGGAAACAACAAAGCCACTTGGGCACAATCGAACAACTTCAATGAAAAGATATAACATGACCACTTCAATGAAAAGATATAATCAACAATAAAAGTCTAGGAAGGGATCATCTTCAAAATAAAATCTGCCTAAATTCTTTTCCTTGAAAAGTAGTGGTCTTTTCAAAAATCAAAAACCTTTGCAAAATGACCTCACTAAACACTTCTCTGCCTAGGACAGAACCAAAATTATGTTGATCTAGCTATTCTCTCTCTCACACAAACACACATTATTATCTCTAACCCTTCTCTACCTAGGACAGAACCCAATTAAATTGCAAAGTAACTCCATTTCTCTAACCCTTCTGACATAATGCTCTAAAATAAAATTTTCCACTAACCTAGCCAACCTACTTAACCTAGCTTGTTAATCCAACAAACCTAATTAAGCTACCTATTTAACCTAGTTAGTTAATCTAGTTTACCTAGATAATTAACCATAATTAAACTAGTTAACGCAGCTAGTTCTCTGTCAAAGCCCTAAATAAATTTTTGCACTACTTAACCTAGATAATTAACCTAATTAAACTAGTTAACCTGACTAGTTCTCTGTCAAAGCCCTAACTAAATTTTTGCACTAACCTAAATAATTAACCTAATTAAACTAGTTAACCTAACTACTTCTCTGTCAAAGCCCTAACTAAATTTTTGCCCTAACCTAGATAATTAACCTAATTAAACTATCTAACCTATGCATGAGAGAGAGAGAGAGAGGAGGGGTGGGGGCTTATAGAGGATGGCTCCGGTGGTGGCGAGGGAGGCAGTGGTGGCGAGGAAGGCAGGGGCGTCTCCGGTGACGACGAGGAAGGCAGTTGTGGCGAGGAAGGATCCGGTGGTGTCGACAGCGGCTTCGTGGCGTTGGGGGCGGCTCCGGTGGTGTCGACGGCGCACGGCTCTGGTGGCGTCGACGTCGGCAGGAGACGGCGGCGAAATGTGGCGACGGCGAATCGGGGAGACGGCGGCGGGGTGGGTTGAGGGATTTGGGGGAGAAGTGGTGGCCGGGGGGAAACGGTTTTTTGGTTAAGTCAAACTTAGCGGTAGCGCGTTTGGTAAAACGTGCTATAGCTAAGATAGATATAGCGGTTTTTACAAAATGCGCTCCTGCTATAACTATGTAATTTTCTTCCATTTTTTAATTTGCTTTTCTGTTTCTATAGCAGGGGTCTAGGACATGCGTTGCAGCTATGTTAGCTATAGCGCCTCTTACGAACACACGCTAGTGCTATGCCTTCCTCCGTTTTTTCGCTTTTTCATTTATTTTTCTTTACATTTTATTTTTTCCTTTCTCCTTTTTCTATTTCTTTCATTTTCATTTACTTTTCTATTTATTTTTCATCTTATTTTATTTCCGTTAGTAGTAGTGCTCTTCTTAGGAAACGCGCTACTACTTATGCCCTAGTGGTAGCGTGCTTCTTCCAAGCCTGCTACTGCTATGCGTAGCCTATCATTCTAGCAATGGGAATATTAGTAGTAGCGCTTTTGCCACTACATGCACTACTGCTAAGGTTGTATCTGTAGCGCGGTTTCTTCTCAACCGCTACTGCTATCTAGCACTAGCGCCCTTTTTTGACCCACGATCTTGCTAAATTTCTGTGTATAAGGTTTTCCCTAGTAGTGTCAGCACAACACACCCTTGAAAATAAACTAAGCAACTAGTCTGCCTGACACTGCAGTAGAACCAGCATGAGCGACGGCACCAGGGCCGGTCCTGAGATTTCTGGGGCCCGGGGCGAGACTAGAATTAGGAGCCCTCAATATAAACATCACAATAATATTCAGTATACGTATATGTGAAATATTATTAATAAGCAGTATAGTAAAGTGCATCCAAAATCAAACATTCTATCATTTACCTTAAAATTTTCCTCTAACATAGCTAGATGCAATTTACTATGGTATCAATATAAATCTCATTCAATAATTTTTGAAGTTACCAAACTATTTAAGCTCCCTTGAAAATTTACAAACCTCACACCGTTTCTACTAACTATATGGCTACTTAAAAGATGTTCATGCTTCTTATAGAATGACAATAACTATACATAAGCCAGCATACCTCGGCCATCATTCAGACATCCAGTCCCTCCTTATACATGTCCTTCGAGCATTCGAACCATCTTCAAAGCTCTAAAGATAGCACAGATAATGAGTTGAATGTCATAAACTATATGAGAAAACTGATGAACAGAATATTCAGTATATTACTAGATACCATCTCCAGATCCAAAAGGCATTGTTTTCTATCAACTTTGATCCTGAAGATATATGTTGAAACTTTATAAAAGGAAGGAACCATCTGAATGCTTTTGAGAAAATTGATTTTGTAGAATCACTACGAAGCCATAAATTGATGAGCAAGTTAATTGAACAGACAAGTGTCATGCAAAATTCGACATAACTAAGGGGTTAATGCTGCTTCAGTTGACATCATCCCCTACTCATAATTTCTCTAAATCCAACAGTAACATCACGAGCCTAATTTTTGAATGCCAAACTTAAATCCTGCTCATGGTGACTATTTCTTTCCATCGAGATTCAATCAAAAAATAGGGAAGAGATCCTTACCAGGGCCTGAAGAACAGCGCACCTGTGTGCTTCTCCTCCCTCGCCGCCGTCATAGCATCGGCGGTGGTGGCCTTGCCGCGATTGGGTCCTGAAGTTTGGCGTCGGCGGCGGGCGATGGGCATCCACGCGCGACAGAGAGAAAAGGAGACGAGGGTATTGTGTGCTTCCTAGGCCTCGGTAGCATTGGTCATCCGCCCATGCATTGGGCCAGGCCCAGTATCTCAGCGAAAGGGATGGATGGATCGCAACGATGAAAACATGACAACGTAAGACGTGATCTGACCTGCTGCTATGTACATGCATACCTGGTCAGAGGGGGCCCCTGGATTTGGGTGGCCCGGGGTAGCCACCCCCCTGCCCCCCCTCAAGGCCGGCCCTGGACGGCACTGCCACCTACTCGGAGTCCGAGTCCACATCCTCGACTTCGTCCTCGTCCCTCTTCCTCTTCTTCTGCTGATGCTTCTTTGCTTGAACCGGACACTAGGCTCTGCTTCTTCATCCAACCCTTGTAGATATTTAAACAAAGATAGGCATCCATTGCTGCATATAGGATGTGATCTTCATATAATGTCTTCGACTCCCATGCATGATCAAACTCGTGATGAGGTTTCTTTAGTTTAGCGTACGAAGGATCAATCATGGCTTCTGCCAGGGTCAACATTGACGGTTGAGAGGAGGACACCAGGCTTGCCTTCTGGAGATCGAAGGGCTGGCCTACAACGAGACCTATCCGATGCAGGACATCCCTGTTGTTCTTAAAGTCTACAGTAACGGATTTCTCTCTTGTGTCCTTGAGGAAGTTCTTCAAATCCTGGCATTCAACGTCGGCATGGCATATGTGGTAGACCAAGCAAACATTATGTACGCCAACCTGGATCATGGAGGGCTTCTTCCTCTCTTTGTCCTTTAGATCCTTCTCTCATCCCAGGACTGTGGTGTACTCAACATCTAGCCTAGCAACCCACTCAGCCGTTGAACTGTTGAACATGCGTAGGAAGCGAGCATGCCATGCTTTCACCGTCGCGGATCCACGTGTGTAAGATGACGATGAACTGATCGCTGGTGATGGCTCTAACCTGGTACTCAGCGGCGACCATGGAGATTTGGGAGACGATGGATTTTGGAGGAGGGTTAGGAGAAGTTGAACTGTTGTACCCCGCAAAAAAAACTAGGAACGAACTAATGTGGAAGGACGGGACAACTGGGAGCGAATTGTTGTAAGGTAGAAGATGAGGACGAGTAGGGCGTGCGAACGGCGTGGGGTTGCTGGCTTGCCCGATGGATAAACGGCTACAAGCCCCCAAACAGTTCTCGAGAACTATGCGGGACCCACTAGATGTCATGTCTACTATAGACCCATATCGTAGGCCTGACGGTATAACTCTCGTGATGTTCAAGACGCCATGCCGCGCTGTGGATGTAACTTCACTAATTACGTCAACCGTCGCGCCTCCCATGACCTTCGCCTCCCTCGCGCGGTCGCGCCCTTTGAGACTTCTACCAGCTATAACTGAGCAATTTTTTGCCTACTCCACATGCATGATACTCCCTCTGGTCCTTTTTACTCCCATCAACCGTTTGCAAAGTGTTTGACCAAATTTATACTAAAAATATCAATATCTACAATACTGATTATAATGAGTATAAGAACTACATTTTATAATGAGTGTAAAAATATTGACTTGACATTGTGAATGTTGATACATTTTTCTATAAGTCTGGTGAAAGTAGAGGTACATTGACTTCAGACAAAACTTAAATGCACAATGGAGACTAGTTCCTCCGTCCAGGTGCGTGCCATGTCCTATCTTATCATCACAACAAGGTTAGCTATTAGAGTACCACTACCTCCCTTCTAGTTTAAAGGGCTCGATTCAAAAATTTCACCTACTCTTAGGAAGATAGTAGAGGCGGTGGAATAGTTTTTGAAGTCTGCAAAAGTACTCAACTAATGTTGTCGTTCTTCACAAAAAAATGTGTTTACCAATGCATGGATGAACACTAGTTACTCTAACCCCCCTCTCTTCTTTAATTCTTTGCCACATCAGCATGTTTGCTATTCCCGTGTGCATGATACCAGCTAAGATACCACCATTATGGCCAGCATTAATTATCGCATGCAATAATTTAGTGCACCTTCAAATATGAACATGTGTGGGCCGTGTATGTTTTTAATGACTTGAGACTATACCTAGCCCGGCATGCAAGATGACTTATTATGCAACATTCCCCATACCTGCAGGAAGCCCGTTCGTCTCCAAATCTTTTCCTCTCCATGTGTGGAAACAATATGCCTGCCAAACTCTCCTTCTCCCTCCGGCGGTCCCCCCACTCCACCCTGTGTGAAAAAATCTACATGCATGACTCTCCTCCCCACGCCGTCCAATCTACAGACCAGCAATATTTCCACCCCTTCCCTCCCCCATAATTTACTCCAACAAATATGCCCATGTAGCTGCTACTTAACTGCAGGTGCATTGGGGCACTGACATATGGGCCCAATAGGGGTCTGGCCCACATGTCAGTGATGCAACTGGACCTGCAGTTAAGTCAGTGCAGCTCAGTCCATATCTTACGTAGGTGTGCCATTGCTCGCTATAAATACTGCGCCTCCCACGACATTGCTATCTCCTCCCCCTCATGTTCACGTTCATCGCTATCTCCTCCCCCTCCCTCTCACGTCGACCACCATGGCATCACCCCTCCCAAGCCCTAGGAGCCCCTCGCTGCACCGCACGGACGGTCACGCATCACCTTTCCATTCCTCGCTGCCACTAGTCGAGGAGGACGCGTCGGTGTTCCGCTCCTCGCTGCTATGTGACGCGTCGCCATTCCGTTCCTCGCCGCCACTTGTCGAGGAGGACGCATCAGTGTTCCGCTCCTCGCCGCGACGCAACGAGTCGCCATTCCGTTCCTCGCCGCCACTAGTCGAGGAGGACGCGTCGGCGTTCCGCTCCTCGCCGCGATGCATCGAGGTGGACGCGTCAGCGTTCCCAATCTCGCCAGCACGCGCGTTGGAGGACGCGTCGGCTCCCCGCTACGAGGAGAACGTCGCGCCGCCCGCCAAGCCCCCCCCAGCCTTGAGGAGCTTTGGAAAGAAATGGATGTCGCCTTGTGGGAGGCTTTGCCTCTAGCAGAGCGCGCCAAAATAGAGGCGGAGAAGAAGGCCGAGGAAGAGAAGCGCACCGCGGAACAAGCTGCCTGGGAGGCCTATGTCACGTCCGAGAGAGTTAGGCAATTGGCTCTTTGGCAGAAGGCTCGTGCGAGGGCCGTGAGGGTGGCGGAGGACGCCCGTGCCGACACCCTGAGTGCAGTCGGGCCCAAGCGCCTCATCTACGCTTGGCGGTACGTGGACCGGGTGCATGCTTCCTGCGAGGAGGAGTACCTGTTGGCGCCGAATCACCATACCAGTGAGATCGTGCTCGCTCGGCGGCAAGCCGCCAATCAGCACCTCACGAGTTGCGAGGCTGAGGAAGAGGCATTGTGTCGGCGCGCTGGGAAACAGCCGCGCACCAGGGCACTCATGGCACGCCGCAAGCGCTCCTGTGAGTGATGTGGCTTTTAGGAGGAGTATAATTTTTGTTTCATAAGGTGATCTCATTAGTTGTGGGACGCAAATGATACATTGCGAACATTCAGGAATTTTTAGCGTCCTTAATTAAGTATGTAAAAGGGAAAGTTTGGAAACCTTGTGTATTCATACGCATTTTGCAAGTACGTGCATATAGCACAAACTTTACTATATACTATCACACAACACGTCTCTCTGGATATATGCTTGCAAACTGTGCTACTCCTCCTGTCCAGGTCAATAAGTCATCTTTGGTTGTGCACCGTGACCAAGAAGGAGGGAAGACTTATACACCTAGACGGAGGGAGTACTACTATTACTTATGTACATGGAAATGCACGTTTTAACATTACGATGCGGTTTTTGTAAAAGTAGAAAAACAACACTAGTCAAGCTTGTGAAACGATTCAATGCAAAACAAATGCAAAAATGCTCATTTGATTGTTTACTTTTAGCTTCCTTCTCTGTGGTTATTTCTCTGTCATACTTTGTACGGAGTATCTCACTGTGGTTGGAAAGGCATGCAAATTCCCAAACCGCTTCATACACCCTGTATCAAATTTTTTGCCTAACAAGTTGTGTCGTGCAATTGGAATTCCAACTTGAGTACTACTACTAGTAGGAGTACCAGGGGCCAGTTCTTTTGGGTTCTAGATTAGTAATCCCATAACAATTACCTCCGTCCTGGTTTATTGGTCCCCATTGTAATCTGTGTCAAATTTTGATCATAAATTTAACTAATGAAATGTTAGTGCATGTCACATGCACTACTCCCTCCGTCTAGGTGAGTAAGTCATCTTAGGCTGTGCACCGTGACCAAGAAGGAGGGGAAAACGAGAAATATTAATGTTTATTTTCTAATTAATAGTATTGCATGCAATGAACTAACCACTGCATGTCGTGTTTGATATCTCAAGTCATTAAAAGCATGCACACTCTTTATCTCTTATTGGTTGATATGTCAAGAAACAAGAAACGAGGTAGATGTTAATGCACCGTGCCTAAGTGTTTTGGGATTATTTAGTTTTCGTAAGATGATTTACACACCTAGACGGAGGGAGTAACATTTTATCAGTTAAATCTTTGGTCAAAATTTAGCACAAATTACAATGGTGAGGAATAAACCATGACGGAGTAGTAGTTTAGAAGCCCAAATAAATGAGTGAGGCGCCTTATTGTTACCCTCCACTGTGACTAGTCTTATGGGAAAAGCTGGGGAAGCCACCAAAAGAACTGGCCCTAGGAGTAGTAGCTAGGGATCGAGTGTGCGAGATGAACCGGAGAAAGTAAATGCAGAGAGATGAAATGCAAAAAAGACGGAGGGATGTGATGGTTTCTTGTCTGTTTATTTTACAAGGCCACTAATTACTGGGGGTGGTTGGGTTTTGTGATATGACAGCTTTACTGCCGTGCCACAAGCGGGGTGAGAGGTGAGACTCCCGTGCAGCGCCGCCCTCTACACTTGTACTACATCGATCGTGGTTTATTAGTCACCCATTGAATTTGACTGAAGATTTAACTTACAAAATGTTAGTACATGTCAACAAAAACTATATCGTTGGATTCATATTTGAACATAGTTTTGAATGATACAATTTTAGGTGACATGCATCAACATTTATCGTACTATATATAATGTTAGTTCAATTTTTGGTCGTACTAATCTATAGTAGTAAGGTGCCCATGCGTTGCACGGAAGAGTGAAATGCATTGATCGGGGAGTTGTTTATTTTGACAAAGGATGTGAGGGTCATCTCATGTGTAACGGGTATCGATAGGTTTCTTCGGATATTATTTTCATCTCTAGAGCTCACAAACATCCGGGTGAAATAGATAAAAAGGTATCTTTTGCAAACAAAAGCGTTCAACTGTTCAACCTGCATCCAAAACTTGTGAAGAAATAACACTTATTGTGCTGTATAAGAAATGATCTTTAAGAATTATTTTTTGAGTATCGATTGTTATACATGTTGCCTACATATGACATTGTACTTTCTTATAGTCAACAGTTGGCTATACTATTAAGTAATATTAACCGTGCCCTTATACACCTAGACGGAGGGATTAAATTAGGATGACTTGCAAGGGGGCAGAGGAGATGTAAGAAATGGTTCATCGTAAGTCTTTCACCAGTACTGTAGTAAAAATTCATACATGGAAGATTCCAGACTAAACCATAAACGGATACACTTTTATTCATGCGCGATACTCCAATAGAGCAAGATCCTGCATGGAAGTCTCCACACGCTTAGACAACGGATTACATTGAGTGAAGACTAATGATCAACATTTAACTTGATAATGCGTATGTCTAGGTGAACCTCCTTGGAGTCCCCGTGCACCGTGTCGGTGGGTAAAGGATGTCATGGGTTTTCCAAGTCCACATCGGTGGGAAAGTCCCAGCTCCGTAGAGTCTATGTCCATCCGATGAGGCCGGTCCCGCCGCCCACGTGACCCGGAGGGGTAGTAATAGTGAGCATGCACCCGTACATCGGCCTCGTGTCAGTTTTAGTGTCAGTGGCGTCGCCCATAGCGCACACTACAGAGATGGGGCGGCGGCCTGCGCGGGCCTCGCCGGTGCCCACGATCAAGAGGAGGAAGCTGCCGTCCTCCTCCAAGACTAGCAGGCGGCGGCGATCCTCCAGCGACTCCAGCATGGTGAACGGGTAGCACGTCTCCTACTTGATATTCTCTGCCAAGGGCCAGTAGTGACCGATGCACGCATCCGTGAGGTGATGCACCATGTCCGCCGGCGAGCCCCAAAACGGCATCGTGCACTCATAGCAGTAGACGAAGGGCTCCTTGGAGGCATCGACCAGGCCCTCCATGAAACGGGAGTGGCTGTAGGGGACGTTGCGCCAGTTGAATATATGAGCAAGTTACTATGAGATTTAATCCGAATAAGCACAAAATAAATCATGACGGCTATAACTGAGATGAAACTAATCATGTGGACTAGCATAGTAGTAGGATACAGAGTAGAAACATGAATTCTACCACGATTTCAACAGAAGGACAGAAACACATACGGTGTAACGGAGCAGCACCGCTGGTGTTGAGGTTGTCGCCCATGTCATTGAGGAAGAGGTTGCCGAGGTCGGGAAGAAGTTGTCGCCGGTGAAGTCGTGGCTGCCAGCAATGCGAGAGTGCGCTCCCAAATTTCAACAAATACCGCTGAATGGAGCGCAGGAGGAAGTGGCTGTAGGGGACGTTGCGGCCGCTGAATGGAGCGTAGGAGTAGCACACAAAGCAGTAGATGGTGTCCTTACTGGTACTCCATAGTCTCTATCTATCTATATCTGCTCTTATAGGAAACCGAGTTGGTGATGATGGTATGCCTGCCATCTTGTAATATAGACCATCCGATCTATATCTGATGGATAGAAAGCCAACTATGACAACTTTACAAAAGATACCCACACCTCTCTCCACATTTACAGATAAGGCCTTTCCTCGTTCATCCTTATATCCCACAACCTCGTGCTCCTCCCTAAGTCTCTATCTCTACTACTCTTCTTTGTTTTTTATAACAAATCGAATAGTACTGCGCCGTCCACTGGACGCTCGGTTGAACACGCCTCCTCACCTCCATCATCACCAACTGAGTCTTTTATAGGAGTA
The DNA here is from genome assembly GCA_021437245.1 of Aegilops speltoides. Taxonomy (NCBI): domain Eukaryota; kingdom Viridiplantae; phylum Streptophyta; class Magnoliopsida; order Poales; family Poaceae; genus Aegilops; species Aegilops speltoides. The sequence goes on along the minus strand of CM038143.1, from coordinate 46,707,248 downwards.
GGAGTAGAGAAAAAACCGAGTTGGTGATGATGGTGTGCCGTGCAATGCACGTGCATCCTGCTATTTTTTTGCATATAAGTCGAAACACCACATAGACACAGTCTTTGAGCATGGTTCATAGTCGTTCCACGCTCAGGCATTGAAGTTTGTAACTATTTTAGATTAGAATATACTATTCCTCCGGTGCTAGTAGTAGAGCAGAGTCCTATTCTACTACTCTACTCAAGCAAGTTAGGGCATAGTACTGTAGTAGGTACTGTAGGGAGGACCAATACTGTGATCACTCAAGCAAGTTGTCTGGTGCTACGTCTTGAGCTTGCATTGGTTTTCCTTGAAGAGGAAAGGGTGATGCAGCAATAGTAGCGTAAGTGTTTCCCTCTGTTTTTGAGAACCAAGGTATCAATCCAGTAGGAGGCTCCTCAAAAGTCCCACGCACCTACACAAACAAACAAAGAACTCGCAACCAACGCAATAAAGGGGTTGTCAATCCCTTCACGGCCACTTGCAAAAGTGAGATCTGATAGAGATAGTATGATAAGATAAATATATTTTTGGTATTTTATAATATAGATGCAAAAAGTAAAGATGCAAATAAAAGTAGATTCGAAGCAAATATGATAAGAGATAGACCCGGGGGCCATAGGTTTCACTAGTGGCTTTTCTCAAGATAGCATAAGTATTACGGTGGGTGAACAAATTACTGTTGAGCAATTGATAGAAAAGTGAATAATTATGAGATTATGTAGGCATGATCATGTATATAGGCATCACGTCCGCAACAAGTAGACCGACTCCTTCCTGCATCTACTACTATTACTCCACACACCCACCGACTCCTGCCTGCGTCTAGAGTATTAAGTTCATAAGAACAGAGCAACGCATTGAGCAGGATGACATGATGTAGAGGGATAAACTCAAGCAATATGATATAAACCCCATCTTGTTATCCTCGATGGCAACAATACAATACGTGCCTTGCAACCCTTTCTGTCACTGGGTAAGGACACCGCAAGATTGAACCCAAAGCTAAGCACTTCTCCCAATTCAAGAAAGATCAATCTAGTAGGCCAGACCAAACTGATAATTCAAAGAGACTTACAAAGATAACTCAATCATACATAAAAGAATTCAAAGAAGATTCAAATATTATTCATAAATAAACTTGATCATAAACCCACAATTCATCGGATCTCGACAAACACACCGCAAAAAGAGTTTACATCGAATAGATCTCCACAAGAGAGGGGGAGAACATGGTTTTGAGATCCAAAAAGAGAGAAGAAGCCATCCAGCTAATAACTATGGACCCGTAGGTCTGTGGTAAACTACTCACAACTCATTGGAGGGGCTATGGTGTTGATGTAGAAGCCCTCCATGGTCAATTCCCCCTCCGGCAGAGTGCCAGCGAAGGCTCCAAGATGAGATCTCGCGGATACAGAAGGTTACAGCGGTGAAAATTGTGTTTCGTTGGCTCCCTTGATGTTTTTGGGGTATGTAGGCTTATATAGGAGGAAGAAGTACGTCGGTGGACGCCCGAGGGGCCCACGAGACAGGGGGCGCCCTATAGGGGGGCGCGCCCTCCTATCTCGTGGAAGCTTTGGCTGCTTCTTGACTTGCACTCCAAGTCCTCTGGATCACCTTTGTTCCAAAAATCACTCTCCCGAAGGTTTCATTCCGTTTCGACTCCGTTTGATATTCCTTTTCTTTGAAATACTAAAATAGGCAAAAAAAACAGCAATATGGGTTGGGCCTCCGGTTAGTAGGTTAGTCCCAAAAATGATATAAATGTGTAAAGTAAAGCCCATAAACATCCAAAAGGGGTAATATAATGGCATGGAACAATCAAAAATTATAGATACATTGGAGACGTATCAAGCATCCCCAAGCTTAATTCCTGCTCGTCCTCGAGTAGGTAAATGATAAAAAGAGAATTTGTGATGTGGAATGCTACCTAGCATAATTCTTAATGTAATTTTCTTTATTGTGGCATGAATGTTCAGATCCAAATGATTCAAAATAAAAGTACATATTGATAAAAGAAATAGTAAGACTTCAAGCATACTAATCAAAGTAATCATGTCTTCTCAAAATAACATGGCAAAAGAAAGTTAATCCCTACAAAATCATATAGTTAGGCTATGCTTCATTTTCGTCACACAAAGATGTTCCCAACTTCTATACCCCCGATGACAAGCCAAGCAATTGTTTCATACTTAAATAATCTCAAACTTTTTCAACCTTCACGCAATACATGAGCGTGAGCCATGGATATAGCACTATGGGTGGAATAGAATTTGATGATGGGGATTGTGTGTAGAAGACAAAAAAGAGAAAGTCTCACATTGACGAGGATAATCAACGGGCTATGGAGATTCCCATCAATTGATGTCAACATGAGGAGTAGGGATTGCCATGCAACGGATGCACTAGAGCTATGAATGAATGCTCAACAAAAGAAAACTAGTGGGTGTGCATCCAACTTGCTTGCTCACGAAGACCTAGGGCATTTGAGGAAGCCCATCGTAGGAATATACAAGATAAGTTCTATAACGAAAAATTCCCACTAGTATGAAAAAGACAACCTATGAGACTCACTATATGAAAAACATGGTGCTACTTTGAAGCACCATATATGAGACTCACTACATGAAGAACAAAGTGCTACTTTGAAGCACAAGTGTGGAAAAAGAGATAGTAACATTGCCCTTTTTATTTATTTTCTTTTTTATTTGGGCCTTTCTTTTTTTGGCCTTTCTTTTTTTTCTTTTTTTCTTTGGGCAATGCTCTAATAATGATGATCATCGCACTTCTATTGATTACAACAATATGAATTTGTCGTGGTATTCTCACGGGGGGTGTTAGACGACATATGCCACAAGGTGGCTTCGTGTGAGGGCAAGACTGCTGCCGGAATATCCAGGGACGGGTATGCGAGTAGCATGCGCTAGTTTACCCAGGTTCGGGGCTCTCCGGAGAGATAACACCCTACCCCGCATGTCTGTATGTATGTGGTATATCCGTACAGAGTTGCTCCTCGAGTCAGATTCAAAGCAAAGTGCCACTGGCATCCGGTTTCATATATGCATGTATGTGGCATGCTCTAGTGGCCGCCATGCTCATGGCCGTGAGCATATGTGTGCTCATGCGTGAGTCCCCCCCTGATGGATGGATGGGGCTAGCTTATATAGGCATGGCTAGCTTGATATGTAAGCTATGTGGGTAGCTTAGGAAGTAAGCTAGGTAGGCATGGTGGGGTGTCATCCTTGTCCCCTGGGTCACTTCATAAATAGTGCCAGGGGACAAGTGACACTGTACATGGTGGCTGGGGTGTCACGTGAACAGTGCAGTCACGGCCGGCCACGCCGGGTCACGCTGGCTCAATCGGCATCGGCCTGGTGGCGGAGTCGGCGGGCGCGGTCGGCTGTGTGGTCTGATCGGTTCGGTGGCGGAGTCGATAGTCGGCAATCGGCTCGGTGGCGGAGTCGGCAATCGGCCGTGGCGGAGTCGGCAATCGGCAATCGGCTCGGTGGCGGAGTCGAGTCGGCAATCGGCGATCAAACAATCGGCTCGATGGCGGAGTCGGCAATCGGCAATCGGCTGGTGGTGCAATCGCGATCGGCTCGGTGGCGTAGTCGGCAATACGACACCGGCTCGGTGGCGGAGTCGATCGGCCCGGTGGCGGAGTCGGCAATCGGCAGTTGGCTCGTGGCGGAGTCGGCAATCGGCTCGGTGGCGGAGTCGGCAATCGGCGCCGGCCTCTGAAGGTCGCAAGCCAGAATCGGCTTGCTTCGTAGTCGCCGTCTGGGACTCGGCTGCTCCGGGTCGCCAGTTGGGACTCGCCGCCCCGGTCGCCACCGACTTGGCCTCCCCGAAGGTCGCCAGGGACTCGCCTTCCGGTCGCCACGGGACTCGGCCTCCCAAGGTCGCCAGCCGGGACTCGCCTTCCAAGGTCGCCACCGAAGTCGGATGAGGGCTTTGCTAGCCCCGATGTCTTGAATTATTGTCTCGCCGCCTTCGGGTATCCGTGCCCAATTACTCCGACAAGAGTTCTAAGCCTCCCGCAACTTGGCAAAGTTGGGCGGAGGTTTTTTGGCGAGTGTTCATGGAAATGATCATAAAAAAGATGAAGTTAGTCCACGCAGATATATCAAATGTTTGCTTTTAGCATTGCAAGTTTTATGCGGAGGGTGCCGACTCGGTTTCGGCCCGAGCCCCTTAATCTTTTTTCGTGTTCCTCCGCTTTTTGGCTTGTGCTCGCCACGGACAGCCGCCTGTGGTCTGTGGGTGAGAGTGGGCCGCTAAGTGGAGGTCTGAGACTCGGACTCGAGAGCAGATTTAACCGAGTAGATACTTGTAAAGAAACGGTCGGGTCGCCTGCGCTTTTTCTTCCAGACGTTTTTGCGGTGGCCTCCAGCGTTCTCACTTGTTGGCCGGACAGCCGCTCTGCGATCTGTGATCGAGTGGGCTTTGGTATCTGCGACGCTACTAAGCCGCTCTGCGGGAACTAACGCTCAAAGCCAGCTGCCACCGGCCAACTCGGCCGGCGCCGGGCGTAAAAAGGATGCAATCAGTAATAAAATGCGGAGATAGCCTCGAGTCGCCGCCGATTATCTGCGCTTGCGTGATGCAAAATATGCGCGAGGAGCTCACATTGATTTTCGTGTAGCCGCGGTCGCCGAAGATAGCCGCGCGATTTCGGCGCCGCGGAGGCTGGCCGGCAAGACTCATTGGTGTAGCCTTCGAGCCCCGGTGCTCGGCGGGCTCCCGCCGGTCAGGCTCGACCGGCCAGGCGGCGAGGCATCTTGCTACGCCCTTTTTCTTCTTCTTCTCTTCTGCCGGCTGCTGGTAGCCGGACAAAACTCTTCTCTTGTTCGCATCTTCATGGCGCGGCCAATAAGACTCACTGGTGTAGCCTCGAGATTCGGGCCGACTGCTGAGCAGTCGGGCTGGATCTTCCAGAAACTACTTTGTCTTCTTCTTCACGGGCGCTACAACAAGACTCACTGGTGTAGCCCGAGATTCGGCCGATCACGAGCCGGGCCGATCTCCCAAGAACTACTTTGTCTTCTCTCTTTTCTCTTGAGCCGGCAATGGACCGATTGCTTTTTTTTTCTCAAAGACTACCACTTTTCACCGGACGCGATGCTCTTTCTTTCCTTTCTTTCTTTTTCTCTCTTTCTTTTTTTTTAAGCCGGCCATGCCAGCAGTCGGCCACCAGTCAATCGGCCTCTTCTTTATCTCTCCCTCTCTTCTTTTTTTTTGGCAGCCGGCACCACTCCAGTCGGCCCTTGACTTTTCTTCTAGCCAGCGTGGGCAGCCGGCCTCTTTTTATCTTTCTTCTTCAGCCGGCCACGGGCAGCCGGATGGCCGAAGCCGGCAGTGGGCGAGCAGGGAGGCGGCAGCCGGCCAGGGCGGCCGGGCGCTGGGCGGAGACGGCACGGGGGAGCCGGCCAGCGCGGAAGCCGGCCGGCGGAGGAGATGCTGGCGAGGTGCGAGCGGAGCCAACGGCGCGAGGCGACTTGGCCAGCGAGCGTGCTGGAAGCCGGCAGGAGCGGCCGGACCCGGCCGTCCGGGGAGCCAGCGCGGGGCTGTACGCTGCCGTGCTTGGGGAAGCGGGCGGAGCGGGTGCAGCCGGCGAACGGCGCGGGGCGCGGGGACGAGTCCCGCTTGCTCGGAGTCGGCCAGCAACCAGCCGGCGGGCGAGGCACGAGGGCGGGCGGAGCCGGAACGGGCAGTGACGGCGAGCCGGACACGGAGAGGCGCAGGCTGCGGACTGCCCGGAGTCGGGCACGGGGCGAGAGGAGCCGGACCCGGCGCTGAGCGCGAGCGCGTCCTGGCCAGGCGCACGCGGCGGGGTGGCGACGAGGAGAACCTCTGCAGCCGGGTACGGGGCGGCCGCTCGGAGCCGGCACGGAGGACCCGGCACGTGCACGATGTGGAGTCGGTCAGGCCCGACCGGGTCGTGGGCGGAGCCGGCCGTCCGGGTCGCAGCCGAAGACGGCAGGCAGCAGGCCCCGCCGGGTCGCGGGCGGAGCCGGCCGCCGGGGAGCCTGGGTGGAGCCGGCCAGAGGCGAGAAGCCGGCGCGGGGGGTCTTCAGCGCGGCGGTGGAGAGGCGCGCGCGATGGGATTTTTCCCCTGGTGGCGTGCGCGGGCTCGGGAGCGAGGCCAACGGCAGCGGGAGGCGGTCAGCGCGGGGCCGCGACCTGGCGGGCGCGGAGGCCAGGTGCTGTGGCGGCTGGAACGGGGAGAAGCCACGCGCGCAGGGCCAACGGAGGGCGGCCGCGGTCGGGGGCCGCGGGTCCTCCGCGATGAGGAGACGCGAGGCGACGTCCGCGGCTGGGCAGACGCGAGGACGGGCGGAGCGCTAGTGATGGCTGGAGGTGGTGGTGCAGCTCGGGAGTAGAAGGACGGCGAGGCTTACGCAGCCGGCAAGCCCGAGGCGTGCGCACGAGCTGAGCTAGCTAGCTAAGCTAGTACGCATGCTGCTGCTGCTGAATCCATCGGGATTGCTAGCTAGCCAGCTAGCCATGCACGGATGCGTGCACGCACAGGGGCGACAACGAGGCATGGTAGCTATTGTTGCTACAGAGACAACAACCATAGCTACAGCGAGGCGTGTGCAGCTACAGCTACAGTGAGACGCAGCAGTAGCTACAGCGGCGGGAGAGCTCGCAACGGAGGCAGGAAAAAAAAGCCATGGGAGTGGAGGAGGCCGGAGCGGCGCAGGAGGGAGCTCACGGCAGCAGCGGACGACGCTCGAGGAGCTCGGAGAGGCCTGGCCAGGCGCGAGCAGCGTGCACGCAAGCAAGGGCACCTCTTGGAGAAGAAAACGAGGCGACGTCGCAGCCGACGGCACGGACGTGTTGTTCCGCGCCGGCCGTCCCGGGGGCGTGTTGGTGTCGAACCCCCGAGCGCTACTGGACAGACGACGGTCTCGCCGTGCCAGTGATGATGAAGATGGCGAGGCCGACGGAGAGGACGCGCCGCCCCTCGCGGCCACTCCGGGGGCGGGTCGAAGTCGAGCCCCCGAGCGCTACCGGAGAGACGGCGCGAAGCCGCGGCGGAGATGACATAGATGGTCCCGCCCGGAGTGCGAAACCAGCAGCAGCGCGGTAGCATAGTACCGCCCCTCGGTGGGCGCCAAATGTCCTGGTATTCTCACGGGGGGTGTTAGAAGACATATGCCACAAGGTGGCTTCGTGTGAGGGCAAGACTGCTGCCGGAATATCCAGGGATGGGTATGCGAGTAGCACGCGCTAGTTTACCCAGGTTCGGGGCTCTCCGGAGAGATAACACCCCTACTCCTGCATGTCTGTATGTATGTGGTATATCTATTACAGAGTTGCTCCTGGAGCTGTATCTGAAAGCAGTGCCACTGGCATCTGGTTTCATATATGCATGTATGTGGCATGCTCTAGTGGCCGGCCATGCTCATGGCCGTGAGCATATGTGTGCTCATGCGTGAGTCCCCCCCTGATGGATGGATGGGGCTAGCTTATATAGGCATGGCTAGCTTGATATGTAAGGTATGTGGGTAGCTTAGGAAGTAAGCTAGGTAGGCATGGTGGGGTGTCATCCTTGTCCCCTGGGTCACTTCATAAATAGTGCTAGGGGACAACTGACATTGTACATGGTGGCTGGGGTGTCACGTGAACAGTGCCAGGTACGGTCGTCACGTCGGGGTCACGTCGGGCTGCGCGCGGCAATGATCGGCTGGTGGCGGAGTCGGCAATGGGCGATGGGTCTGGTGGCGGAGTCGGCGATCGGCTCGTGGCGAGTCGACAATCGCCGTTCGGTGGCGGAGTCGGCAATCGTCTGTGGCAGAGTCGGCAATGGCAATGGCTCGGTGGCGGAGTCGGCAATGGCCCGTGGTGGAGTCGGGGTCGGCAATCGGCTCGGTGGCGGAGTCGGCAATGGCAGCCGGCATCGGCTCGGTGGCGGAGTCGGCAATGGCGATCGGCTCGGTGGTGCGCCGGCAATCGGCTGGTGGCGTAGTCGGCGATCGACAATACCGGCTCGTGCCGGAGTTGGCAGTCGGCCTGGTGGCGGAGTCGGCAGTCGGCCTGGTGGCGGAGTCGGTAGTCGGCAGTCGGCCTCCTGAAGGTCACAAGCCCAGAGTCGGCTTGCTTGAGAGTCGCCGTGTGGGACTCGGCTGCTCCGAAGGTCGCCACCGGGACGCCGCCCGTCGAAGGTCGCCAACCGGACTCGCCTTCCCAAGGTCGCCACCGACTCGCCTCCCAAGGTCGCCAGCCGGGACTCGGCCTTCCCGAAGGTCGCCAGCCGGGAAGTCGGACTGAGGGGCTTTGCTATCCCCGATGTCTTGAATTATTGTCTCGCCGTCTTCGGGGTATCCGTGCCCAATTACTCCGACAGAATTACAACTCGAAACTAGAACAAGATATGACTCTATATGAATGCCTCCGGCATTGTACCGGGATGGTGCAATGAATCAAGAGTGACATGTATGAAAAATAATGTATGGTGGCTTTGTCACAAATACGATGTCAACTACATGATCATGCAGTGGCAATATGACAAAAGTAAAGTATGTCATGATGATAAACGGAATGGTAGAAAGTTGCATGGCAATATATCTCGGAATGGCTATGGAAATGCCATAATAGGTAGGTATGGTGGCTGTTTTGAGGAACATATAAGGAGGTTTATGTGTGATAGAGCGTATCGTATCATGGGGTTTGGATGCATAGGCAAAGTTTGCACCAACTCTCAAGGTGAGAAAGGGCAATGCACGGTACCGAAGAGGCTAGCAATGGCGTAAAGGTAAAAGTGTGTATAATCCATGGACTCAACATTAGACAAAAGAACTCATATACTTATTGCAAAAATTTAGAAGTCATCCAAAATCAAGTACTACGCGCATGCTCCTAGGGGGATAGATTGGTAGGAAAAGACCATCGCTCGTCCCCGACCGCCACTCATAAGGATGCATGCCGTGTACACTTCATGTTTCAAATTTGTTACACAACATTAACCATACGTGCATGCTACGGGACTTGCTAACTTCAACACAAGCATTCTTTGAATTCATAATCACCCAACTAGTATGACTTTAATATCACTACCTCCATATCTCAAAACAATTATCAAGTATCAAATTGATCATAGCATCCAATTCACTTCCTATGATAGTTTTTATTATACCCAACTTGGATGCCTACCATTTTAGGACCAATTTTATAACCATAGCAAATACCATGCTGTTCTAAAAGTCTCTCAAAAATATATAAGTGAAGCATGAGAGACTAGCAATTTCTTAAAAATAAGTCACCACCGTGCTCTTACAGATATAAGTGAAGCACTAGAGCAAAAAAACTATCAAGCTCAAAAGATATAAGTGAAGCACAAAGAGTATTCTAGCAAATTCTAATCAAGTAGGCTTCTCCCAAAAGGTGTGTACAGCAAGGATGATTGTGGTAAACTAAAAATCAAATACTAATATAATACACGATGCTCCAAGCAAAACACATATCATGTGGCGAATAAAAATATAGCTCCAAGTAAAGTTACCAATGAACGAAGACGAAAGAGGGGATGCCTTCCCGGGGCATCCCCAAGCTTAGGCTTTTGGCTATCCTTGATTATCTTGGGGTGCTTTGGGCATCCCCAAGCTTAGGCTCTTGCCACTCCTTATTCCATAGTCCATAAAAGCTTTACCCAAAACTTGAAAACTTCACAACACAAAACTCAAGAGGAAATCTTATAAACTCCGTTAGTGAAAGAAAACAAAACCACCACATAAGGCACTGTAATGAACTCATTCTTTATTTATTTTTTTGTAAAACCTACTGTATTCCAACTTCTCTATTGTTTATAAACTAATTTACTAGCCATAGATGCATCGAAATAAGCAAACAACACACGAAAAACAGAATCTGTCAAAAACAGAACAGTCTGTAGAAATCTGTAACTAACGCAAAATTCTGGAACCCAAAAATCCTACCAAAATAGGAAGTCCTGGAAAATTTGTTTATTGATCAGAATCAAGAAGAATCAACGCAAAAACACGTTTCTGTGATTTAACAAAACTAAATGCATTCGTGCAAAGTTTCTGTTTTTTAGCAGAATCAAATCAACTATTGTCGTGGGAACGAACACCTACGGGACCGGAGCCCCTTTTCGGTTCGGCGGGGGGCGGAGGCCGCACGAAGAGCGGATCGAGGCGAATCACACGAGCGGTTTACCCAGGTTCGGAGCTCTCCGGAGAGATAATACTCCTACTGCTGCTTTGCGGTTGTATTGTGTTCTTGCTCGAGAGCGATGAGCGCTACAGTACACTAGCTGTGAGACCGAGCGTTAGTGTTTCTGGTTTCGAACCCCCCTCTATGTTGCGCATGGGCCTCCTTTTATATGCTAAAGGGGTCACCGACAGGTGGCAACGCATGCAAGGGTAAAAGTGTAAAAGAACTGTGGTTGGTACACCTACTTCCACAGTGTATCATACCTAACCCTGACGGCAGGGGACAAAGGCATTAAATGCCCGTCTGTGTCGCCCAAACAGTGCAGAAAAGGACCGTCAGGGGCGCCACCGCTTGCCACGATGGCTATCTTGTCAGCGTCGCTTGCCACCTCGCACCGCTTGGCTGCACAGCCTCTCGCCACGCGCGCCTGGAAAGGTCCCGTGGCGACACGTTGATGGATGCGCTGGAGCGTGGGTACAGAGTGGTGGCTTGCCGCGGCAAGCGCCTTGCCGCGGTCGTTGTCTTGCCGCGCCCGGAAGCTTGTCGCTCACCGGGTCTTGTCGGGAGGCGAGGCGTGTCGCGGCAAGTTCCTTGAGATGCCTTGGTTGGCCTTCCCGGCAAGCTCCTCTTGCCGGGGCCTTGTCTCCTTCCCGGCAAGCTCCTCTTGCTGGGGCCTTGAACAGTTTGTTCTTGAATGGCTCCAAAGGAACCACGGAGGATCTTAGCGGTCACCCGGCAAGCCTTGCTGTGGGGCGCTGCGACTGCCCGTGCACAAGTTCGGGATACTAGGGTACCCCTACTCTAGTACACCGACAGGAGCCACCGGCTCGGGCCACACACGTCGAAGGCCGTTGGGCCAGCCCAAAACAGCACGGGCATGCGCGCCTGGTCCACGCCAGATCTTACTGCATTTCACCGCGCCTCCCCTAACGGCGGCACGGTTTAACGCGCGCCAGGGAGAGATCGTGGGTGGTTCTTTATTCGAAAAAGCGAACGCTCGCCTTTGTCCTCTTTATAAGCAGGGGAAACAGGGGCAGTTCCCCCATCTCGCCAGTCGCCGTTTCCAATCTCAGAAATCTCCGCCGCTCCCCCCTTCTTCCAAAGCCGAAAGAGAGCAGCGTTCCGCCCCCCATCGCTACCGTCGCCACCAACGCTGTCGATCTCCCCCACCACCTCCGCCATGGCTCCGAAAGCCGGGAAGGGTGTGAAGTCGGCCGAGGCGCTGCAGCTCGAGGCACTGCGAAAGGAGCGGGCAACTTTTCCCCCAGACCTCGCCGCGAAGGAGCTGAGGGAGTGGTACTACCTCTTCTGGTCGACGGAGACGCGAGCGCATCCGCGCACGAAGGTACTCTCCGCCGCTTCGGAACAGGCTCCAAACGGATACCCATTCTTTGCGCTGTTCTTCTACTGCAGGCTCTACCCGCCCTTCTCTGATTTCTTCTGCAATATCATGAATACCTATGGGTTCCACCTCCTTGATTTCACCCCCAACGCCGTTCTGACCATGGCAGTTTTTGCACATCTCTGCGAAAACTTTGTCGGAGTCCACCCAAACGTAGCTCTCTTCCGCCACTTCTTTATGCCCCGAGTCGAGAGAGGAGAGCCCCTATCCGGCGGGATCGCCTGGATCTCGAGGACCGGCAAGAAGGATGCTTATCTGGAGGGGGAGCTCTGCAGCAAATGGGAGGAGTGGAGAGCAGAATGGTGTTGGATTGTTGAGGAGAACCCGCAGCCGTTTACTGCCCTGCGCCAAGCCCCAGAAGTGCGCGGCAATGATTGGAGCGCCCTGGCCGCGGACGATGATAAGCTAAAGATTGCCATCACCCGGATCTTGCGGCTCAGGCTTGCCGGGCTAACTATAGGCGCTATTGGCACGGACTTTCTTCGCCGCCGCATCGCCCCTCTGCGGGAGAGGGGGAGACCCGCCTGGCTGTTCGGGGGTCCGGCGGACATCATGAGGCTGCGCCAGGGCCTCAATTTCAATTTCACTGTCTTGGAGTTGGATGCGATGCTCAAGGAGGTGTTCAAGCACGACCCCAATCATCCCGAATGGTTCAGGTTGCCGCAGGGTGTCGTTCCGCTGTGCAACAATTCCTCGCTCGACCGCATCCGTGCAATGATGCCATTGTGCGACTCACATGGAGTTGTCCCAACCTGGCAAGAGCCTGCCGACGATGTTGTGCAGCAGTTCTTCGACGGCTTGGTGGAAGTGGCGGTCCATGCTGACGAATAGAAGATCCTCACCCGCGACACCACCGACGCGGAGATGCGGCGACGCCACTGGGGAGGGAAGAGGCGGCGGCAGCTGCCGTGGCGAAGTTTGGGTTCACCGTGGAGGAGGCAGAGGCAGCCGAGGCGGCAAGCCTTGCCGATCGAGATGAGCTTGCCGGAGAGCTTGCCGGCGAGGGAGAGCTCGCCGAGCCTGAAGCCGAGTCGAGCGAGCCCGCCGAGGGTGCGAGCGCCCGCCATCTTCAAGTAGCTTGCCGCAGTGAGCCCCAGCGCAGCCCCCAAAGACAGCTAAGAAGGCGCCCGCAGGCCGGGACGAGCAGAGGCGGCAGACGGGTCAACAGCCGTCGCGCAGCAACACGCCCGGCCATGATAACCGGAGCGGGTTCTCCTGACCGCCGCTTCGTCCTGCCGCTGCCTCGCTTAAGCGGTCAAGGGAACCCACTCCTCGGCCTCGTCGCGCCGGAGGAGGGCCGGACTTCGACCTCTCCGCACTCAGCTCCGACGAGGAAGAGCAAGAGTAAGATCCCTTGATGTATTTGTAGTTCTTCGATTCTTGCTATTTTGTCTCGTATCTGATTTGCTTCACTCTGATTCCATTCCAGGACCCTGGCTCAGAGAGCGGCGAAGAGAGCCAAGGCTCCGGTGATTGTCATCGAGGACGAGCCCACCGCGACAGCAGAGGGCGCGCCGAGACCACCTTGCCGGACCCGCAACTACTCCGAAGCAGCCCCCCAACAGCAGCCCCAAACAGAAGTATCTGTTTACTTCCGTTGTTGGGCGCATGGGTGCTCTTTATTTGCCTGATATCTGTCTCTTGATTTGTGTAGGAGCAGAGCAGCCTCACCAGGAGCAACCGGAAGCCGCCCCCGAGATGCTATCTGCTTCAACTACGCCGGCAAGGGAGGATTCCCCGGCAAGGGAGCGTTCTCCGGCAAGGGAGAAGTCTCCGGCAAGGGAGAGCTCTCCGGCAAGGGACGGCACCAGCGATCCCCCGGTGGTGGAGCCCATGGACGAAGAGCCCAGCACAGGTAATCCTTCTTGCTTGAAAACTTCCCTTGGGTTCTTCTTCTTCTGATTTTTCTTTTTGGATATTTGCTTGACTTTTCTCTCTCTTCCGGCCTTCAGATCCAACTTCCACGGAGCTGATGGAGACCGAGGCCACCGGCGAGGAGGATGCGCACGGCAACACCAACGACACCACTGCCACCGAGGAGGAAGCCAGCGCTGATGATCCTGCCGGTGAGGAGGCCGCCAAAGCCGCCGCAGGAGCTCGCGAAGGGTCTGGCGATCGCACTGACGGCCCCAATGCCGCAGGAGCACAAGGCGCTACGCCGACCGCCGATCCCTCCGCCGCTACCGCAGCATCAGGCTCCGAAGAACCCCAGCCCGGCGCCTATCTCAAGGCTGGTGATGGCATCTTCATCAAGCTTCCCTGGGCGTCGAGCTCCAGGGCGCCGGTCGAAGGAGAAACCTTTCATGGAGAGGTGCTTGCTTCTGCCGGGCTGATGCTGGTCGACGCGCCAAGCAGCAGCGGCGGCGAGTCTGAGGAGGAACAGCTGTTGCGGAAGCTGGTGTCACTCTACCGCTACCGGCTGCTGCTGGAATCCCGGAAGCGCTTGTCACGCAGGCGGGAGTGGATATTGAGAAGCATGCGGAGGAGCTCTGGAGCCGCAATCAGGAAGCCCTCCGGTCCATTGCAGAGGAGCGGGCGCAGCTCGTTGAGGCGCGGAAAGCCTTCCTTCTCGAGAAGGCTGAAGCTGAAGAGCAACAGCGGCTTGCCGCCGAGGATCTGTCCGCGCGGGAAGGCAAGTTGATGCAGCAGAAAGTCAACCTTGATAGCCACGAGGAGGAGCTTGCCGCACGGGAGCGAACACTTGGCGGGGCTCTCAAGGAGGCACAGGATGCTGCCGCAGCTGCCGAGGCCGCCAAGAAGGAGCTGGAGACGAAGGTGGCGCGGCTAGAGGCCGATCTCAAGGCGAGAGATGAAGAGCTTGCCGCGCTCCAGCGTGAGCGGGAGAAGGACGCCCTCGCCCATGGTGAGCTGCAGGGTCGCCTCGTCGAGAAGGGCAAGGAGCTGGGCACCAGGGAGCAGGAGGCGGCCTTGAAGAAGGAGATCAAGGCCAACGAGGATCTGCTGGCGAGTGCTGCTGCCACCCAGAACACCCTCAGGGAGACTGTGGAACTCTGGACAGAGGGTCTCGTGAATATCGCCACAGTCATCAACAAGGAGCTGGAGCAGCTGGGGTTGGAGGACTTTGGGTATTCCTCCGATGAGAACCTCTAGCCCAGCGCCAAGCTCAATCTGTTCTTCAAGGACGTGGTGATGGCTCTCCAGCGACTCCGGGAAAGGATCCCAAAGCAGCTGCCGACGAGTCGCGCACAATCTGTGCGAGGGTTCTGCAGAAGCTGTTGGTGAAGGTGGCCTTCCGCAACCCAGGCCTCAACCTCACCAACGTCCTCAAGAAGCTGCCGGCGGATGCTGATCTGGAAGAGTTCAAGGCCCTTGTCGCACCCATTGTGGACAAGGTGAACGAAGTCAAGAGAGTTGACGGCGATCGTGTAGATTAGGCCGCCTGTTTTCTCCTTTCCTTGTGGCTGCTCATCATGTTACGAGAACAATCCATTAGAGCTGCGACAAGTTATCTTGTAATATAACTTTTATTCTGAGTATCAATTGCTATGTTATTTCCTTTACTTGATTCCTTCCTTCGTATGTTTTTACCCTACGCTTTTAGGGAACTTGCCGGCGCAGGCACCCTTGCCGCGAGCGCTGAGTGCGGAAATCAGCAGCATGCTGGCGGTGCCGCTACCGACAAGAAACCTTGCCGCATCTAGTCGCAGCACACTTAAGTTGTTGAGCGGACTCGAAACAAAGTAAGGGCGCAACTAGCTACGAGTTGGTCCCTCCGCGCACAGGTTTTCCATACAAAGTACAGTCTTTCGAGGAAGATAACTTAAAAAAAATTTAAAACTGATTGCTCAAACTTTGGCAACTTAGCTTTTCTGTCGTTTGCGTCCCGGCAAGGCGAAACTTTCTTGAACGACGCCTGGTCCACACCATTGTCTCCTCCTCCCCCCCGGCAAACTTCTGGGCGAGGGGACCCACCTTTCTTTGAGAAAAAGAAAGAAGAGAAAATAAAGATATGGAGCCTTAAGGCTCGTTATTGCTTACCGGGGTAGGTGCTGCGCAAAGTGTCAGATAATACATGCAAAAAAGCAAAAAAGCATGAAATTGACAAGATGTGCGGAGCACATGAGCTTTATTTATGCACAGGATCTGCGCCTGGCTTTGTACAATGGGTTACATGCAACAGCGGCAAGGCTTGTACAAAAGGTGGTTGCCGGAATAGGTTCTGGTAACCGTGCCTTACGGGTAAAACTTACGAAGATGCTCGATGTTCCAGGAGTTGCTCACCGAAAAGCCATCTTCGGTCTCAAGGCGGACAACGCCGGGCCTAGTGACTCGTTTCACCCGGTAAGGGCCTTCCCTCTTCGGCATCAGCTTGTTGGAATTCTTGGCGGAGTGAACGCGCCGAAGAACAAGGTTGCCTTCCTCGAGACTTCTGGCATTAACTTTGCGGCTATGGTAGCGGCGCAAAGCTTGCTGGTATCGAGCAGCTCGTACAGCAGCCTGAAGACGGTCCTCCTCAAGGAGTAGCGCGTCATCTTGTCGCAGCTGCTCTTGCTCAAGCTCATCATAAGCGAGCACTCGAGGTGACCCGTATACGAGTTCCGTGGGGAGAACGGCCTCCGCTCCATAGACTAGAGCGAAAGGTGTCTGGCCAGTGGCTCGATTTGGCGTCGTCCTGATCGACCAAAGAACCACCGGCAGCTCCTCAATCCAGTTCTTTCCGCACTTGTGCAGCCTGTCGAAAGTCCTGGTCTTGAGTCCGCGCAACACTTCAACATTTGCCCTCTCCGCTTGACCGTTGCTTCTCGGATGAGCAACAGAAGCAAAGCAGACTTTGGCACCAAGATCTTGGACGTACTGCATGAAGGTGCGGCTCGTGAATTGCGTGTCGTTGTTGGTGATGATCCTGTTAGGGACCCCGAAATGGCAAACAATCGACCAAGAACTTGATCTTGCCGATCGTGTTGTCACCTTCCTCATCGCTCCACCTCCGCCACTTTGTGAACTTGTCGATTGCAACATACAGTACTCAAAGCCCCGACAGCTCGGGAAAGGGGCCGAGGATGTCGAGCCCCTGCATCAAAATGGCCAGGATAAAGGGATCGCCCGAGAGCTTGAGCTGGTTGGTGTATCTGCTTGGAATGGAACTAACACGCTTCACACTTGGTTACTTGTGCAGTTGCATCCTGGAGGGCTGTCGGCCAAAAGAAACCTTGCCGGAATGCTTTGCCGGCAAGTGCTCTTGCGCCAATGTGGTGACCACATATGCCTCCATGTATCTCTGCCGACAGCTTTTGTCCATCTTCCCGGTGAATACACTTCAATTTCACACTGTTGAATCTTCTTCTGTACAGTGTGTTGTCGACAAACTGGTACATACTCAATTGCCGGGCTACTTTTTCCGCTTCTTCTTGCTCTTCGGGAAGTTCTCCTGTCTGAAGGAAAGGACAATCTTCTGTGCCCATGCTGGAGCTTGTGGCTCGACAACAAGGACTAAAGGCACATATGCTGCTGCTGGAACATCCGCTTCTACGGCGAGAACCTGTGGCTCAGCCGGAGCTCGACGTTCCCCGGCAAGCTTGCCGGAGCAAAACTTGTCGGGAGCGTCTGCTTCAACGGAACAAACCCAGTGGCTTCTCGAGCAGATGCGCCTCAAGACTTTTGTGTTGATCTTGGGGACTTTCTTGGCGGCGGGTTCGGGAGCTCACGAAAGTAGTCACCGAAATCAACTTCCTCTTCTTGCTCTGTCCGGCCGATGGCGTTCTGACGGTTGAGTCAGTTTGAGCACAAAGATCCCTGGTTCCACAGGTAACTTGTGTGCAGCGCACTTTGACAGGCCATCAGCAATGTCGTTCTGAGCTCTCGGAACATATTCCATCTGTAGGCCGTCAAAATGCTCTTCTAACTTTCTCACTTCATCAATGTAAGCTTCCATCAACGGACTCTGATAATCCTTGTTTACTTGGCGGACGACAAGCTGTGAGTCACCCCTAACAATGAGCTTCTTAATCCCAAGGTCTGCCGTGATCCTGAGACTGGCAAGCAAACCTTCATACTCTGCAGTATTATTCGTTGCTTGCTCTCTGGGAAAGTGTATCTGGACTACTTACTTGAGGTGCTCTCCGGTGGGTGCGACAAGTAGCACGCCCGCAGCGGCGCCTTGCAGCGAGAAGGCACCATCAAAGTACATCAGCCACTCTTTGCTTGCCTCCTTGACGGGGATGCTCGTCTCTGGAATTTCTTCATCTGGTGTCGGCGTCCATTCTTCTATAAACTCTGCCAATGCTCTTCTTTGGATAGTTTAAGTGCTCTCAAACTTGAGGCCAAAGCATGACAGTTCCAGTGCCCTCTCGACAATCCTGCCTGTTGCTTCTGGATTCTGTAGTATCCTCTTCAGCGGAAAGCGAGTGACAACTATGATCTCATGTGCTTGGAAGTAATGGCGCAGCTTTCTCGAGGCCATGAGAAGGCCAAAAAGCAATTTTTGCACACCAGAGTACCTTGACCTAGCCCCCTGCAGAAGGGAACTGACAAAGTAAGCTGGGCGCTGCACCATTTTCTTCTACACCTCCTCCTGTGCCTGCGCGGATCCATCCTTGTCGGGACCAAAGCTCCCCAGTGAAGCCCCCTGCTTGTCGCTGGATGCACCTGTCGTGGTTGCTGGCTCATCATCCACCTCCCTCTCCGCTACTAACACAGCACTAACCACTTGATTGGTTGCCTCTATATACAGCAGTAACTTTTCTTGTGGCTTAGGTGCGACAAGTATTGGAGTGGAGGACAGGTATCTCTTCAAGTCCTGCAGCGCAGCCTCCGCTTCCGGAGTCCATTTCATTGGACCTGCCTTTTTCAATATTTTGAAAAATGGCAGGGCGCGCTCAGCAGACTTAGAGATAAACCTGCTGAGAGCAGCCACGCAACCGTCAAGCCTTCGTACATCCTTGACGCGCTTTGGTGCTTCAATCTGCTCAATGGCTTTGATCTTGTCGGGATTGGCTTCAATTCCCCGCTGAGACACGAAGAACCCGAGAAGCTTGCCGGAGGGGACTCCAAACACGCACTTCTCGGGGTTGAGCTTGAGATTGATCTTGCGCAGATTTGCAAAGGTCTCGTCCAAATCCTGAATCAGAGTTGCTCTGTCCTTGCTCTTGTCCACTATGTCATCCATGTAGGCTTCCACATTTCTGTGCAATTGTGGCTCAAAAGCATCATGGACTACTCTTGCAAATGTTGAACCAGCATTCTTCAAACCGAAAGGCATTCGTACGAAACAGTACGTGCCACATGGAGTGATGAACGCGGTCTTCTCCTCATCCTCTTCTGCCATGAAGATCTGATGGTACCCTGAGTATATATCAAGAAATGAAATCAAGTCACATCCGGCCATGGAGTCAACAATTTGGTCAATGCGCGGCATGGGAAATGGGTCTTTGGGACAAGCTTTATTAACATTGGTAAAGTCGATACAAAGCCTCCATTTCCCGTTTGCCTTGCGCACGACTACAGGATTGGCCAACCACGTAGGATGGAGCACTCCTCTGACAAGGCCTGCTGCTTCCAAATTCTTGATTTCTTCTCGCGATGAACTCTTGGCGCCCACCGCTTGTTTCGACTTTCGCTTGACGGGCGCGCGATGAGGACAGACGGCAAGGTGGTGCTCGACATTCACGGGAACAGGGGATGTCGACGGTTGCCATGCAAACACGCCGACGTTACCGCCAGGAAAGCAACGAGCGCTTTCCTATTTAGGGTCGAGAGTGGCACTGATGGTGAAGGTACCACCAGTGCCGTCCTCCTTGGCGGGCACCTTCTTGGTCTCTGGCAGAGCTGCCATTGCCTTCTTACACTTGCCGGTGGAGCTCAATGGTGCGTCCTCGACGGTAGCGCAGCACTCCAAAGAGGTGCGCTTGCCGGAGTGGGCATCAGAGCTCTTGCCGGACTTGGTCTTCTTCTTCCCTCCGGGAGCTTCAGCGGCAAGAGTCTTGTGTTCAGCTGCGGCTGCTGCTTCCCGGTAAATCTTGTCGGCACAGATAAGAGCATCTTTTTTGTCGCCATGGACAGAGATGACGCTTATCGGGCCTGGCATCTTCACTAAATTGTATGCATAGTGAGAGGCTGCCATGAATTTGGCGAGCGCTGGACGGCCAAGTATTCCATTGTAAGGCAATGGAAAATCAGCAACGTCAAAAGTGACCCTCTCAGTCCTGAAGTTTAGTTCGCTGCCAAATGTTACTGGCAACGTGATCTTTCCCTTCGGCTTGCTCCTTCCCGGGTTGATTCCTTGGAATGTGCCGGTCTCTTCGAGCTCGCTGTCAGGGATCTGGAGCTTCTGGAGTACCACGAAGGAGATCAGATTCAAGCCGGCCCCGCCGTCAACTAGCATCTTAGTGACCTTGAGGTTGCGGATAGTTGGTGAAACCAACATCGGCAAGCACCCGACCGCAGTTATGCGATCAGGGTGGTCCTCAATATCGAAGATGATAAGCGTCCTGGACCATTTCATAGGCTTGCGCGACTCGGCGGGTGGTTCTGCTGCATTGACTTCCCGCACCCACTGCTTGAGTTGGCGGTGCAAAGTATGCATAGAAGCACCGCCGTCAACGCAAAGGACCTCTGTGGCTTTCTGAAATTCCTGCTCATCGGCCTCGTCATCATCCATATCTTCATCGTCGTCTTCATCTTAATCCTTGTCGCGGCCGCGGGGAGGTCTGTCTCCTTGCCGCTGCTTGGCTTTGCCGCGGCGTCCTCCCCGGCCGGGGCGCTTCTTGCCGGATCCTCCAGTACCTTCCTGGGCCTTCTCCTTGTCGCGTCGCTCGTACTCAGCTTTCTGCTGCTCGACAAGCTGCTCGATACTCTTGCAGCTCTGGAGATCATGACACTTGGTGCGGTGGATCTTGCAGTACTGCTTGTCGGAGCTGTCCTTCTTGTTAGCGGACGCTACAGCTTCAGCTTCCTTGGCGCCACCTCCGTTGCTGGGCTGCTCGACGACTAGCACATCTTTGCCCTTTTTCTTCCTGTTGTTCCGCTGCCGGTTTTTCCTTGCTGGGGCGGCATCCTCACTGTCTGATCCTCCTGCTCCTGCATTCTCCCCGGGGAGTTTCCTCTCTTCCTCAGCATGTGCGCACTTGTCGGCCAGGGCGTATAGCTCACTGACGTCTCTGATCTTGCACATTGCCATCTCCTCCCGCATCCTGCGGTTACGCACGTTCAGATGGAACGCGCTGATGACCGCGGCAGGGTGGACATCTGGGATGTTGCGCTGCACTTGGCTGAATCTCTGAATATACTTGCGCAGGGGCTCTCATTCCTTCTGGGCGAGCAGATGAAGGTCGCTCTCTTGGCCATGAGGCTTGTGGCCGCCTGTGAAGGCGCCGACAAACTGATGGCACAGATCTGCCCATGAGGATATGGAGTTGTCCGGCAAGTGCATGAGCCAGGATCTGACATTGGGCTTGAGCACCAGCGGGAAGTAGTTGGCAAGGATCTTGTCGTCGCGTCCCCAGGCAGCTTGCACCGCGATGGTGTAGATGCTGAGGAACTCCGACGGATGCAACTTGCCGTCGTGCTTCTCTCGCACGTCGGCTTGAAGTTCTTTGTCTTTGGGCCTTTGGACTTGCCGCAGCTCACGAGTGAACGCAGGGCAACCTACCGCGTACGGCAAGTCGCCTGGTTCCCCTGGTGCATGCATGTCGACAGTGGGCCCAACGCGCTGGTCTGATTGACGCCGTGCTTCTCTTCGACGCTCGATGCGAGTACGAGCGTCTTCTTGCTGCTGTTCGTCAAGAACTTGGCGCTGATCGCGACGAGCTCGTGGATCTGACGACGCGGTGGAGTCGGTGTCGAGGTTGACCCGGCGAGTTGGCGATCTTGGCCTTCGGGGCGGAGAGTGCACGGTGGTTGCACCCCCACCGGTCTTGCCGCGGCTGCGATGTAGCCGGCTGGCGTGAAGTGTCGCCGTTGGCGAAGCCGATGAGACTCTGAATGGTGGCCCTCCAATTGTCGATCTTATCTGACGTTGGAGGGTAGTCCAGGAGCAGTTGAGCTCGTGCCAAAGCTTCTGCTGGAGTCTTGGGTGGCGGTGGCGAACGGTGCGAGCAGCGGGATATGCTCGGACTTCTAACTATGTTAGAAGGAGAAGGATCCCATCCAGGCGACCATGCCACGCTCGTGCGAGCATGTTGGCGTGCATGCTGGTCTTGAGCACCCTGAGATCCACCAGCTTGGCCTTCGTGCAATGCACGTATGGTACCGCGAGTACCATGACGCTGTCGGTCCCGCGCCTCCTGAGATGGGTGCGGTACATGTACGGACGCCGAGGTCTGTGCCGCCTTGTCCTTGGACCTGGCAGCATCGTGAGCTCCCTCGTCGGTGCCCGTTCCTCCGCCGGCGTCAATCCCACCACCCATTTGCTCCGGTGGCGGTGGGATTGACGTGGACGGAGCAGTCACCTCTGAAGCCTTCTTCTTCGGTGGCATGTCGATGAAGATGATGAAGAATATGAAGATCTAGCTCGCGCGAACGCCGGATCGCGTTCACACAACCTCGACGCCCCCTACCTGGCGCGCCATTAGATGTCGTGGGAACGAACACCTATGGGACCGGAGCCCCTTTTCTGTTCGGCGGGGGGCGGAGGCCGCACGAAGAGCGGATCGAGGCGAATCACACGAGCGGTTTACCAAGCTTTGGAGCTCTCCGGAGAGATAATACTCCTACTGCTGCTTTGTGGTTGTATTGTGTTCTTGCTCGATAGCGATGAGCGCTACAGTACACTAGCTGTGAGACCGAGCGTGAGTGTTTCTGGTTTCGAACCCCCCTCTACGTTGCGCATGGGCCTCCTTTTATATGCTAAAGGGGTCACCGACAGGTGGCAACGCATGCAAGGGTAAAAGTGTAAAAGAACTGTGGTTGGTACACCTACTTGCACAGTGTATCATACCTAACCCTGACGGCAGGGGACAAAGGCATTAAATGCCCGTCTGTGTCACCCAAACATTGCAGAAAAGGACCGTCAGGGGCGCCACCGCTTGCCACGATGGCTATCTTGTCAGCGTCGCTTGCCACCTCGCACCGCTTGGCTGCACAGCCTCTCGCCACGCGCGCCTGGAAAGGTCCCGTGGCGACACGTTGATGGATGCGCTGGAGCGTGGGTACAGAGTGGTGGCTTGCCGCGGCAAGCGCCTTGCCGCGGTCGTTGTCTTGCCGCGCCCGGAAGCTTGTCGCTCACCGGGTCTTGCCGGGACGCGAGGCGCGTCGCGGCAAGTTCCATGAGTTGCCCTGGTTGGCCTTCCGGGCAAGCTCCTCTTGCCGGGGCATTGTCTCCTTCCTGACCAGCTCCTCTTGCCGGGGCCTTGAACACTTTGTTCTTGAATGGCTCCAAAGGAACCACGGAGGATCTTGGCAGTCACCCGGCAAGCCTTGCCGTGGGGCGCTGCGACTGCCCGTGCACAAGTTCGGGATACTAGGGTACCCCTACTCTAGTACACCGACAACTATCATCATAGGTTATCCTGTAGGTTCTACTTGGAACAAACACTAATTAAAAGATAAAAACACATCTAAACAGAGGGTAGATGCAAGATTTATTACTAAACAGGAGCAAAAAGAAAAACACAAAGAAAACTGGGTTGCGTCCGAACTAGCGCTATCGTTTAACGCCCCTAGCTAGGCATGAAAGCGAAGATAGATCTAACGAGTGCCATCTTTGGCACTAAATTCATAAGTAGAGCACTTTTGGTCTTTAGGGATCTCTCCTCTTTTAGCAATGGCTAAACCTTTAGGCAAAAATTCAAGAAATTCATTGGTAGCAAAAGGTTCCTTAATGATAGAGAGACAATTGGGATGAACACTTATGGATTTGAGATCGCGCTCTCCTTACTAGAAGATTCACCCTTATTTTTAGGAACATAAATAAACTTGGCAGTTTTAGTAGGGGGTTTTGGAGTGTTTTTCATGGAGGAAAACGCAGAACCTAAATTCGTATTGATATCCTCAAGTTTACCAATTCTAGCAGAGTGTAGATCTATCTTTTCATTGACTATAGGTTCTTTTCTTTAAGATTTTTCAAAGTAACTCCAACCCTAGATCCATATTGGGCAATGTGATTATGAATCTTTTTATCCAAATTTTCAATCAATTCAATAGTAGCAATCTTATTTTCAATAATCTCAAGCTGTTGCATAACGTGTTCTAAAGTTAAAACAGTTCCATTGATCAAAAGAGGTGGTGGGCCAAACTAACATAGCATTATAAGCATCAAACATATGGCTACTCATGAAATCACCACCGGTAGCAATATCAAGAACACATCTATTCGAGTAATTCCTACATAAAAATTGCGGAGAAGAACGGAAGTGGAAAGCTTCCTACAAGATTTATATTGGGCATTGCAAATTCTATGCCAGGCATCTTTTAAATTTTCTCCCTCCCTTTGCTTAAAATTGAGAATTTCTTGTTCGGGAGTGATAATAAGGATTGGAGGACTAGCCATGGTAACAAGGTAAACGAACTAGCACACGGCAAAGGGAAAAAAGGCAAGCAAAAAAGAGAGAGAAGGAGTTTGGGAAAGAGAGGGCGAATAAAACGGCAAGGGTGAAGTGGGGGAGTGGAAAACGAGAGGCAAATGGCAAATAATGTAAATGCGAGGGAGATGGGTTTGTGATGGGTACTTGGTATGTCTTGACTTGAGCAAAGACCTCCCCGGCAACAGCGCCAGACAATCGCACGTTGGCGGGAGGTCGAATCTTGACTTGACTTGGTGGAAGCCTCCCCGGCAACGGCGCCAGAAATCCTTCTTGCTACATCTTGAGCTTGCGTTGGTTTCCCTTGAAGAGGAAAGGGTGATGCAGCAATAGTAGCGTAAGTATTTCCCTCAGTTTTTGAGAACCAAGGTATCAATCCAGTAGGAGGCTCCTCAAAAGTCCCACGCACCTACACAAACAATCAAAGAACTCGCAACCAACGCAATAACGGGGTTGTCAATCCCTTCATGGCCACTTGCGAAAGTAAGATTTGATAGAGATAGTATGATAAGATAAATATATTTTTGGTATTTTATAATATAGATGCAAAAAGTAAAGATGCAAATAAAAGTAGATTGGAAGCAAATATGATAAGAGATAGACCCGGGGGCCATAGGTTTCACTAGTGGCTTCTCTCAAGGTAGAATAAGTATTACGGTGGGTGAACAAATTACTGTCGAGCAATTGATAGAAAAGCGAATAATTATGAGATTATCTAGGCATGATCATGCATATAGGCATCACATCCGCAACAAGTAGACCGACTCCTGCCTGCATGTACTACTATTACTCCACATATCGACCGACTCCTGCCTGCATCTAGAATATTAAGTTCATAAGAACAGAGTAATGCATTGAGCAAGATGACATGATGTAGAGGGATAAACTCAAGCAATATGATATAAACCCCATCTTGTTATCCTCGATGGCAACAATACAATACGTGCCTTGCAACCCTTTACATCACATTGGTAAGGACTCTGCAAGATTGAAGCCAAAGCTAAGCACTTCTCCCATGGCAAGAAAGATCAATCTAGTAGGCCAAACCAAACTGATAATTCGAAGAGACTTGCAAAGATAACTCAATCATACAGAAAAGAATTCAGAGAAGATTCAAATATTATTCATAGATAAACTTGATCATAAACCCACAATTCATCGGATCTCGACAAACACACCACAAAAAGAGTTTACATCGAATAGATCTCCACAAGAGAGGGGGAGAACATTGTATTGAGATACAAAAAGAGAGAAGAAGCCATCTAACTAATAACTATGGACCCGTAGGTCTGTGGTAAACTACTCACAACTCATTGGAGGGGCTATGGTGTTGATGTAGAAGCCCTCCATGGTCGATTCCCCCTCCGGCAGAGTGCCGGTGAAGGCTCCAAGATGAGATCTCGCGGATACAGAAGGTTACGGCGGTGGAAATTGTGTTTCGTTGGCTCCCTTGATGTTTTTGGGGTACGTAGGCTTATATAGGAGGAAGAAGTACGTCAGTGGACGTCCGAGGGGCCCACGAGACAGGGGGGCGCCCTATAGGGGGGGCGCGCCCTCCTATCTCATGGAAGCTTTGGCTGCTTCTTGACTTGCACTCCAAGTCCTCTGGATCACGTTCGTTCCAAAAATCACTCTCCCGAAGGTTTCATTCCGTTTGGACTCCGTTTGATATTCCTTTTCTTTGAAATACTGAAATAGGCAAAAAAACAGCAATATGGGCTGGGCCTCCGGTTAGTAGGTTAGTCCCAAAAATGATATAAATGTGTAAAATAAAGCCCATAAACATCCAAAATGGGTAATATAATAGCATGGAACAATGAAAAATTATAGATACATTGGAGATGTATCACCTGGCATCGATATGACCCTACGCTGCTGGTATGTTTCTCGTAAGTCAAGCGGCGTGCTGTAGTCATCATCACCTGTCCACTTCCCACAACACATATTCGCTTCTCCATCTTTGTCTGCACATAATCTCGTCCAATCTTCCATCCCCGCTAAGGCGCCTCCCCCCCTCGTCCGAAACCCAAGCACTAACAATGGTAGAACCGAGCAGCGTCCGCCGAAAGAGTGGCTGGAATTCGCTCCCCACAGAGGTAATCAAGCTCATTGTTTCATGTGTGGACAATCTCAGTACCATGCCGCTCGCCGCGTGCTCGTCGGGGATGTACCGTTTACTCAAAGCCCTCAGGCCAGAGCTTTTTAAGCCATCTCCTTGCTTGCTGATGTCGCCTGATCTTCAGAAACGGCATGTCACGCAACATAACGATTGTAGGGTGGCGAGCATCAACCCCCTTGACTGCGATTTGATCCCCATCAGCCTCAACTGCATTAATGGTATGTACTGGGTCGGCATGAACACGTCTTGGATGGTGCTCGTCGACGGTCGCGATAAAGAGGATGCTTGTGGAGGTCTACACCGACGATTGATCCCCTTCCTTCGATTAACACTTTTGACCGCTTTGGCACCACGCCCAGAATACTCGGAATCTTACAGTAGCCAACATGATACCAAGTTTGATTTGCTCAAGGTTGTAATCTGCCAAGTGCCCACAAGATCTGCGAATTATAAAGACTTTAGGCTAATTGTGTTCTTCAACCGCGGTCTCGCCTATCTGACAGGTCACTGCGGTAAGTGGATAAATTTGCACGTCCATCGCAGGATCATATATCCTCCATGGTTCTCTGATGACATTGAACACAAGGGCTTCATTTATGCTCTGGACTCCTTCTATGGCTGGACGTATTGCTGGCCTACTCCAATCATCGCTACAAACGGCTGTTATAGCAGTATGTTACTTTCCTATGATATCATGATGGCTTTCTTATATTACTGTCAACGTTTACTGAAAAATATTCATGTTCATAACATGCTATTCTTAAGATTGACTAAATCAAGAGCCCTTTTTTATTTGACTCCAACTTGATATGATGTTGTAGGCCGCCTGGTGTCCCTACCCTTCCTAATCCCAGAACCTTTCAAAGAAAAGTGGCATGGCAGTTGCAGGTGGTTCCTGGCTCGATCAGACAATGGCGAATGATTGATGATCGTTCGCACGTACCTAACGTGTTGTTTCGTGGAATACAATCACAGTCACTGCAAGGTCTTTGAGCAGGATCGGGCCTTCAGGAATTTTTGACTGGAGGCTGGTAAGTAGCCTTAGTACACGCTCTCTATTTGTCGGACTGAATTATCCGATTAACCAGGAGATAACCGATGGCAAGGATCATGATGGCAGCACGGTTTCGTTCATCAGGCAAAACTGTGTGTACACAGCGTACCATGCGCCTCCACATGCACAATACCCTGATATGTGCCGCCATGCTCTGCAGCCCAAAGTAGGAGAGAGGGTCGCAAGTATCAGACTTCGACCTGCTGGCTGGAGTTTCCCCCGTCAGGCACCCATCTGGTTCAAGCCGTCAGCCAATCTCCACAGCTTAATAAATAGTAACGTCTAATTGAGCCAGTTAGTTAGATGCATACACTTGGTGTAGTAGGATCTTTATTTAGTTTGATGCATACACTTGTTCTTTTTTGGTAGCCCTTTTGTAATGGTGGCTGATGTTTGGTTTGAAAGAGAGAGCTGTGTCTTCACTCTTCTGGCCTGTTTACTGCTTCTGTTGCACCCCCAGCCCTGGTTGCTCCTGCTGCTATTTTCAATGTACAATCAATAGTATATTTCGTCTGTTGGTTGAATAAATGTGTTGTTAGAATGACAAACACAATGTTTTGGAAGTCGTTGCATGGTTCGATCCTTTAGTGCCCTGTACCGTACGTAGCGCATACTATTTTTCGTACGGAACACATTTTCCACTTGTTGATAACATGCAGCCCACTGATGAAGGCCCAATAGAGAAGCCCATCATTAACTGGAAGGGAGGCTCTCACATGAATCCAGCCTAGGTACATGTTCATGGTCCCCTAAACATAAATAAGTAAATAAATAAATAAAGCTAAATGCTCATGCACCAGTTCTTTGGGAAAATAGGTAGCCCAGTATTTCTTTTTGAAGAATACCCAAGCTAGGCCTATTTGTTTTCTCCGAATTACTGGGCTGCAAATCTTTCAAGACGAGGAGGGATGCATTCCAGCCTGGCCAAAGACTATGGCCAATGTCTGTTAAAAGTAATATCAAAAGGGGTTGAAAATTCAAAAATTATAGGAAATGGGATATTAGTTTCTTTTTTTGTTCTTCACTGATATCTTATACATATTTCATTGGATTTAACATGACATAGTACTAATTTATTTTTAAATTTGTTTTAGTATGACTATTAATTTTTGGATTAAGAATATTTCATTCCCCAGCAAAAATTTGTGAATTTTCAAAATTTCCCACATATGTAGTTAATTTTTTGACCCTGGTACTGACCAGAAAATGGCCAGCAATTCTAAAAATGGAAAACGGGCTGCAATAAATTCCATATGAATTATAAAATGAGTAAAAATTATAAAAATAATAGCAAATGGGTTGTACACGCCACAGATTTCGAGGCTGGCTTGTTTATGCAAGGCTTTGTCAGTGAACACACGATTCTAGCAACCGTGACTGTTGGATGTCCATCCAATGGCCGACGTGCTTCTTCGATCTCTGATCTTCCTGCTCCAGCCTCCTAGACTAGCGCCGGCGGGACTGCCTGCTCCCTCCTCTTGTGGCCCGCTATGATGCCACGCAGGCTTCCCTGGCCCATCCTACTCCCTCCGCTGGCCTGGCCGCACGCAATCAACTGCCTCCTTATTACGCGAAAAAATGATTCCTCCCACTGACATCTGGGGCGCACCGGTTGGGAGGCTGACCTGTGGGCCTACTAAGTTGACGCGTACGCAGGGCTTAGTCAACAAATGATTCTAGCAGCAGTAACCGTTGGATTTGAATCGAACGGTCCTACTGCTTCTTCAATCGCTGCTCTTCTTGCACCAGCCACCCAAACCAGCGTCGGCGAGACCGCCTGCTCCTGCCTCCAGTGGCCGGTTGTGCTGCCGTTGAGGCCTCATCGCCCCCTACTACTCCCACCGCTAGCCAGGCCCTGCGGCGATGGCAGCCCCACACGACAGCCGAACCAGTGAACCCTCGTACTCCTCTCCGCGTGGGCATCCACTGCCGCATCTTCTCCGGCTCCGCGTCATCCCCTTCCTAGGCCTCGCCGTCGTCCACCGCCTTGGTGCTCTCGGTGCGCCGTGGTCAATGTGGTCAACGACATTCCATCGGAAGAATACTGTACGTGGAGAGGCTGACAGCTGGGTCCACGGCCACAGCCCAGTTTTTTTTGATTTGCCAAGTAAGTCGCTTTGTCAGGCCTGTTGGGCTGCAAATCATTCAAGATGAGGAGAGCTTTCATTCGGTTTGCCGAGAAATTGGCCCATTAGTAATGAGAAATGGGTTGTACATTTTTAAAACACATCAAACCGGCAATTAGTTTCAAATATCTTTATTGCATTTCGAGATTTTAAATTACATTAATTTTTATGCGTGGAGAATTTGTTGGATTTTATATTGATATACATTTATTATTAAAATCAGTTTGAATGTGAGTCAAAATTTCGGGATTAAAAACAGTTCGGACTGCACCGAAATATGCAAAATTTTGTATAATTTATTAACCATGGCCACAATATGGGCTGTAATGCTAACAAAAACAATATGGGCTAAAAAACCTTAAGAATTCGCAAATTGGTTGTAAATTAAATAATGGCACATGGGTTGTATGTTGTTTTCCACATATTTGAGGCTTTCCTAAAAAAAGGTTGACGCACAAGCAGTGACTGTTGGATGTCCATCCAACGGCCGTCGTGCTTCTTCAATCTCTGCTCTTCCTGCTCCAGCTGCTCAAACAAGTGCCGTAGGACTGCTCTCTCCTCCTCCCTCAAGGCCGATTGCCGCAAGCAGCCTCACCGCCCCACCGCATTCTATCATCGCCTAGCCATCCCTCTACTCACCCACACTGCTTTGTTATTCTCCGTGACGGCAGATTTAACTAGCAAACCCTCAGACAGCCGTACTCCTCAAAGATGGGAAACAAGCTGTCGAAGTCTTCCTCGCCTCCGTGTCATTCCTTCCTAGGCCTCGCCGTCGTCCACCACCCTGGTGCTCTCGACGCGGCCTGGTCAACATGGTCAACGACCGACATGCATCTGAAGTTGACTGTACGTGGACGCACGCAAGGAAATGCCTCCTTATTACGCGCAAAATAATGATTCCTCCACCTGACATCAGGGACCCACCAAAAGGGCCTCTGTATTTCGAAAAAAAATGTTACCGCCGCTGACAGCTCGGACCCACCAGCTATATCTTCGCACGCAAGGAAGTGCCTCCTTATTATGCACAAAAAAATGAATGCTCCCCCTGTTAGCTGGGACCCAGTATAGTGACAGGCTGACTTGTGGGCCTACTAACTTGACGGGGATGGAGGGCTTTGTCAACTTAGTCAATATGCATGATTCTAGCTCCAGTGATCGTACGATGTCCATCCAACGGCCATAGTGCTTCTTCAACCTCTGGTCTTCTTGATCCAGCCGCCCAAACCAGCGCCGGTCGTGCCTCGTGCTCCTACCTCCCGTGGCCGACTGCGATGCGGTGGAGGCCTCACCGCCCCCTACTACTCCCAGCGCTGGCCAGGCCATCCCTATACTCACCCACACCCCCTGTTATTCTGCGGCGACGGTGTCGGTGTTCTGGGAACGGGGGTCCATAAACTTGCCTGCCTCCAGCCTGCGGCGTGGCTCAAGTGGTGGCCTAGTACGGCCCATCTTCATCACTACAAGACTCAAGACCCTCGTGAGGGGCAAAGCCTCACGGGGCGGATGACGCAAGGCTTCCTCAGGGACAGCCTCGCCAGGCAGGCTCGCGAGGAGGCGGAGAGATCAAGGAAGGGCACCTCGCAAGGTGCTCGTGACGCAAGCCATGACGATCGAGACCAGGCGGGCGCCAGGCAGGTGTCGGCCTGCGCAGTGTCCTTCTTTCCTCTTTGGTGCAAAGGGGGCAAGCATAGGCGCGGAGTACCAAGGCATCAGGCAAAGGTTGCCATTTCAGTGCAACGAGACCAAGACCAGCGGAACGGTGGGATGGAGGTCACCGTGGAGCCCAAGACAGCGTCATCACCAGTGCTTTTGGCAGCCGAAGACCAATTTTAGTCAGGATATCTTGTACTATATGTTCCCCTTCAAAATGGCCGTTGTTGGCGCCCTTCCCGCTCAATATTTGGGAAGAGGCCCAGGGCGTCTAAAAATAGGTCTAGCCACCACAGAGTAGGGGAACCGGATCAAGTGCTCATTAGAGAGAAAAAGAGGCGGTCGAACTCACCCGAGCAGTTCATCGCACCAGCTCAAGAACATCTCTCGCGAGGCTGTTCTCCCTTTGTACTGTTCATCATCAGCCCCTGAGGCAATCCACCACACAACACACTGGAGTAGGGTATTACACCACAACGGTGGCCCGAACCAGTATAAATCTCGTGTCCCTTGTGTTGTTCATCGTTTTCGGCCTAGATCTCACGAGGCGATCGGGCGTAGATCAGTAGGTGAGAGATCTTCGTGTGCATCCCAGAGTTGGAACCTTAAGGGTCTGCCGGAACCCAACATCCGACATTTGGCGCGCCAGGTAGGGGTGCGCCGGATTTCCTCCTTCCTATGTTTCGCCACATCACCGCCTCCATGTCCGGCGATCAGACGGCCAACTCGGACCGCTGGGCGGCATGGCCTGCTCATGTTGTGCCGCCTGCCCAAGGTGACCTCAACCCTACACCTCAGGCAGCCTGTGCCCCGCAGAACGCTGCAGGAAGCGGGCGACGCGGTCAGGCATCCCCTGCCCTCACTCCACGGCAAGTACGATCGGCAGCAAGGGCCTCAAGCCACGCTGCGGCCACAGCGCCGCACACCCGGCGGGAGCAACCAAACATGAAGGTCGCACTCACGGTGGCGCAAGAGCTGCTACGGTGGAGACTGCAAGAAAGCGCCCGCGATGTGCTGCTGGAACGTGTCACCGATCCTAGATGCCGCTGCGTCAGGGGCTCCTCCGTTCTGCGTCCAGCTTCCACCTCAGACCCCGGGAGGATCACGGGGCGGGCCGATCCATGCCCACGCGCCCTCGAGCGTGCCTCAAGGCTTCGTCAACACCGGCTTCGCCATCGGCGCCGAGCAGCCGGCTGTGCTGGCACCGCCCCTGGTAAGCGAGGGCATGCGCAGCGCTGCCTTTGGCCCCAACGGGCCGCCACCTTACCGTCCCCAAGATGGAGCTTCAAGTCGAACTACACGGCGAGCGGAGCGCCATGGCGAGGCCTTTGGGGTGATGGCCCCGGAAGCCTATGTGCCCCACATGGTGGATCGAGGGTACACGCTGGAGGAAGACCATGGCTCGTTCCTCAGGTCAGGTTGGGAGGAAGAGGTGCCAGAAGCCGAGCTCTTTCAGGAGCCTCACGGGAGCCTAGACAACTACCGGGTACCGCTAATTCCTCAGGAGCAGGCTTATGCTAACCATG
Organism: Aegilops speltoides; assembly: GCA_021437245.1. Lineage (NCBI taxonomy): Eukaryota > Viridiplantae > Streptophyta > Magnoliopsida > Poales > Poaceae > Aegilops > Aegilops speltoides. Next base: position 46,674,695 of record CM038143.1, on the reverse strand, counting down.
GGTCACAGGAAATGCAAGTCACTGCAGCGGATGGGTGCCCCAGTGCGACAGTATCCTTCCCCTCAGGAGGAGGGCACTAGGAGCAGCAGGAGCGGGGTCGGGAGCCAGGCTCCCCTCCACAGCATGCGGAGCAAGGAGTTCTTTGGAGGTAGGCCCTCTGCCGGGGAGGTGCCCCAGGGCCTGTGTTGGGGAACGTTGCATAAAATAAAAAAAATTCCTACGTTCACCAAGATCCATCTATGAGTTCATCTAGCAACAAGAGAGGGGAGTGCATCTACATACCCTTGTAGATCGCGAGCGGAAGCATTGAAGAGAACGGGGTTGAGGGAGTCGTACTCGTCGTGATCCAAATCACCGGAGATCCTAGCGCCGAACAGACGGCACCTCCGCATTCAACACACGTACGGTCAACGTGACGTCTCCTCCTTCTTGATCCAGCAAGGGGAAGGAGAGGTTGATGAAGATCCAAAGAAGACGACGGCGTGGTGGTGGATGCAGAGAGTTCCGGCAGGCTTCGCCAAGCAACTACGGGAGGAGGAGGTGTAGCAAGGGGAGAGAGGCGCCAAGACTTCAGGTGCGGCTGCCCTCCTCCCCTTCCTTTATATAGGCCCCCTTGGGGCGCCGGCCCTGGAAATGGGATCTCCCAAGGGGGCGGCGGCCAGGGGTGGTGGAGTGCCCCCAAAGGCAAGTGGAGGCGCCCCCTGACCCTAGGGTTTCCAACCCTAGGCGCAGGGGGGCCCAAGGGGGGGCACTCCAGCCCACCAGGGGCTGGTCCCCTCCCCACTTCAGCCCACAGGGCCCTCCGGGATAGGTGGCCCCACCCGGTGGACCCCCGGGACCCTTCCAATGGTCCCGGTACAATACCGGTGACCCCCGAAACTCTCCCGATGGCCGAAACTGCACTTACTATATATAATTCTTTACCTCCGGACCATTCTGGAACTCCTCGTGACGTCTGAGATCTCATCCGGGACTCCAAACAACTTTCTGTTTGCTGCATACTCATATCTCTACAACCCTAGCGTCACCGAACCTTAAGTGTGTAGACCCTACGGGTTCGGGAGACATGTAGACTTGACCGAGACGGCTCTGCAGTCAATAACCAACAGTAGGATCTGGATACCCATGTTGGCTCCCACATGCTCTTCGATGATCTCATCGGATGAACCACAATGTCGAGGATTCAAGCAACCCCGTATACAATTCCCTTTGTCAATCGGTATTTTACTTGCCCGAGATTCGATTGTCGGTATCCCAATACCTCGTTCAATCTCGTTACCGGCAAGTCACTTTACTCATACCATAATGCATGATCCCGTGACCAGACACTTGGTCACTTTGAGCTCATTATGATGATGCACTACCGAGTGGGCCCAGAGATACCTCTCCGTCATACGGAGTGACAAATCCCAGTCTCGATCTGTGTCAACCCAACAGACACTTTCAGAGATACGTGTAGTGCACCTTTATAGTCACCCAGTTACGTTGTGACGTTTGGTACACCCAAAGCACTCCTACGGTATCCAGGAGTTACATTATCTCATGGTCTAAGGAGAAGATACTTGACATTGGAAAAAGCTCTAGCAAATGCACTACATGATCTTGTGCTATGCTTAGGATTGGGTCTTGTCCATCACATCATTCTCCTAATGATGTGATCCCGTTATCAAAGACATCCAATGTCCATTCTCAGGAAGCCATGACTATCTGTTGATCAACGAGCTAGTCAACTAGAGGCTCACTAGAGACATATTGTGGTCTATGTATTCACACGTGTATTACGATTTCTGGATAATACAATTATAGCATGAATAAAAGACAATTATCATGAACAAGGCAATATAATAATAATCCTTTTATTATTGCCTCTAGGGCATATTTCCAACAGTCCCCCACTTGCACTAGAGTCAATAATCTAGTTACATCGGGATGAATCGAACACCCATAGAGTTCTGGTGTTGATCATGTTTTGCTCGCGGAAGAGGTTTAGGTAACGGATCTGTGACATTCAGATCCGTATGTACTTTGCAAATATCTATGTGCTTGAACATTTTCACGGATGGAGTTGAAATGACGCTTGATGTGCCTGGTCTTCTTGTGAAACCTGGGCTCCTTGGCAAGGGCAATAGCTCCAGTGTTGTCACAGAAGAGAGTGATCGGCCCCGACACATTGGGTATGACTCCTAGGTCGGTGATGAACTCCTTCGTCCATATTGCTTCATGTGCTGCCTCCGAGGCTGCCATGTAGTCCGCTTCACATGTAGATCCTGCCACGACGCTCTGCTTGCAACTGCACCAGCTTACTGCTCCACGATTCAACATATACACTTATCCGGTTTGTGACTCAGAGTCATCCAGATCTGTGTCGAAGCTAGCATCGACATAACCCTTTACGACGAGCTCTTCGTCACCTCCATAAACGAGAAACATGTCCTTTGTCCTTTTCGGTACTTCAGATATTCTTGACCGCTGTCGGTGTTCCTTGCGGGATTACTTTGGTACCTTCCTACCAAACTTACGGCAAGGTTTACATCAGGTCTGGTACACAGCATGGCATACATAATAGATCCTATGGCTGAGGCATAGGGGATGACACTCATCTCTTCTTTATCTTCTGCCGTGGTCGGGCATTGAGCCGAGCTCAATCTCACACCTTGTAATACAGGCAAGAACCCTTTCTTGGACTGATCCATTTTGAACTTCTTCAATATCTTATCAATGTATGTGCTTTGTGAAAGACCTATGAGGCGTCTCGATCTATCCCTATAGATCTTGATGCCTAATATGTAAGCAGCTTCTCCAAGGTCCTTCATTGAAAAACACTTATTCAAGTAGGCCTTAATGCTGTCCAAAAGTTCTATATCATTTCCCATCAAAAGTATGTCATCTACATATAATATGAGAAATGCTACAGAGCTCCCACTCACTTTCTTGTAAACGCAGGCTTCTCCATAAGTCTGCATAAACCCAAACGCTTTAATCATCTCATCAAAGCGAATGTTCCAACTCCGAGATGCTTGCACCAGCCCATAAATGGATCGCTGGAGCTTGCATACCTTGTTAGCATTCTTAGGATCGACAAAACCCTCCGGCTGCATCATATACAGTTCTTCCTTAAGATGTCCATTAAGGAATGCCGTTTTGACGTCCATCTGCCATATCTCATAATCATAGTATGCGGAAATTGCTAACATCACTACTAGGAAAAGGCATGCTAGTGGCGCACCAGTTTTGCCTTCTAATGGCGCATGGCTGGTGCGCCACTGGCATCATGCCATTAGAATTTCTTTCTAATGGCGCACCACATGTGCGCCATTAGAATCTGGTATTCTAATGGCGCACCAGGTAGTGCGCCATTAGTACTGTCAAAGTGCGCCACTATTATCTGATATACTTACTGTATGACACATTGCAAAGGCGCCATTAGTAACAACTTTTAAATTCTTTTCTTCTTAATCTCAGGTCACTATTTCACATATGAGATATTCAACACATATATATATACAACAAGCATCCATATAGCAATCATATCCAACACACAAGTTTCATCATATATACATACGTACATAGCCAACACATAGTTCCGTCGTTACAAAAGTTTCACATTGTTCATCCAACACCGTTATCCATCAATTCACAAAAGTTTCACATTGATACAAAATAGAAACACAAATGGAAAAGAAGCACCACATCCACGCAAGCTTCCGTCAATTAAATCAAATCTGCAAAATGATAAACAAGAAGTTAGAAGAAGAAAAAGAAGAAGACTAGAAGAATACTAGAAGAGGAAGAACACTAGAAGAAGAATAAGAAGAGTTTTGGAAAAGAAGAAGAATAAGAAGAAGACTATAAGCTTATTATGTAAACTTGATCATTTTGTGCTAACATAAGTTATTTTGGAGCTAACCTATAGGAAACTAAGCATATAAGGTCTAAGTTAGTATATTAGAGCCAACTTAGGTAAAATGAAGCTAACCTATGTCATTTTGGAAAAGAAGAAGATTAAGAAAAAGACTATAAGCTTATTATGTAAACTTGATCATTTTGTGCTAACATAAGTTATTTTGGAGCTAACCTATAGGAAACTAAGCATATAAGCTCTAAGTTAGTATATTAGAGCCAACTTAGGTAAAATGAAGCTAACCTATAGGAAACTAAGCATATTAGAGATAACATAGGTAACTAAGTATATATATATCATTTTGGATAGCTAACCTATTGGAGATCTGACATACCTGACAAAGTAGGCAGTTCTTCTCCTTCTTCTCCTTCATCTCCCTGATGCGCCTAGAGCGGCGAGGCGGCGGAGGCAGTGGAGGTAGTGGGATGTAGTCTTCTACCACAATTGGCGTGGTCATGTCGCCCGGTGTGGGATCGCCGGCGCCACCACCGGTGCGTGGTCATTGTCGAGCACCACCACCATCGCGAGGCCACCTTGAGCACGACCATCGCTAGGTCATCCTCAGCCACCTCCATCTCTTGCCCATGGTCACCACCACCATCTCTTGCCCTTGGTCACCCACCACCAGCGCTAGGTCATCCTCACCGATGCCCATCGTCATGATGCAGCTCCTCATCCTCTCTGCTCCTCTTCTCCGCACTCAGTCCGGATCATCCTTCTTGTTGTCTATCTTTGGTGCAGAATCGCTCTTGCTTCGCTACTGCCAGAATCATTCTTTGCTTCGCTTCTGACCAGAATCATTCTTTGCTTCGCACACAGCCATAGTCGCCGCTGCTTTGGCTGTAGCGATGTGCCGCTGCTGCTCCTACCGTCCAAAATGCAACAATGACCGTTAACAATCGATGTGAGACAAAGCCAAATGTAGAGGAATAAGAAGAGGCGAACGCATCGGCATCATCATCGGCACCGTATCGCATCGACACATAGTCTTCTTGTACACCTTCACGATGAGCATGTTACGCGTGTCGTCGCACTCAAGACAAGGAAGTACCCCACTGCAGGTCGAGGCACGAGAGAAGTTCTCCCACCCACGAGACAAGTACATGTGCCCTTCTTGATCGCCAATTGCACATCCCATCGCTGCGAAACCCGCTGCCGCCTGTCGCAGCTTCACATTATTGGCGAATCTTCACCCATCGGCATGTTCATAAAAGCTGTCGAGGCAGCCTCTGCGGTTTGGGAAAATGAGTGATGTAGCAAACAACAGATAACATAATGAGATGGGTGAAGGGAGATCTCTCTCTTTTATATACCAGCGTCATGGATCCAGCTGAAGCCTCAAGTATGATAGTGAAGAACTGGAAGCATCCAACTCAAATCATGTGTCGCAGATCGGCGGTGGCTGCTTCCCGCCATCTCTGATAAGCAGCAGAAGAGACCAATTAGTACCCTTACAACAGATCATAAAACATGCATTAGTCGCAAGTACCCCATATGTCCTATTTTTAGCAAAGTCATGCTAAAATTCACGGAAAATTTCAGCATGACCTTTGCTGAAAATAGGACATATGGAGTACCCGAATTTGCCGGAACGGAAGTTAATCGACATTCCGCAAACTCAAGGGCCTCTCGGGTACTGCAAATTCATCACGACACAATGGTCGGAGACAAAACCCAGCAAACTAGCAAGATGATCATCATCCTTCATATACACTGGAGTACAATTAATGCTTTATAATGTTCCATCATCATTACAGAAAATTGACAATTGTCCATAACAGTTAAGCTGAAATGCAAGTTACTCACTAGATCTATCCATCACCCTAGAATAAAAATGCACTCCTAGTACATGGCTACTACTATTTTTACGCTACTAGGAAAAACATCACTCATTGGAAATGAAAATCTCAGTACCAGCATTTTGAACTTTGAAATGAAATACAGTAGTAGTATTAGTAGTATATGGAGTAGTATCTTGTCTGTGTGCTATCTGAAGCAGAGCATGGAAGCAAGTTTTGAGCATCGAAAGTTCCAATAGCCCGTTGCAACAACTATTTGTGCAGAGATAAGCATGAACAGAGACAATAACTATAGGATTTGTTTGATGAAATCTTTATGAAACAAAAAGAGGTGAAATTAATCAAAATCATCCATATATTCAGATTAATTTCACATGAATAACGTATAGAGCAGCTCATGTAATCATACAAACACTAACATGACTAACAAAGACAATGGCGAACAAATAATTTCATCACTCCAATGTAACAGACACCACAACATAGCAGAGAACGGCACAGACTAATGCAACAACAATAACAAAAGTCGACAAAAATAACCAATCTTACAATATGACAACAAAGGCATCATAACTAAACCTCCCACATAAAGCATGCACCACAGCAACCAAAGCGTGGTGCTGAACAATCGATAACAAACAAGATAGAATAGCTGTGCAAAGCAAGAAAACCCTAGATTCAGATAAGTTGCATGGATTAGAGTGTTGCACAAATCCTTAAATATCAAACAAAGATAGGTGAGGTCAATTTAACCACAATCATCGATAGATTCAGATAGAATTCATATGAACATTACTAGAGCACACCACCGCTTCCATGCCACCGATAAAACCGAGAATTCAAGTGTAATTACAGATATCAACTACTAGAGCACACCACCGCTTGTTTGGTAGAACGGGAAAGAAAAAACAGACATGTCATGACCAATCCTACGGATAAATAGCTTCACCGGTAACTACATAATCACATCACTCTTTGAATCATAGCAACTGGACATGGGGAATGCTCCCATTTGTGTAGTGCAAAGCTTAGGCTAATGTTTACGCACTAGAGCCTACATACGAGTTAAGCTCATATGTTCTTACTACTAGCTAGGAATCTTCCATTTGTGCAATCTGAAGCAATGGATTGCGGATTTGGCTACTATGCAGATTTTGCAAGATTTGTCACTTTTATTCAAGATTGCAGGATTACGTCTGCGGCGGCGGCGCATTTACTCGAATCTCGGGCAACCGGGGATGAGAGGGCAGAGGAGGAAGGTGAGCGCGGTCGGCCGGGGTGGGGGCGCGGGGCTGGGGGCGGGGTGGGGCGGGGGAGGGGGCGTGGGGTGGAGTCCGGCAGGGTCGGGCGGCAGCGCGTGGGTCAAGGCGGGCGCGTGCGGTTAGGTCAGTGGGGATCTGGCGAGGAAGGAGAGAGGCCGAGGGGAAGGTGGAGGAGGAAGCTTTCTAATGGCGCATGACACAACGGTGCGCCATAAGTACAACTATTCTAATGGCGCACCACCACTCGGTGCGCCATTAGAATTTTGTTTTAACCTAGCCTAGTAGCCATATCTACAGCCCAACCCTATCTACAATGTAACCCACCCACTAGCCCGGTGGTCAAGACGCAAAGACACACACCAAGAGGTCCTGGGTTTGATTCCCAGGATCCCCAATATTTTTTATGCGTTTTAAATGGTGTTTTTTATATTTATTTGTGTTTAAATATGTTCAAACTTGTTTAAATCATAACAGTAATATTTTTTATGCATTTTAAATGCTGTTTTTTATATTTATTTGTGTTTAAATATGTTCAAACTTGTTTAAATTATAACAGTGTAATATTTTTATGAAAATAGTAAAAAATTAAAAATATGTTCAAAAGTGCTTGGTCTTGTGGGGGCGGGCAGTGCTCGGCGGTGGAGCGGGAGGTTGCGATGGGTGGAGCTAGCGGGAGGTGCTTGAGTGCGATCAAGATGGAGGGATCAAGATTGAGATGGAGGGGAATCGAGATCAAGTGTCCTCATGAATTCAAAAAGTGCCCATGAAATTTAAAAATATTCATGATATCAAAAAGTGCCCATGAAATACAATCGAGAAATGAAGACTACGATTTAAATACAATCGGTCTTAGCTAGCTATCTGTTCACAATCTTCTTGCCCTTCTTTTTTCGCAAACGGAGTTCTTACGTGGAGCAGACGTCCTTTAGGTAGGGTGGTCTGCTTTGGTTCCAGATCCCTGATCTCCTCGATCCTTCCGTAGTATCTGTCCTTGTCGTTACGGTGTAGGATTCCATCGTTACCGGAGTTACGATAACCATCGATCTCCTCGACTTAGAGTGAAGCACGCGGAGGGTAGTCATTTCCGGTCTTCTTGGACTTTTTGCCTTTGCGGCGACTTTCCGTGTCTGCTTCGCCTCATCATCATCATCATCATCATCATCATTAGCGTGAAGCTCTGCACGATGCCCATTGATTTCAAGTCGCCCTTGCTTTGGCCCATATTTGGTCCTCGGCATGTTGAGCGGTACCAAGCAGACTCTCGCACACGTTCTTCGTGATATGCATGACATCAAGGCTGTGAGGCACACGGTGGATCTTCAAGACGGCAAGTCCCGTAAAGCAGACCTCGTTTTCCATACCTTCAGCAATGCTCTGGCGCCTTCGCATCTTTCGGCGGTGGGCAGTCTTTCCAATTTTCCAACATATGGTAGACTCGCGTGCTCATCCCGATAAATGATGCAATGAGGTGAGGAGGAGGAGATGGCTGAAATCTTGGAGAAGGAGGTGGATGGAATGAAGTGGGGAAAGTGAGTGGGTAGGTGTGGGCTGTCCAAAATATCTTGTTGGTCCTGGGTTACTAATGGTGCAAAAAAAAGAATAAAACAAAATTCTGATAATGGCGCATTGCCTGCCTGTGCGCCATTAGAAGATATATATAGTAATGGCGCATTGTAGGCGTCATGCGCCATTAGTATGTATGGGAAAATGGAAAAAAATTCATACTAGAGGCGCACCGCCCACAAGGCGCCATTAGAAGTTATATATAGTAATGGCGCATTGTAGACCTCATGCGCCATTAGTATGTATGGGAAAATGGAAAAAAATTCATACTAATGGCGCACCTGTCCACGGTGCGCCATTAGTGTCTTCCACTCTAATGGTGTATCGAGGCAGTGCGCCATTAGTATATAGTAGTGGCGCACTGCCTCCACGGTGCGCCATTAGAATCAATCCTATCTATAGCCCTTTTCCTAGTAGTGCATGATGTCACAGCCCTAGAATAATGTTTGTAAATAGTGGCTTTGCCACCCATGCATCATGTCTAGATTTCTGAAACTTGAATTGAGGAATTTTGAAAGCCACAAAAACTTAATTAAAAGTAGGGCAAAGAACCCTAGAAATCTCATTCTTTGTTCCAAGATGTCCTTTTGCAATGTTTGAGAATTTTGGCAAGAGCTATATATCAAACCAAAATTTAGGAACATTTTGAAGGAATTATTTTGGACTTTGAATTTAAATCAATACTATTTTGAATTTGAATTTATATTCAAATATATCTTGAATATATGTTCAAATAATGAAACAATTTTATGTGCTCTGGTATAACTCCATTGTGCTAAATAAAATGTTCAGGGAATTTTGTCCTTGATCTTGAATTTGTTTTATTTAGAAACAGTGGCAAAATAAAATAAAAAGGAAAATAATGTAAATGCAATATAAAAAAGCAGGCGAGTTTTACAGGCGCGACACTGGCTGGCCCAGCTCTGTCTTTGGCGGCCCAAGTGGCCTGCCCAGCCCAAGCCTTCCCCTGTCGTCTTCCTCCCGCCGGGAGGATAGGCAGTGCGTGTGGCCCGACGACGCCTTGCCACCTCCTGCTTCAGCCCAAGCAGCTTCGACCCCCAGGCATGCCACGGAGACGCCTCAAGCCCCTGTCCCTCTCCCCACTCGCGGCTCCCTCTCCTCCTCTCTAGCTCCTCCCGAGCTCCGTCGAGAAACAACCGTCGCCGCCGCTTCGCCTTGCTGCAGCGCCGAGCTCGCTGACCTCCCCACGGTATCCCTAGGCTCCGCCATGGCTCGCACGTCGGCGTGAAGAACCAAACAAGCCCCGGAGCCCTCGGCCTCGCCATCGCCGTCGTCCTCATCCTCGGGAGCCGACCACCGCCGTCGTCGATTCGCCGCCACAGATATCCCCAAGCAAGCCGAACCCATCATCGTAATCACCGTGAGCTTCGCCCGTTTCCCCTCTCCGCTCCTCCGTTCGCGCCGTAGCTCCCTCTCCCACCTCACCAAGCAGCTCCGCGCGCGGCCATGTCGCCGCCGCGGTTGCAACACCCGCACATCACACCGGAGCATGTAGGCGTGCTCAGCGCTTCCTCAGGAAGCCGCAGAACCCACTAGTTCAGCTCGAAACTCGCCGTAGCGCCTAAACCGTCGGTGCCCGAACTCCGGCTGCCGCCGCGAGCTCGTTTCTGGCGAGCTCCGGCCACCCCAGTCGCTGCCGCTTGCTCCATTGGATGCGCGCGTTCGCCAGCTTCGCGTAGATGCCCTCCGCCGGCCATTTGGTCGCCGGAGGAGGAAACCCGAGCGTCTCCGCCGTCCCTGTCCTCGCCGGCGACGAGCCGCCGGTCAACTCCGGTGAGTTTGACCCGGGGCTGACCACAGTTTGACCCCCTCTGGGTCACTGACATGTGGGCCCCTGGCCACTAACTAAACTAGGATTAGTATTAGTTTAACCCTAACTAAATTTAGTTAGTTAACTAACTACTGACCAGTGGACCCCACGCGTCAGGTTTGACCTGGATGCGCCCAGTTGACCTGCTGACGTCATGATGATGTCAGGCTGACGCAATAACTAATTTCTGGATTTATTTTTATTCAGGAAAATCCAGAAAATTGCCTGAACTTCTAAAATTCATATAAAATCAACCGTAGCTCCAAATCAAATAAATTATATATGAAAAATTATCAGAAAAATTCAAGGAATCCATCTGTACCATTTTCATGCATGTTTGAACAATGCTTGTCCTATGTTTTGGACAAAACAAATAAAGGGCATTTAAATAATTATATATGGAGTTTGAATTTGAATCTAGGGTTCAAACCAACTTCATTTAATATGGATGCTAGTTGCATTAGCTCAATCAACAGCATATTGCCATGACATTATCATGCATCATATAGTTGCATTGCATTGATTGTGTCCCTCTTTATTTGCCGGTAACTGTCCCCTCTCGATAGACGTGGTTTCGACGATGAGATCGATGACACCGATGAAGAACTATATTATCTTCAGAAGTGCCAGGCAAGCAAAACCTCCTTGTTCATTCCAATACAATCCCACTCTCTCGCTCCTGCTCTCTTTTACTGCATTAGGACAACAACGAATCATTTGTTACTTGCTGCGGTAGCTGAACCCCTTTATCCTTTGCATGACCTGTCATTCCACAGTAAATAGATGAAACCCACTAGCATGAGTAGGAGTTGTTTGAGCCCTGTTGTGCCTACTCATTCGTGTTTGTTTGTCATGCCTGCTATTGCTTAGAGTTGAGTCAGGTCTGATCCATCGAGGATGAATCGGAGGTGTGTGAACATGTCTACTACGTGCGGCGCTAAGTGTGTGAACACGATTTGGTAAAGGTATCGGTGAGAGGCCATGTAGGAGTACATGGTGGGTTGTCTCATTGAAGCCGTCCTTAGGAACTGAGTTACGTGTTTGTGATCCATGATTCAGCTACTACCATGCATTGGGCCTGAAATATGACCCGCTCGACTTCTTATTCACCCTTGTCCTCTGTCCGGGAGTTGCAAGTAGTTTACGGTGTTTGTAGTATCTTTGGAGGCCGCGTGATCTTGACCGAGGGTGGGCTGTGATGCGGTAGGCACGTGGCAGATAAACTGGCGCCCGATTGGTGTCACGGAACCCTGTTCACATCGTTTGGGGCTGTGAGCGAAACTTGGTGGAACTCCTCATAGATGCAACCCAAATAGGCGATAAACTGGACTAGAGACTTGAGTGTCTAGGTAGGTCGTGGTCTACACCCACGTCGGCTTTAAGCTGAAGTCTGCCGAGCACATGTCGTGTGCGCACGCTAAGTGGTGGAAACATGTATGAAGAAGTACACCCTGCAGGTTAACATCATCTATTGAATAGCCGTGTCATGGTAAAGGACTTCGGGTTGCCTATAACAGTTCATAGACAAGTGAAAGTGGATACTCTAAAATACGCAAGATAAGCGTGAGTGCTATGGATGGCGTTCTCGTAGAGAGACGGGGCGGATCCATAGTGGTGTATTGATATGGTGAATATGTGGACTCGTGCGCCACCTCAAAAGAGTTACTTGCGATCGTAGTTTAGGATAGCCACCGAGTCAAAGCTGGCTTGTCTTTGTTAAACTCCACCACCCCTTGTTGATAATGATGCATATGTAGATAGTTACGATGTAAGTCTTCTTTGGGTACATTTGTACTCACGTTTGCCTATTTTATGTTTTTAAAGAGAGACTTCAGTCTCGCTAGTAGTTCCACGTGGACTTCGACGTTTAGCTTGATACCTCAGCTACGATCTTGTGCCCTCGGCAGGATCTGGTAGATAGTCAGGCTTCTAAGCCTTTTTCATTTGTAGATGTCTGTACTCAGACATGTTAGCTTCCGCATGTGTTTGACTTGTATGCTCTGAATGTTGGGTCATGTGACCCATGTTTGTAATATCTCGCTCCTCAGAGCCTAATGAATAAATACTTGAGTCGTAGAGTCATGTTGTGATGCCATGTTGTATTTGCACATATCGAGCATATTGTGTGTATGTTATTGAAATGCTTGGTATGTGTGGGATCTGACTATCTAGTTGTTTATCTTTAGTAGCCTCTCTTACGGAAATGTCTCCTAGTGTTTCCATTGAGCCATGGTAGCTTGCTCTTGCTCAGGAATCACTTAGGCTGGCGGCATGTGTCCTTCTTCGTTCTCGTGTATACATCCCTTCGGGAAATGTCACGCATTGAGTACCGGAGTCTGTTAGCCCGCTTCTGCCCGGTTTATCGGAGTCTGCTAGCCAGTGCTATAGCCGGAACTTACTTGCGATGACCGACACGTTCGATCTTTGGGTCATGGATGCTGTCCTCGTAAGTCTGTGCCACTTTGGGTTTACAACTAGCCATGTCAGCCGGGCTCCTTATCATATGGATGCTAGCGACACTATCATATCGTGTGCCAAAAGGCATAAACGGTCCCGGGCAAAGGTAAGGCGACACCCGTGGGAATACCGTGCGTGAGGCCGCAAAGTGATATGAGGTGTTACATGCTAGATCGATGTGGCATTGAGTTGGGGTCCTGACAGCTTTGGTATCGAGCTTTGATTGCTGTAGGATTACCAAGCCAAACTGGTCGAAGTTGAGTCTAGAAATGCTTTAGTTATGTAAGGGAATTGATTGTGGGATGGAACGTAAGGCTCTTTTTACTCCTTATACCTCATGGCCTTCTGATCTGAGTCATCCTCTTCTCTTCTACGGGGATTAAGAACTAGGCTTTCTCATCTATCTATCAGGATGACGTGTTACTAATCCATAGACTTATAGAATTGATAGTTTCATATCTCAGTCCAGTTTTACTACTTCCGTATGTTCATAACTGTTGATCTCGAAACCTTGATATTGTGCTTCGGAGTGGCTATGCCACCATTTTTGTAGCATGTCTCCAATCTTTTGAGCATTTACAGCCGTTATGCTGTCCGAGTCATCCCAGGTTCCTAAATAGTCTGAAGCATTTGCAAAATCCCTTCCTTCCGTTCCGATGTTCCTTTGGGCCAGGTTAATCACACTAATTGCTGAGTTGAGGTATTCTATTGCCTCGACATATATGTTGGAATTATTATTATGACCCTAGGTGTCTTAGGGAATCATCTAGTAATCTAGCCATGATTTGTTCCCAATGTGATGACTCTGGCCATCATTCTCGAAAGCATCCCGTGATGCAATTTAGTTAGTAGGTATTCTACTCGTGGGTTTTGAACCCGAGATTCACCCTACTTACTTCATGTTGATAGTGTTTGCTAGTTCCTTTAGGAAATTAGTAACCTTTGCATTAGTCCTCGAGGTTCGTGGTACATCCTTCTTCCAATTACCATGAACTATTCTTGGCAGGAGCTCTTTTGAGCCGAAAGATCACAACAAGAGTGCTCTTGACGAGTTCTCCATTTTATATTGCGACTCTGCCAGTTCCACCTTTCTGCATGGGTTATGCGGAAGGAAAGTTGAGCTTCGCTCGACATACTAATCTATGCATCCACAACTCAGAAAATTATATGTTCCTTTGAGTTGTTCTCTTTAGTTGCATTCTGACCCTCATCTATCAATTGATAGTCAAGAGTATGCGTGCATTCGTTCATCGGTGCCTATTACTCTTGTGGTCCGTCAAGCCATTCTATTCTAGAATGACTAGGAGAAACAAATTCCAGAACCTCATCCATATCTAGGATTGGGTCAAGGCAGTTGTATTCCACAGATCAAAATGCCAATCCAGCTTTTGTTCTGTTCTACCTTGGAGTATTACCATCTTTATATCAAGAATGTCATGGGAATTGCACACCATCCTATGAACTCTTGATACAGTGATACTTCTCGCCATCATTGTTCATTCCTCGGTTTCTGTGTTATTGTAACCGGAATGCCGACAAGTGAACCATGATGTGTGAAATCAATACTCCTAGTAACTCTGTTGCTTGGTAGTTAAAGGACAATAATTTCATTCTTAGCGTGTTGGTTCTTGAATCATCATTCTAAGACTGATTGTGCTACCTAGTCCTTATTTCTGGTGCACTCCTCGATCAATGAGTTAGGGTTATCCAGTCCCTTGCTTATTTGATCATATCGTCTTGCTCTGGAAAGCAAGATTGTTCTCGAGCTTAGTAACATACCGGTGGCTCGTGATTTTCTGAATATCTTCTCGGAAGTATCACCAGGTCGTCACCTGACCGCTATGTTGAGTTCGTGATCAAGTTGGTTTATTCTTGTAAACCACCCTTTCTCCAAGAATCTGTGTTGGATACCCCTGAGCTAGTTGGCTAAGCTAAACAACAACTTGGAGAGTTGGAAGATAAAAGCTCACCCGACTTAGTTCATCTCCAAGGGATATCTTTGTGTGTGTTTGTTGAAGAAAGGTAATATCTTCATTGATTGATCCTCGTGATCAGTTGTTGGACTTATTGTCTTGCCAAAACTTTGATTTGAGTGTGGGCTATTCTCGAATCAAATCAGAACCAACGATGTTCGTAATGTTGTCTTACTCGTGGATTTTCCTCGAGCATACACCATTATGTCTTTTGGGTCTGACCAATACTATCACCTAGTTCACATAGTTATGGAATTCCATCTCCATGGAAACCAGGATGAATTGTTGTTGAGCCCATCGACAACACCCTTGTCTCCTCCATGATTTTGTTGAACATTAAGCTAGTGTTGGAAACTTTTTAAAGCATTTGTTCATGCTAGTTCATGAAGAATATGTTGAATGAAAGAAGTGGCTTCCTCTAGTTCATGTGCATTTGAAGCAAGTTGCCGCCGTGAATTTGAGAAAGTTCGTTTTGCTTCCTCGGTTACCATCCCAAGTCAGTCATGCAAGTGCGAGGTATGCTTTGGTTTGACAGGCTCGCAACCTTCATTCCATATGTATCCCTAGCACACCAAGCCACTAACTGATTTGTTCAAGGAGAAGAAGTTCCTTCTTAAGAGCATGCCTTATGCAAGGACTTCGTTATCCTTGATGATGGTTCCCCACCTGAACTCGGTAGTGTTTTATTATAAGCCTACTACGTGGTCATGTTGTCTAGGACAGCGTGTTCACAGGTTTGTAGCAGAACCAGTTCATGCTTTGGAGCTTGCTATCGTAGTTCGTTTCCCGAGAATCTCGCAACGTCATCTCGTCGACTTGTGTTGCAAACTTCCATTTTTCTTTTAGACTCGATGAGTCCAGCTTATTCTGACACCAACCAGATCTGAATCTCAGGCAGATATGATGGTTGGAACATCTCCCAAGAACTATAATATCGATCTCTCTGTAATCCGGTAAGAGAGTGTTGTGGCCAACACACCCAACCGGAAGACCTGTTATTGTAGTATCTTGATTGAGAAAGTTGGCCACCTCCCCATAGGGATTTTGCAGGATTTACTCCTTAGTTGTCCCTTATGGATTTTTGTACTCCCGAAGTCCGACCCTTACTTGATGTTCTAGATACCAAACCATATCTATGAATGGGTTATGCTAGCACATCAAGGAGAACATTAGAAGCGGATTGCTAAATGTCTCTCGGTCGATCATCCAGATTTTGTTTCCTTAGACTCGCTAAGGTGAAATCTGAGAAGGTGTTATCTTCCTTTGCATCTGCATCATCCATCATTATTCATCATGGTAGTATGTTGTATTGCCAGGATTCTTGACACGGAGATTGGTAAACCTTGATGAACATGGAAATGCTCAAGTTCTTGAGAGCACGCACAAGCACTTGGTGATATCGTAGTTACTAATTGGGATTACTCTCAATTTCCTCGGTTATGCTATAACTTTTCAAACAGTGGAATCACTCTCTACTGTTGAGCTTCTCCCCAGTTACTAGAAATCATCCTTTGTGTTGTCTTCAACGAGGTAATCCACATCATCCACCCTGACCCGAGAATGTCATTCTTTCGGACTCTTTCAAATAATTGATTGTGATTTGCCTTAGGCTGGTATAAAGAGTTTCAATGATCTCTGAATCAAATGTAATTCTTTTTGCCACTTAAGGGGATATCTCTACGAATTGCCTTCCTCTAAAATGTCTCGTTGTGGTATCATGGCAACTATTTCCCTCGCTACTTTGAGACCTCATCAAATTGTTTCCTCCGTCCTTCATGATGTGTGTTTAGTCTCTCAGCTCAAGAGATGTTCTACATCTCATTCTGTTAGTTGATCCTGCGATCATTAAGATGATCCATCCTTGTAGAGTGTCTTTGTCCTCGTGTTGGATAAAAATCTCGCAAGCAAAAACGTCAAGATCGATTGAGTCAACAGATCAACACCCTCGAGAAGACAGTTGGATCATGAAGTTTGTGATACTTAGTATCCCCTTTGTCTTCTTACCTCGCGTCTTGAATCTCGGGACGAGATTCTTGTTTTAGTGGGGGTGAGTTGTCACAGCCCTAGAATAATGTTTGTAAATAGTGGCTTTGCCACCCATGCATCATGTCTAGATTTCTGAACCTTGAATTGAGGAATTTTGAAAGCCTCAAAAACTTAATTAAAAGTAGGGCAAAGAACCCTAGAAATCTCATTCTTTGTTCCAAGATGTCCTTTTGCAATGTTTGAGAATTTTGGCAAGAGCTATATATCAAACCAAAATTTAGGAACATTTTGAAGGAATTATTTTTGGACTTTGAATTTAAATCAATACTATTTTGAATTTGAATTTATATTCAAATATATACTGAATATATGTTCAAATAACTGAAACAATTTTATGTGCTCTGGTATAACTCCATTGTGCTAAATAAAATGTTCAGGGGAATTTTGTCACTGATCTTGAATTTGTTTTATTTAGAAACAGTGGCAAAATAAAATAAAAAGGAAAATAACAGAAACAGAATATAAAACAGAGCAGAGTTTTACCTGGCGCTCACCTGGCCTGGCCCAGCTCCTGTGCTAGCGGCCCAAGTGGCCGGCCCAGCCCAGCAGCCTTCCCCCTGTCGTCTTCCTCCTGCCAGGAGGATAGACAGGTGCGTGGCGAGCGCGCCGACGACGCCTTGCCACCTCCTGCTTCAGCCGCGCAGCTTCGACCCCCCCAGGCGTGCCACGGAGACGCCCCGAAGCCCCCTGTCCCCTCTCCCCCACTCGCGGCTCCCTCTCCTCCTCTCTAGCTCCTCCCCAAGCTCCGTCCGAGAGCAACCGTCGCCGCCGCTCGCCGCTGCCGCGCCCACCGAGCTCGCCTGACCTCCCCACGGTATCCCTAGGCTCCGCCGCGGCTCTGCACGTCGACGAGAAGAACCAAACAAGCCCCGGGAGCCCCTCAGCCTCGCCATCGCCGTCGTCCTCATCCTCGGGAGCCGACCATCGCCGTCGTCGATTCGCCGCCACAGGACATCCCCAAGCAAGCCGAACCCATCATCGTAATCACTTTGTGAGCTTCGCTCCGTTTCCCCTCTCCGCTCCTCCGTTCGGGCGCCGTAGCTCCCTCTCCCACCCGGCACTGGCAGCTCCGCCGCCCGGCCATGTCGCCGCCGCGGTTGCAACACCCGCACATCACACCGGAGCATGTAGGCGTGCTCAGCGCTTCCTCAGGAAGCCGCAGAACCCACTAGTTCAGCTTGAAACTCGCCGTAGCGCCTAAACCGTCGGTGCCCGAACTCCGGCCACCGCCGCGAGCTCGTTTCCGGCGAGCTCCGGCCACCCCAGTCGCTGCCGCTTGCTCCATTGGATGCGCGCGTTCGCCAGCTTCGCGTAGATGCCCTCCGCCGGCCATTTGGTCGCCGGAGGAGGAAACCCGAGCGTCTCCGCCGTCCCTGTCCTCGCCGGCGACGAGCCGCCGGTCAACTCCGGTGAGTTTGACCCGGGGCTGACCACAGTTTGACCCCCTCTGGGTCACTGACATGTGGGCCCCTGGCCACTAACTAAACTAGGATTAGTATTAGTTTAACCCTAACTAAATTTAGTTAGTTAACTAACTCTTGACCAGTGGACCCCAGCGTCCAGTTTGACTGGATGCGCCAGTTGACCTCCGACGTCATGATGATGTCGGTGACATAATAACTAATTTCTGGATTTATTTTTATTCAGGAAAATCCAGAAAATTGCCTGAACTTCTAAAATTCATATAAAATCAACCGTAGCTCCAAATCAAATAAATTATATATGAAAAATTATCAGAAAAATTCAAGGAA
This sequence comes from Aegilops speltoides, assembly GCA_021437245.1. Lineage (NCBI taxonomy): Eukaryota > Viridiplantae > Streptophyta > Magnoliopsida > Poales > Poaceae > Aegilops > Aegilops speltoides. The sequence goes on along the minus strand of CM038143.1, from coordinate 46,656,112 downwards.
TCCATCTGTACCATTTTCATGCATGTTTGAACAATGTTTGTCCTCTGTTTTGGACAAAACAAATAAAGGGCATTTAAATAATTATATATGGAGTTTGAATTTGAATCTAGGGTTCAAACCAACTTCATTTAATATGGATGCTAGTTGCATTAGCTCAATCAACAGCATATTGCCATGACATTATCATGCATCATATTTGTTGCATTGCATTGATTGTGTCCCTCTTTATTTGTCGGTAACTGTCCCCTCTCGATAGACGTGGTTTCGACGATGAGATCGATGACACCGATGAAGAACTATATTATCTTCAGAAGTGCCAGGCAAGCAAAACCTCCTTGTTCATTCCAATACAATCCCACTCTCTCGCTCCTGCTCTCTTTTACTGCATTAGGACAACAACGAATCATTTGTTACTTGCTGCGGTAGCTGAACCCCTTTATCCTTTGCATGACCTGTCATTCCACAGTAAATAGATGAAACCCACTAGCATGAGTAGGAGTTGTTTGAGCCCTGTTGTGCCTACTCATTCATGTTTGTTTGTCATGCCTGCTATTGCTTAGAGTTGAGTCAGGTCTGATCCATCGAGGATGAATCAGAGGTGTGTGAACATGTCCTACCGTGCGTGCGCTAAGTGTGTGAACACGATTTGGTAAAGGTATCGGTGAGAGGCCATGTAGGAGTACATGGTGGGTTGTCTCATTGAAGCCGTCCTTAGGAACTGAGTTCTGTGTTTGTGATCCATGATTCAGCTACTACCATGCATTGGGCCCTGAAATATGACCCCGCTCGACTTCTTATTCACCCTTGTCCTCTGTCTAGGAGTTGCAAGTAGTTTCGTGTTTGTAGTATCTTTGGAGGCCGTCTTGATCTTGACCGTAGGGGTGGGCTGTGATCACGGTAGGCACGTGGCGGGTAAACCAGGCGCCGATTGGTGTCACGGAACCTGTTCACATCGTTTGGGGCTGTGAGCGAAACTTGGCGGAACTCCTCATAGATGGAACCCAAATAGGCGATAAACCTGGACTAGAGACTTGAGTGTCTAGGTAGGTCGTGGTCTACACCCATGTCGGCTTTCGCTTGAAGTCTGCCGAGCACATGTCGTGTGCAGACGCTAAGTGGTGGAAACATGTATGAAGAAGTACACCCCTGCAGGGTTAACATCATCTATTGAATAGCCGTGTCATGTAAAGGACTTGGGTTGCCTATAACAGTTCATAGACAAGTGAAAGTGGATACTCTAAAATCGCAAGATAAGCGTGAGTGCTATGGATGGCGTTCTCGAGAGAGGCGGGAGGCGGATCCATAGTGGTGTATTGATATGGTGAATATGTGGACTCGCGTGCGCCACCTCAAAAGAGTTACTTGCAATCGTAGTTTAGGATAGCCACCGAGTCAAAGCTGGCTTGCTGCTGTTAAACTCCACCACCCCTTGTTGATAATGATGCATATGTAGATAGTTACGATGTAAGTCTTCTTTGGGTACATTTTACTCACGTTTGCCTATTTTATGTTTTTGCAGAGAGACTTGGTCTCGCTAGTAGTTCCACGTGGACTTGACGTTTAGCTTGATACCTCAGCTACGATCTTGTGCCCTCGGCGGAGATCTGGTAGATAGTCGGGCTTCTAAGCCTTTTTCATTTGTAGATGTCGTACTCGGACATGTTAGCTTCGCATGTGTTTGACTTGTATGCTCTCAATGTTGGGTCATGTGACCCATGTTTGTAATATCTCGCTCCTCGAGCCTAATGAATAAATACTTGAGTCGAGAGTCATGTTGTGATGCCATGTTGTATTTGCACATATCGAGCATATTGTGTGTATGTTATTGAAATGCTTGGTATGTGTGGGATCGACTATCTAGTTGTTTATCTTTAGTAGCCTCTCTTACGGAAATGTCTCCTAGTGTTTCCACCGAGCCATGGTAGCTTGCTCTGCTCGGAATCACTTAGGCTGGCGGCATGTGTCCTTCTTCGTTCTGTATACATCCCGGGAAATGTCACGCATTGAGTACGGAGTCTGTTAGCCGCCACAGCCGGTTTATCGGAGTCTGCTAGCCCGATGCTACAGCCGGAACTTACTTGCGATGACCGACACGTTCGATCTTTGGGTCATGGATGCTGTCCTGTAAGTCTGTGCCACTTTGGGTTTACAACTAGCCATGTCAGCCCGGGCTCCTTATCATATGGATGCTAGCGACACTATCATATACGTGTGCCAAAAGGCGCAAACGGTCCCGGGCAAAGGTAAGGCGACACCCGTGGGAATACCGTGCGTGAGGCCGCAAAGTGATATGAGGTGTTACGTGCTAGATCGATGTGGCATTGAGTTGGGGTCCTGACACATGATTCAGACGGACCTCAGCTTCGCTACGGGAGAGAAAGTCTCATCATAGTCAACCCCTTGAACTTGTCGATAACCCTTAGCGACAAGTCAAACTTTATAGATGGTAACATTACCATCCGCGTCCATCTTATTCTTAAAGATCTATTTGTTTTCTATCGCTCGTCGATCATCGAGCTGTTGGGGAACGTAGTAATTTCAAAAAATTTCCTACGCACATGCAAGATCATGGTGATGCATAGCAACGAGAGGGGAGAGTGTTGTCTACGTACCCTCGTAGACCGAAGCGGAAGCGTTGACGCAACGTAGAGGAAGTAGTCGTACGTCCTCCCGGTCCGACCAATCCAAGCACCATTACTCCGGCACCTCCGAGTTCTTGACACGCGTACAGCTCGATGACGCACCCCGATCTCCGATCCAACAGAGGCGCGGGGAGGAGTTCCGTCAGCACGACGGCGTGGTGACGATCTTGATGTTCTCCTGTCGTAGGGCTTCGCCTAAGCACCGCTACAATATGACCGAGGTGTAATATCGTGGAGGGGGGCACCGCACATGGCTAAGGAATGATCTCAATGATCAACTTGTGTGTCTAGGGTGCCCCCTACCCCCGTATATAAAGGAGGGAGCGAGGAGGAGGCCGGCCCAAGGGGGAGGCGCGCCCTAAGGGGGCAAACCTACTCCAAGTAGGTTTGGCCCCCCCTTTCCTATTCGGAGTAGGAGAAGGAAGGATGAGGGGGGAGGAGAGAAGGAAAGGGGGGTCCGGCCCCCCTTCCCAATTCGGATTGGGCTTGGGGGGGGCCCTTCCCTCGCTCCTTCTCTCTCCTTTCCACTAAGGCCCAATAAGGCCCATATACTTACCGGAGGGTTCCGGTAACCTCCCGGAGCTCCGGTATATTTCCAATCTCACCCAGAACCTTTCCGGTGTCCAAATATATCCGTCCAATATATCAATCTTTATGTCTCGACCATTTGAGACTCCTCGTCATGTCCGTGATCACATCCGGGACTCGAACAACCTTGGTACATCAAAATACATAAACTCATAATGAAACCGCATCATCGAAACCTTAAGCGTGCGGACCCTACGGTTCGAGAACAATGTAGACATGACCGAGACATGTCTCGGTCAATAACCAATAGCGGGACCTGGATGCCCATATTGGTTCCTACATATTCTCGAAGATCTTTATCGGTCAACCGCACAACAACATCGTTGTTCCTTTGTCATCGATATGTTACTTGCGAGATTTGATCGTCGGTATCAATACCTAGTTCAATCTCGTTCTTGGCAAGTCTCTTTACTCGTTCCGTAATACATCATCGACAACTAACTCATTAGTTGAAATGCTTGCAAGGCTTAAGTGATGTGTATTACCGAGAGGGCCCAGAGATACCTCTCCGACATTGGAGTGTCAAATCCTAATCTCGAAATCGCCAACTCAACAAGTACCTTCGGAGACACTGTAGAGAACCTTTATAATCACCCGATTCGTTGTGACGTTTGGTAGCACACAAAGTGTTCCTCCGTAAGCGGAGTTGCATAATCTCATAGTCATAGGAACATGTATAAGTCATGAAGGAAGCAATAGCAACATACTAAATGATGGTGTGCTAAGCTAACGGAATGGGTCATGTCAATCAGATCATTCAACTAATGATGTGACCTTGTTAATCAAATAACAACTCCTTGTTCATGGTTAGGAAACATAACCATCTTTGATTAACAAGCTAGTCAAGTAGAGGCATACTAGTGACACTCTATTTGTCTATATATTCACACATGTATTATGTTTCCGGTTAATACAATTCTAGCATGAATAATAAACATTTATCGTGATATAAGGAAATAAATAATAACTTTATTATTGCCTCTAGGGCATATTTCCTTCACGAGCAAGTCTGTCAAAGTCCATACTTAGTTTTCATACATGGATCCTATCTCGGATTGCATGGCTTCAAGCCATTTGTTGGAATCTGGGCCCGCCATCGCTTCTTCATAGTTTGAAGGTTCACCGTTGTCTAACAACATGATTTCCAGGACAGGGTTGCCATACCACTCTGGTGTGGAACGTGTCCTTGTGGACCTACAAAGTTCAGTAGCAACTTGATCTGAAGTACCTTGATCATCATCATTAATTTCCTCTCCAGTCGGTGTAGGCACCACAGGAACAACTTCCTGAGCTGCACTACTTTCCTGTTCAAGAGGTAGTACTTCATCGAGTTCTACTTTCCTCCCACTTACTTCTTTCGAGAGAAACTCTTTTTCCATAAAGGATCCGTTCTTGGCAACAAAGATCTTGCCCTCGGATCTTAAATAGAAGGTATACCCAATGGTTTCCTTAGGGTATCCTATGAAGACGCATTTTTCCGACTTGGGTTCGAGCTTTTCATGTTGAAGTTTCTTGACATAAGCATCGCATCCCCAAACTTTTAGAAATGACAGCTTAGGTTTCTTCCGAAACCACAATTCATACGGTGTCGTCTCAACGGATTTAGACGGAGCCCAATTTAAAGTGAATGTAGCTGTCTCTAGAGCGTATCCCCAAAATGATAGCGGTAAACCGGTAAGAGACATCATAGATCGCACCATATCCAATAGAGTGCGATTACGACATTCGGACACACCGTTACGCTGAGGTGTTCCAGGCAGCGTGAGTTGTGAAATGATTCCACATTTCCTTAAGTGCATACCAAATTCGTGACTTAAATATTCTCCGCCATGATCTGATCGTAAGAACTTTATCTTTCGTTCATGTTGATTCTCTACCTCATTTTGAAATTCCTTGAACTTTTCAAAGGTTTCAGACTTGTGTTTCATCAAGTAGACATACCCATATCTACTCAAGTCATCAGTGAGAGTGAGAACATAACGATATCCTCCGCGAGCCTCAACGCACATTGGACCACACACATCGGTATGTATGATTTCCAATAAGTTGGTTGCTTGCTCCATTGTTTCGGAGAACGGAGTCTTGGCCATTTTGCTCATGAGGCATGATTCGCATGTGTCAAATGATTCATAATCGAGAGACTCTAAAAGTCCATCAGCATGGAGCTTCTTCATGCGCTTGACACCAATGTGACCAAGGCAGCAGTGCCACAAGTATGTGGGACTATCGTTATCAACTTTACATCTTTTGGTATTCACACTATGAATATGTGTAATATTACGTTAGAGATTCATTAAGAATAAACCATTGACCATCGGGGCATGACCATAAAACATATCTCTCATATAAATAGAACAACCATTATTCTCGGATTTAAATGAGTAGCCATCTCATATTAAACGAGATCCAGATACAATGTTCATGCTCAAACTTGTCACTAAATAACAATTATTGAGGTTTAAAACTAATCCCATGGGTAAATGTAGAGGCGGCGATCACATCGACCTTGGAACCATTCCCGACGCGCATCATCACCTCGTCCTTCGCCAGTCTCCGCTTATTTCGCAGCTCCTGCTGTGAGTTAGAAATATGAGCAACGGCACAGATATCAAATACCCAGGAGTTACTACGAGTACTGGTAAGGTACACTTCAATTACATGTATATCACATATACCTTTAGTGTTGCCAGTCTTCTTGTCCGCTAAGTATTTGGGGCAGTTCCGCTTCCAGTGACCCTTCCCTTTGCAATAAAAGCACTCAGTCTCAGGATTGGGTCCATTCTTTGACTTCTTCCCGGCAACTAGCTTACCGGGTGCGGCAACATCCTTGCCGTCCTTCTTGAAGTTCTTCTTACCCTTTCCCTTCTTGAACTTAGTGGTTTTATTGACCATCAACACTTGATGTTCCTTCTTGATTTCTACCTTTGCTGACTTCAGCACTGAAAATACTTCAGGAATAGTTTTCACCATCCCCTGCATATTTTAGTTCATCACAAAGCTCTTCTAGCTCGGTGGGAGCGACTGAAGGATTCTGTCAATGACCGCCTCGTCCGGGAGGTTAATGTCCAGTTGGGACACGCGGTTGTGCAACCCAGACATTTTGAGTATGTGCTCACTGACAGAACTGTTTTCCTCCATCTTACAACTATAGAACTTTTCGGAGACTTCATATCTCTCGACCCGGGCATGAGCTTGGAAAACCATTCTCAGCTCCTCGAACATCTCATATGCTCCGTGTTTCTCAATACGCTTTTGGAGCCCCAGTTATAAGCTGTAAAGCATGCCGCACTGAACGAGGGAGTAATCATCAGCACGTGACTGGCAAGCGTTCATAACGTCTTGGTTCTCTGGGATGGGTGCATCACCTAGCGGTCCTTCTAGGACATATGCTTTCTTGGCAGCTATGAGGATGATCCTCAGGTTCCGGACCCAGTCCGTATAGTTGTTGCCATCATCTTTCAGCTTGGTTTTCTTTAGGAATGCGTTGAAGTTCATGTTGACATGAGCGTTGGCCATTTGATCTACAAGACATATTTGCAAAGGTTTTAGACTAAGTTCATGATAATTAAGTTCATCTAATCAAATTATTTAATGAACTCCCACTCAGATTTGACATCCCTCTAGTCATCTAAGTGTTACATGATCCGAGTCGACTAGGCCGTGTCTGATCACCACGTGAGACGGACTAGTCATCATCGGTGAACATCTCCATGTTGATCGTATCTTCCATACGACTCATGTTCGACCTTTCGATCTCTGTGTTTTGACCTTTCGGTCTCCATGTTGATCGTATCTTATATGCTAGGCTCGTCAAGTTAACCTAAGTGTTTTGCATGTGTAAAACTGTCTTACACCCGTTGTATGTGAATGTAGGAATCTATCACACCCGATCATCACGTGGTGCTTCGAAACGGCGAACTTTAGCAACGGCGCACAGTTAGGAAGAACACTTTCTTGAAATTATTATAAGGTATCATCTTATTTACTACCGTCATTCTAAGTAAACAAGATGCATAAACATAATAAACATCATATGCAATTATATAGTAGTGACATGATATGGCCAATATCATATAGCTCCTTTGATCTCCATCTTCGGGGCTCCATGATCATCTTCGTCACCGGCATGACACCATGATCTCCATCATCGTGTCTCCATGAAGTTGCTCGCCAACTATTACTTCTACTACTATGGCTAACGGTTTAGCAATAAAGTAAAGTAATTACATGGCGTTAAATTATTGACGCGCAGGTCATACAATAATTAAGACAACTCCTATGGCTCCTACCAGTTGTCATACTCATCGACATGCAAGTCGTGATTCCTATTACAAGAACATGATCTCATACATCACAATATATCATTCATCATTCATCACAACTTTTGGCCTATTACAAGTTAGACGTCCTCTAATTGTTGTTGCATCTTTTACGTGGCTGCAATAGGGTTCTACCAAGAACGTTTTCTTACCTACGAAAAAGCCACAACGTGATTTTTCAACTTCTATTTACCCTTCATAAGGACCCTTTTCATTGGATCCGCTCCAACTAAAGTGGGAGAGAGAGACACCTGCTAGCCACCTTATGCAACTAGTGCATGTCGGTCGGTGGAACCTGTCTCCCGTAAGCGTACGTGTAAGGTCGGTCCGGGCCGCTTCATCCCACAATACCGCTGAAGCAAAATAAGATTAGTAGCGGCAAGAAAGTTGACAACATCTACGCCCACAAAAGATTTGTGTTCTACTCGTGCAATAGGGAACTACGCATAGACCTAGCTCTGATACCACTATTGGGGAACGTTGCATAAAATAAAAAATTTCCTACGTTCACCAAGATCCATCTATGAGTTCATCTAGCAACGAGAGAGGGGAGTGCATCTACATACCCTTGTAGATCGCGAGCGGAAGCGTTCAAGAGAACGGGGTTGAGGGAGTCGTACTCGTCGTAATCCAAATCACCGGAGATCCTAGCACCGAACGGATGGCACCTCCGCGTTCAACACACGTACGGTTAGCTTGACGTCTCCTCGTTCTTGATCCAGCAAGGGGGAAGGAGAGGTTGATGAAGATCCAGAAGCACGACGACGTGGTGGTGGATGCAGCAGAGTTCTGGCAGGGCTTCGCCAAGCAACTACGGGAGGAGGAGGTGTAGCAAGGGGAGAGGGAGGCGCCAAGAGTTCAGGATGAGGCTTCCCTCCCTCCCCCCTCCTTTATATAGGCCCCCTGGGGGCGCCTGCCCTGGAGATGGGATCTCCCAAGGGGGCGGCGGCCAGGGATGGTGGAGTGCCCCCAAGGCAAGTGGAGGCCCCCCCCGACCCTAGGGTTTCCAACCCTAGGCACAGGGCGGGCCTAAGGGGGGCGTACCAGCCCACCAGGGGCTGGTCCCCTCCCCACTTCAGCCCACGGGGCCCTCCGGGATAGGTGGCCCCACCCGGTGGACCCCCGGGACCCTTCCGGTGGTCCCGGTACAATACAGGTGACCCCCGAAACTCTTCCGATGGCCGAAACTGCACTTCCGATATATAATTCTTTACCTCCGGACCATTCTGGAACTCCTCGTGACGTCCGGGATCTCATCTGAGACTCCGAACAACTTTCCGTTTGCTGCATACTCATATCTCTACAATCCTAGAGTCACCAAACCTTAAGTGTGTAGACCCTACGGGTTCGGGAGACATGTAGAGATGACCGAGACGGCTCTCCGGTCAATAACCAACAGCGGGATCTGGATACCCGTGTTGGCTCCCACATGATCCTCGATGATCTCATCGGATGAACCACGATGTCGAGGATTCAAGCAACCCCGTATACAATTCCCTTTGTCAATCGGTATTTTACTTGCCCGAGATTCGATCGTCGGTATCCCAATACCTCGTTCAATCTCGTTACCGGCAAGTCACTTTACTCGTACCGTAATGCATGATCCCGTGACTAGACACTTGGTCACTTTGAGCTCATTATGATGATGCACTACCGAGTGGGCCCAGAGATACCTCTCCGTCATACGGAGTGACAAATCCCAGTCTCGATCTGTGTCAACCCAACAGACACTTTCAGAGATACCTGTAGTGCACCTTTATAGTCACCCAGTTACGTTGTGACGTTTGGTACACCCAAAGCACTCCTACGGTATCCGGGAGTTACAAGATCTCATGGTCTAAGGAGAAGATACTTGACATTGGAAAAAGCTCTAGCAAACGAACTACATGATCTTGTGCTATGCTTAGGATTGGGTCTTGTCCATCACATCATTCTCCTAATGATGTGATCCCGTTATCAACGACATCCAATGTCCATATTCAGGAAACCATGACTATCTGTTGATTAACGAGCTAGTCAACTAGAGGCTCACTAGAGACATATTGTGGTCTATGTATTCACATGTGTATTACGATTTCCAGATAATACAATTATAGCATGAATAAAAGACAATTATCATGAACAAGAAAATATAATAATAATCCTTTTATTATTGCCTGTAGGGCATATTTCCAACAGCCTGCCCCCGACAGAGGACCCGTGGTCGTCGGGGGAACCGTCGGCGTCCCCTTTTCCCCATTGGCTTCGTCTTGGTTTCTAGTTACCGTCGGTGGGGTCAAGGGTGGCACAAGGCGGGGCCCTCATCTGGCGATATGAAGCAAGGCCCAGTGCGTGTGAAGCTCGCCGCTCGTGACACTCTTAGGTAATAATGAGTTGGGGTTGTACACGCCCTGGAGTCTCCGGAGAGCCGCCCTCGGGCCTCTGGGGCTCCCTCCCACACCCAGTGGCAGCACTTAGCTCCGCGCTGGTGAGAAGACGTCGAAGACTAGACTACATGCCGGACGCGGCCATTTTCTCTTATTTTCTCCCTTCGTGCGAACAAGCTTTCTTGCCTCAGATCTATGTTGAAGTTGAATTTGTGTTTGCGTATGCGGGAAGGGGTGTTGTGTGTTATTCGTGTGCTTTCTCGTGCTCCTATTTTCGCTCAAGTTGGAATTCACACTAGCTGCCTCCCTCTCGCGGGCCCCTCGCGAGTAGGGCAGGGCCCAGCATGTGCGCCCGCCATCTCGCGGCCGGTGTTCGCTCCAGCCAGGCTCTCGCCGCATGGTCAAAGGGGAACCCCATGGGCCCTCGAATGTACGCCAGAAGCGCACTCGAGGCTTGTCAAGACGAAGGTAAGACCACAACAACCTATTCATCACGACAATCACGGCGTCATGCAGACACTCATCCGGCGCCGATCTTAATAAAACGTCGGTGAAAATCCTCTTACATGAGGGGCCTCTCACAACTTTCAGGTGTAGGATCGGAAGTATGTCTAGAGGGGGGGTGATTAGACTACTTGACAACTTAAAAGTTTCGCCTTTTGGTTGGAGTAGATTTTTAGCAAGTTCACAATGGTAACCAAGTCAAGTATCACCCTACACATGCAATTCTAGAGTTGTGGCAGCGGAAAGTAAATTGCACGTATAGTAAATGAGAGGTGGAGAAGAGCAAACGCAATTTGGAGACACGGAGATTTTTCTCGTGGTTCCGATAGGTGGTGCTATCGTCAATCCACGTTGATGGAGACTTCAACCCACGGAGGGTAGCGGCTGCGAGAGTCCACGGAGGCTCCACCCACGAAGGGTCCACGAAGAAGCAACCTTGTCTATGCCATCATGGCTTACGCCCACGAAGGACTAGCCTTACTCGGGGTAGATCTTTCTGAAGTAAGCGATCTCCTTGCCCTTACAAACTCCTTGGTTCAACTCCACATCTTGACGGAGGCTCCCAAGCGACACCTAACCAATCTAGGAGGCACCACCCTCCAAAAGGTAATAGATGGGGTTGGTGATGATGAACTCCTTGCTCTTGTGCTTCAAATGATAATCTCCCCAACACTCAACTCTCCTCACTTGATTTGGCTGTGGTGGAGGAAGGATTGAGTGGAAAGCAACTTGGGAAGGCTAGAAATCAAGTTTCATATGGTAGGAGTGAAGCAACTTGATCTCAACACAAGGGTAGGTAGTTTTCTTCTCGAAATGTAAGGTAGGAGTGGTAGTTCTTTTCGATGGCTCTCTCCACGAATGAAGAGGAGGTGGAGGGGTATTTATAGCCTCCACACAAAATCCAACCGTTACACACATTTGACCAATCTCGGTCAGACCGAAGTTGACAACTCGGTGAGACCGAAAGTTCAAATCTTGTGAGCGTTGGGATTTTCGTGGGACGAAAATACAATCTCGGTTAGTCCGATTCTTCCAAAGTCTAGGGTTTGCCAATCTCGGTGGGACCGACTTTCTCATCTCGGTGACACCGATTTGAGTCCAGAAGGTTACAGAAGGTTGGCAACACCATTTTCGGTATGACCGAGTTTGGAATCGGAAAATCCGAAATTCTTAGGGTTTGGGTATATGGCTGAGGTGGTTCATCTCGGTGTGACTGAGTTTGGAATCGGTGGGACCGAGATTACTTATGGGTTTATGTTGGAATGAAAGATTGCTGATAGTTTGAGAGATAAATCACTAAGCACTTTAGAGCAACCAGATCATCACCATAACCTCATCCCCTTTTAATAGTATTGGCTTTCCTATGGACTCAATGTGATCTTGGATCACTAAACCAAAAATGGAGTCTTGAGTTTTTGCCAATGTTTTCCTTAGCATCTTGAGGGGTCCACATCATCAGTCATTGCCATACCCATATCACTGAACTTTCTGAAATATTCTCAAGAGATGATTAGTTCAATGATATATATGTTGTTATTAATTACCAAAACCACCCGGGGATTAGTTGCACTTTCAATCTCCCCCTTTTTGGTAATTGTCGGATATGCTGGGCGGCGCTAGCTGGTGGCACGCCTGGCTGGGACACCTATGGGGCCGGGAGCCCTTCGTGTGTTGATGAGAGGCGGAGGATCGCGGAGAGCAGATCGAGGCGATCTTGTGGGGCGATTTTACCCAGCCGGGCGCGATGGTCGCGTAGAAACCCTCTGCTGCTTTGTGTTGTATTTGATCTTGCTCAAGGATGCGGCGAATGGTGGTGTGGTGTGTGGAACTACCGAATCCCAGCGCTAGGGTTGCCAAGGGTTGAACCTCGAACCCCCCTCGTTGTGCATGGGCCTCCTTTTATAGGGCAAGGGTCACCGACAGTGCCAGCGAGGAGAGAGGGGTAAAATGTAAAGAGGTGGTAGTTGGAGCAGTCTTGGGAGCAGTCTTTCTGATTGCTTGAACAATGGATTCTACCTACTTTTGACAGAGGGGACAAGAGCATTTAATGCCGTCGCCGTCGCCCCAAAAGCTCCGCCCTTGCGTCTCCGTTTGCCACGGCGATGGAGCCACCGCCGTGGAGTGCCACCGCACCTCATCTTTGCCTGACCATCCGCCACGCGTCTCTGGAGAAGGCTAAAAGGCGGCGTGGGCGGATGAGCTGGAATCTTGCACGCAGCGCAGCTCTCGGCAAGCACCTTGCCGGGTCTTGATCTTGTCGGGCCCGGAGCTTGCGGGTCAGAATTTGTCGTAACTGTCGGCCCTTGCCGGACGGCGTATAGCGCCGAGGCGTGTCTTCTATGATGTGATCTTCTAGTCTCCCCGGCGAGCTCCTCTCGCCAGGGGCTTGCATGGGTGACGTAGTCTTGAGCCTGGAGCGGCCTTCCCGGCAAGCTCCTCTTGCCGGGGCCTCGATCTTCTATCTTGCACACTTTGTTCTTGAATGGCTTGATATGGAGCAGGAATGGTCTCCGGCAAGCATGTGGTGAATCTAGCTACGAGGAGCTGCGACTGCCCGTGCACAAGTTGGGGTACTGAGGTACCCCTACCTTAGTACACCGACAGGAGCCCCCGGGCCTGGGCCATACACGGTGCCGAGCGCTGTTGGGCCAGGCCCAAGACAGTGCACGGGCACGCGAAGCCCATGGCGCGTCGAAACCACTTCTGCATCCGCCACCTCCTCTCCCGTAACGGCACGCGTCGATTGCGGCGTCGTGGGAGATGTGGGCGGCGCATGCAGCCTTCAAGGCATCCACCCCGTGATCGTGGTGCGAGGCGAGGTCGCCGCCGTCGCTCGGTTCGCTTTTTCGCCACGCGGCCCTCATGCATGGGGGTCGTGGGCGGCGAAGGTGGGAGACCGAGCCGTCACGGGCGGAGAAGGCGAGTCGGCCCCGCTCCTCTGGCCGTCTCGCTTCCTGATTGGTTGAGCAGGGCGGTTGAGCCCCCACCTCGCCCCTTTAAAAAGGGGCGGAAGGGGAGCACAATGGCCACACTCATCCTCTTCTCCCTTCGTCTTCATCTTCTGTTCCTCTTGCCGCCATGGAAGGAGGAAATCCCAGCTCTTCGACGGTGGCAGCGAGGGTCGCTTCTAGGCAGCGCACCACTCCCCATCCCGCTCCCGTGGCAGTGGAGCCGTCCACGAGAGGGAGAGGGAGGGGGCATGGCCGCGGACGAGGCCGAGGGCGCGGCCGAGGCGGTCGGGGGAGAGGCGGTCGTGGTGACGTGCCTCCCCCGTCTCCTCCGGCGTCTCCTGACCACGGTGCAGTCCACACTGGAGATGACCCCTGGGAGTTCTTCATCAAGCTTCGCCGGGCGCCTCGTCGCCGCCTCCGGCTGCCGGCCCCGTTTGCGGATGCAATGGGACCGGATCCACCCGATGTGATGGAGTTGCGCATGAGGGGCTGCGGGATCAGCGGTACTCGGGTGAGTGTCGTGTCCCCAGCCCCGGCGTGATGTTCTTCGACCGAGGGTGGAAGGCGTTCGCCGGATCCATAGCAGCGGGGGGTTCACCCTCCATTTCAAGTTAATGGATGGTGACCTCCTCGCCGTCAAGGTCTTGGCGATTCTGGGACCCGGTGCGCTGCTGTGTGGACAGCTCCTCGGATAGCGAAGGCCCCTCCTCGGCGAGAGGAGCGAGGAGGAGAGCGGCAGCGGCGGCGAGGGGATGGCGGGCCCGACTAGGCGTCGGACACCGCTGCCTCGCGGCGCCACCGCAACCCCATCTTCTGGGTTGCGGCCTCCTGAACTCCGGGGCCGTCTTCTTGGCGGTGGCGAGGGAGGCTGCGGAAGAGGAAGAGGGGAGGGCGGCAAGGCCGTTAAATCGAATCGAGGCGAGGTGCCCTCGTGCCGGCGTCCCACCACCCCGTCTTCAAGCTCGCCTCCTCGCCTCCGACTCCGCCAAGCTCTGGCGGCCCGGGAAGTTCTCTTGGTGTCTTCGGCGCCCGTGGCTCTCCGTGGGCTTCAGGGACTTGTCGCTGGCTCGTCGGCGCTTCCCCATGCCCGTCACCTTGCGCAGTTCACAGGGCACGGCGGCGTCACCGCCACGCCTCCTAGCGCTCCTTCGCCCTTCCCGACAAGCTCCTCTTGCGGGGCCTCCTCCCCGGCAGGCTTATCTTGCAGGGGCTCCTTGACCTACCTCTGAACTCTGAGCAGAGAAACAGGAGAAGGATCACAGGCACCTTATCTTTTTAGTTTGTAAGCCCTCGGGCAATAGCTGCATTAAGAACTTGTAATCCTCTCTATCATGTTTTCATCCTCTATGGACTTGTCTTGAATTGGATGTTTTTAATGAAAAGAGGAAAGCTTGCGGACTGAGTCTTTTACTTGACTGCGTGCCTTGTGTGTTCTTACGCTATCGGGAGCTTGCCGGGCAAACACGCTTGCAGTCTTGGGACAGCCATTGGCGGTGTTGCTTCCGGCAAGCAACCTTGCCGGGCGATTATGACGCTTAACTTGGCGGCGCAGGCTCGAAAGCAAGATAAGGTGCAGCGGCACACTTGTGTTTGTTGGCGGACTCGAAACAAACCAAATGCACGAATCGACCACGACTCGGTTCCTCCACGCACGGGTTTTACAAAACACGCTCGTTCAAAGACGCAGCCCCGCATCTCCCGGTCCATAAGAGGATGCATGACGAGGGATGAAAAACTTATCATCTGCAGCCCAAAGAACTCGACTCGCGGAGATGAATCTTGGCGCTCGCAGCCCCCAGCGAGGCTGGCCTGCCGAGGAAGAACCCTGGCACCCGCAGCCCCCGGCGATCCGGACTCGCCGGACCCCGGGCGCTGGTGTGGTTTTTCGGTTCCTCCTTGTTGCTGCAATTTCAGTCGTGAAAACAGCTGAGGTAGATATGCGACTGCTTCGCGTATATGTATGTGCATATAAATCTTGACTATGCAATGCGATGCCGTGCCTTGCCCCTCGTATGTTTGTACTCTACGCTCTTGGGGAGCTTGCCGGGGCGAACACGCTTGCCGAGCGCGGGACAGCCCGCCGGCGGTGTTGCTTCCGGCAGGCCACCTTGCCGGGCCAGTTGCGATGCTTAACTTGCTGAGCAGGCTCGAAAGCAAGATAAGGGTGCAGCGGCACACTTGTGTTTGTTGAGCGGACTCGGAAACAAAACAAATGCATAGAATCGACCACGACTTCGGCTCCTCTCGCGCACAAGTCTCCCATCTGAAGGACATCTCACGGCGGGGCTTGCCACGTTACACCCTCTACTCTACATCCTTTGTGCGTTTTCACCCTCGCTCCTAGGTAACTTGCGGTGCTTAACACGCTTCTTGAGTGCGGAACATCAGCAGCCCGCTGGCTGGTGTCGCCTCCGACAAGCAACCTTGCCGCGTCTAGTCGCGGCGCCGCTTAACTTGCTGAGCGGACTTCGAAGCGAAGCGAGGGCGCTGGCTGGTCGTAACTCACTCTTAACTCGTTGGCGTGTTGAAGCAAAGTAAGGGTCCGACCATTCACAGGCAGGCTCCTCCGCGCAGGTTTGGCGTACAAAGGGCGAATGCGCGAGGGATATAACATAAAAAGCACGGAATTAAAGAGTGCTCTGCACGAAAGCTCGAGCAACTTAGCTTTTCTTTTTCTCGCTTCTTTGCACTTGCTGGTGGTGCTCAATGGCGCGTCCTCGACGGCAGCGCAACACTCCGGGGAGGTGCGGTTGCCGGAACGAGCACCTGAGCTATCCCCGCCGGGCTTAGAGCGTTCCGAGGAGCTGCGCTTGTCGGAGTGAGCACGAGCCGTCCTTGCGGACTTAGAGCTCGATGGCGCGTCCTCGGCGACAAACATAAGCGCTCGAGGATATGCGCTTGCGGGCGTAGGGGGGAGCGGGAGCGCGGCGGCGCGAGGTACGAACATGCTCGGACTCCTAGTAGCGATAGGAGGCGAGTCCTCCTCGGCACTTCGCTTTGCTCATGCATGGACAGCGGTCCGGAGCATCCGCGAGCCCCGCACGTTCTTGCCCAATGAGCGGATCGACCTCTCGTGGTGTGGCGCCGATGGGTCGCCGTGTGCTGGGATGGACGTGGATCTGCGGAGACCGAGGCGCGGTCATCCGTCCTGTCCCTGGATCTGGTGGCGCCGCGAGTACCCTCGCCGGTGTCCACCCTTCATTGGCGTCTCCTCCGCCCACCGCTGGCTCGGTGGCGGCGGGTGAGACGCAGAGCGGTCTGCGACCCTCGAAGCCCTCGTCTTGAGGCCATGGCGCGATTGTCGGCAATCGCCATTTAAAGCGGAGAGGTTGATGAAAAACACGGCCGCGCGAACGCCGGATCAGGTCCGCACAACCTCGGCGCTTACCTGGCGCGCCAAAGATGTCGAAGCGGCGGCGGCGGGCTGGGTGGCGCGCGGCGTGGGACACCTATGGGGCGAGAGCCCCTTCGTGTGTTGATGCGAGGCGGAGGATCGCGGAGAGCGGATCGAGGCGATCTTGTGGGGCGATTTTACCCGGCAGACGCGATGGTCGCGTAAACCCTCTGCTGCTTTGTGTTGTATTTGATCTTGCTCAAGGATGCGGCGAATGGTGGTGTGGTGTGTGGAACTAGCGAATCCCAGCGCTAGGGTTGCCAAGGGTTGAACCTCCGAACCCCTCTCGTTAATGCATGGGCCTCCTTTTATAGGGCAAGGGTCACCGACAGTGCCAGCGTAGGAGAGAGGGTAAAAATGTAAAAGAGGTGGTAGTTGGAGCAGTCTTGGGAGCAGTCTTGCTGAAGGCTTGAGCAGTGGATTCTACCTACTTTTGTGAGAGGGGACAAGAGCATTTAATGCCGTCGCCGTCGCCCCAAAAGCTCCCGCCCTTGCGTCTCTGTTTGCCACGGCGATGGAGCCACCGCCGTGGAGTGCCACCGCACCCCTCATGCTGCACACACTACAAGAAATATGTCAACTTATGACCTTCTGTCAGTGACCCTCGAAGAATTGGTCATAAATTTATGACCATTTTAGACCAATTGGTCAAAAGCTGTTCAGGGGCTCCAAACCCTAAACCATTGCGACCATTTTGGTCGAAGGTCGTAATTTCCTTACGAAATGGTCACAAAGCAAAGCAGTGCGATCCGCTGCCTTATTTCTAGTTGTTAATGACCAATATAGATGGTCATAGCCTTGTAGATTGTGGTGGGTTGTGATGACAAGGCGCCATCTCATCGCTTTTGCCTATGTGTCATGTCCATGTGGCAGTTTTGCCCTAGGTTGTGAAGCAACCTATATTTCTATCATTCCCAAAATTCCCAAAAAATCTCATAAATTCTTTGGGGCATATCTTCATCAAATATATAGAAATCCTTCCTTACCTAGTTCAAAACTAATTCAACAATATTCATTTTCCTATTCATTCACAACAACACTTTATGAAGGAAGTGCTATTTATATATTCTTGATTGCCCCAGAATTTTGGGCACTCTTTCCTATCCAAATCATTACCGCATGACAAAATTCAGCTCCATTTGCCTAGCAAATCTTCTTCGGCAAATTTCCAAAGTTTTTGTCCACCTAGAAGCATTGTGAAGGAAGTACCTTTTTTATATCTCTAAATGACATGAAATTTATACAGTTCCTTCATATGTCCAAATTATCATCCTCCTCCAAATTGCAGCTCAGTCAAATCATCTATGTGAGCCCAGGTTCAATTTATATTTTATGGCCAAATTGGCACGTTGCAAAGCAAGTGTTATATAGACTCCTCGTATTACCCTCAAACTTTTCGGGCACTCTTCCATACCCAAATCATTGCCACATGATAATATTCAGCTCAATTTTCCTAGTAAATCTTTCTCGGGAAATTTCCAAAGTTTCTACCTCGAGAGAAGCTTTGTGAAGTAAGTACTAGCTAGGCTTACCGGAATGATCTGAAAATTTACCAGCGCATGACCATACCTAAGTAACTTACCTACACCAATTTTGAGCTCATTTCATTCATCCAATCTCTCTCACTAGTTTTCCCAAGTTTACATCCATAGAAGAGCATTGTGAAGGAAGTACCACTTTGGCATGTCCAAATGGTATCAATTTTTACAATGTATCCCTATGCCCAAATAACCATCCTCCACCAAATGTCAACTCAATCCATTCATTATTTTGAGCGAGCTTCAACATTCGTATTTATGTCCAGTGTGGTGGTTTGCAAAGCAAGTACCACCTAGGCTCCTCCTTTTGAGCTCAAAATTTGTGAAAACGGTCTTCTTAATGCTGATCATCCTCAGCCAAAACTCACGCCCATTAGCCATGTACATTTCCGCATCGCTAATCAAACACTTGGCTGCTAATTCATGTTTGAGCATCAATTGGTCTCCTCGTGAGAATCTCATGTTGTAATTTTCCTCCTAGCACCAACCTTGGGAGTGCCCAACACACTAGACATGCCTAGGCCGCCCAGAACACATGGTAACGCCACAGTCACGCTGGTGACCACGCGGTGGGCATCTTGAGTTCTGGCAGCTCTAGAGTTGGGGCCCTCGGCCACCGCCCAAACCTCGACATATCGCCACCAAACCATGTATTTATGATTAAATAGGTCCTTATGTAACTATAAATGATTTTTGGAAAAATAAATAGCAAACTATGAGGCATTGCAGTTCAAATTTGACCCTTCCAAGCTGAATCGGAAGAAATTTGTCTTTTTCACGAGAGGTGGATCAAAACAATTTACACCGGACCATTTTGTCAATTGTGCATTAAATATGTCCTAGTATTTTATCAAAATGATTTGGTCCAATTTTGCAACAATTATTTGGTAGTTCCTTCACAAAAAAACCTCCTTTTGGGCACTCGAAAAATGGAAAATGGTTTTTTTGTCCAATGAAAATGAAAACTTCCTTAGGCAACATTGTTTGCTATTCCAATATGCACCCTTGTGCACAATATGAGATCATTTGAACAAACTATGCCATGAATGTGGCCATAAGATTGATCATTTGCCTTGAAAGCCATTGATCTCCACACTTGATAGCTCATTTCTGAGAACACTTTTTTAAAATAATTACCGTATTACAAGTTTATTATTTTTCCTGGAAACTTGGTCACATATAATGACACAATCGAAGGTTTTCTAATTTTTGATTTTTTTGAATTTTTATGCCCGTTTCAAAATGCGGTCAAAACGGCGGGCTTGACCGTTCCTAGCTAGTGGTTGAATCTTGGAATTTTTTTGGTGTTTCTATGGTTAAATAGATACTTATGTACCTATAAATGATTTTTGGAAAAAATAAATAGCAAACTATGAGGCATTGCAGTTCAAATTTGACCCTTCCAACCGAATCGCAGAGAAATTTGTCTTTTTCACGAGAGGTGGATCAAAACAATTTACACCAGACCATTTTGTCAATTGTGCATTAAATATGGCCTAGTATTTTATCAAAATGATTTGGTCCAATTTTGCAACAAATATATGGTAGTTCCTTCACAAAAAAACCTCCTTTTAGGCACTCGAAAAATGGAAAATGGTTCTTTCGTCCAATGAAAATGAAAACTTCCTTAGGCAACATTGTTTGTCATTCTAATATGCACCCTTGTGCACAATATGAGATCATTTGAACAAACTATGCCATGAATGTGGCCATAAGATTGATCATTTGGCTTGAAAGCCATTGATCTCCACACTTGATAGCTCGTTTCTGAGAACGCTTTTTTAAAATAATTGCCATATTACAAGTTTGTTATTTTTCCTGGAAACTTGGTCACATATAATGACACAATGCGAAGGTTTTCCAAATTTTTGATTTTTTTTGAATTTTTTATGCCCGTTTCAAAATGCGGTCAAAACAGCGGGAATTACCGTTCCTAGCTAGTGTTTGAATCTTGGAATTTTTTTGGTGTTTCTCTGATTAAATAGATACTTATGTACCTAGAAATGATTTTTGAAAAAAATAAAGAGCAAACTACGAGGTAGCTACAGTTCAAATTTGACCCGCTTCCAGCTGAATCGGCGGGATTTTGTCTTTTTCACGAGAGGTGGATCAAAACTTTTTACACCCAACCATTTGGTCAATTGTCCATTAAATATGGCCTAGTATTTTAGAAAATGATTTGGTCAATTTTGCAATAATTATTTGGGAGGTCATTCACAAAAACCTCCTTTTGGGCACTCAAAAATGGAAAATGATTTTTTCGTCCAAAGAAAATAAAACTTCCTTAGGCAACATTGTTTGCCATTCCAAGATGCATCCTTCTAGATGCATAATCACACCATCTGAAGGTTTTTCATTTTTTTGTGAATTTCCTATGCCGATTTGAAAATGTGATCAAATTTGCCCGCATGACCCTTCTTAGTTAGGTGGTTAATAATGCAAAACTATTGGTTTGTCTATGATGAAATAGCTACTTTTGTATCTAAAATGATTTTTTAAAAATAAATAGCAAACTCTAAGATACTGTAGTTCAAATTTGACTCGTTTCTTGCGAATTAGTTGTTTCTCAAAATACCTAGAAAGATCGGAAATGCAATCAAATTGATGATCATCGATGAAAGGTGGTCTAACTTAAGTGAAAATTTTAGTGATGCCATTTTGCAAAATATTTTTGGTAGCTGCCTCACAAACCTCCCTTGTTTTTAACACTAAGAAGAGTAATTTTAATAGCTCATTTTGAACCAATCGGGGCCTTGACACGGATCACCCCACTATATTCGATCTGAGCCGTCCGCCTCCTATTGATCCAGCGTCTCTCCTTCCTCCTCGACCCCCTCCTTCCCGAGAAACCCTAGGTCAAGCACTTGCCGTCTTCCTCTCCCGACCTGACCCTCCCGCCACCCCTCTCCCGATCCAGATCCGTCCTCCTCCGATGCCCTCCTCCGCTCCATCCTCCCTTGGACAAGATCCGCGCGACGTCCCACACATCGACCGCGCCCTCCCACCCACATCGCCGCCGCCACCCACCGTCCCGTCGACCTCGCGCCCTCGGGCGTCAAGATCTGGTGGACGGTGATCCAGGCCGACCCGCGCACCACCATCCCGCTCGAGGAGTTCGGCTTCTCCAACCAGGGCGTGCTGGAGCTCAACGTCGCCGGCATCGCCATCGACCCCCTCGCCTCATTCGGACCTCGACCTCTCCCAGTTCGGTTCGTGACGTCCTCAGCGCCTCCGCGACCGTTTCCTGTCACTAGGATTTCGCCCGGCGTGGTCTGACGACTCAGGTGCGTCCCTCCACTCCATCTCCTCCTCCTCACAACCCTCCCTCACTTCCTCACCTCGTGTTCTCTCCCTCCCAGATCCAGGATGCCGTCCTCGATCAAGCACCGGGACACCATGGGCGCAGCACAGGGGACGACAAGAGCTCCGCCACTGGTCACTCCCCGCCCCCAAACGCCATGGCGGCCTCGCTACTCCTCCGCGCCGCGCGACTCGGAGACCTCGCCTCGCTGCTCGCCATCGCCATCGTAGGCAGTGTGCGTCTCGTGATCCTTTCCTTTCCTTTCCTGCTCGGATTTGTTGTGTTGGATCCCGGGGTTCTCTTCTCTGTCGGATTATGCATGTCCTACAGTAGTATGGAGTTCCTGCAGCTACGGTTAAGTGGCGGGTTTGCAATTACAACCGTGGTTAGCAACCGTGATTTGCAAACTGCTTAATTAGGTTCTGTAGCTACCGGTTCGTAAGCGCGACTACGTGGTTTCCATACTAGTATGCCTCTGAAAAAAAGTTGTTAGTCTGTCTCCTACAGTAGAATCATGGCTCTGCATATACTCGCATATACTCTTGTCTCGCGCAGCAGTGGTTCCGTCCCGAGGTCGTCGGCGGTACTACTAATTTGAGTTACCAACACGCACGCAACACACGATAAATTCAGACATGCCGATCCTTAAACAAATGTTGGTGCAGCTCCACCGTATGTAGAAGAAGCATACGATCTTTCCTTCTTATTAGCTAGAATGCTCCAAATTCTTTAGCTGTGTTTGGATGAACTCTCTCTGTCATATAGCACATATGCCGATTAAAGGATTTGGTACACTGCGTGTAGTAGAACTGGTTCAGATATGATAGCAGAGAGCAGGTCCTTTTTTAGTTGGACATTGAACTGAATTCTCTGTCTTTGGTGCATGATTTCAGTTATCTTTAGACATGGTTTGTGTACAGGCTGACATAGTTTTTGGTTACGATATGGTATAGCAATATTCCTCATACAAAGCTGGTGGAGTACAAGGGGCACGGCTGGGTTAATGTCTCGGGAGCACAGGAGCACTGGTCTTTCGGGAGGCGGAACTCAGTTCAAGCATCGTGCTCTGCATTACATTGATTTCATTAGGAGGTAACACTCGACACGCTACCATTCGCAAGTTTGTTTATATATCCATAGGGTTGTGAAAATAGTTATCACAACAATTTGTTCCTGATAAGTTACTATAGGCATGCTATGGTGCGATAATGTGAATGACTTGTTGAGTTGGTGCCGTGCACAAATTTACGTAGAATTAAATTATGCATAACTATGGTTGCGTACATCTTGTCTAAGGTTTGGACCAAGTGTAATTGAATAGGATAGGATTGTTCTTTCCTTCGAAAAAATATTATGCATTGGATTTAGGAATTCAATGTGGTTAAAAGCGAGGTTCTTCATTTAACGTGTCTAATGTTACTATGCGCAGCAAAGAAAGATGTGGCATGGGGAAAACTGACTGTGTAGTTCTAGCCTTGAGCAAAGAAAGATGTGGCATGAGGCCGAGGTGGCGGATCTGGAAAAGGTAAGCCCTCCCTCCTTGTTAGTGCACCATCTCCTCCTCACCTCACCTTGTCTCGTGTTCCTTTTGACAGTAATCCCTCCTCACCATCTCCGTTCTTGGGGCGAGGTTCCGCCGATCCCCAAGGTGCAGCTCCGGCCATGGGGAAGCGCCCGGCCGGGAGGCGGCCGAGCAGCCCATGGCGCGGTCGAGGCCTGCCCTCCTCACCATCTTGTGAATGGTGCAGGCCACAAGCGAGGCGGCAAGCGCGCCGTGTCGCATGAAGAAGAAGGTGATCTGCACCCACTCCTCTGCTCCTGCTTGGAGTCTCCCGGTCCCGGCGCGTGTGTTCTGACTGGGTTGCGTTGGTGTGTGGTTGCAGTACAAGGTGGTGAACCCGCTGTTCGAGAAGAGGCCGAAGCAGTTTGGAATCGGTGGCGCCCTGCCGCACAAGAAGGCCCAAGAAGGACCTCCACTGGTTCGCCAAGTGGCCTGAGGTCGTGCGCATCCAGCGCCAGCGCCGCATCCTCAAGCAGCGCCTCAAGGTGCCCTGGCACTCCACTAGTTCACCCGTACCCTCGACAAGAACCTCGGTATATATGAAACTTGCCTGTTCATTCGTCGCTGGACTCAGAATCCACAATGCCTGAGGTCGTTTAGTTGCTGTGCTGTATTATTTTGAGCGAGTATTAACTTGGCCAAGATAATGAAAAGAGTTGATGGATGTGTTTTAAGATTCCTCTTTGGTAGATACATTGGGAGCATCTTCTTGCGTGATAAGGGCAATGCATCTTTGTTGTCCTACATACCTACTACTATATATATTTTCTTGAATATATTTACATGCCATCACACTATGAAGTAATAGATGGTTAGCGAAGCTTTCACTTCTAAGAATGCCATGAGAGGAAGAATCGTTGTAGTTAAGTGATTGCATGGCTCTGTGGCCTTGCTATGTTTGTGTACTGAAGTCACACCTCTATAATTGCTTTTCCTTTATGTTGGAGCGTGTCTAGTTAATGATCGGTATTGACAGATTTTGGTGGTTATTTATGCTTATTGTGTATCACATTGAAAAATAAAATGCACAATGAGCTTACCTTTTATGTCGAATTTTTCTTTATCTGTTACCCTTCCTTTGGCTGTAGTTTATCTTCATACGAGAATCCAGTCTTGGTGTTCTTCCTATTTGCATTTGATTATGTTTTTAAAATTCCTAGCACAACTATATATAACAATGTGGGTATGTGTTTACCTCTCTTCTGCTTTTTCCTATTAAAGGTGTCCAATTTGATTCTGTTCCTATGTTGAAACTTTGAATTTGAGCAGCTGTTCTTGTTACGACTTCCTTGAGGAGATGAATCTGAATTGGTGTTTACTCTTTGTCTCAATTCAGTTTAACTGCATGGACATGTACACATGCTATCGAATTTTACGTAGATAATTGGTGATTGTTTCCCATGCCGAAATTGATTGGCGATGGGCGACTAGTCATTCTTTTGCTATGGCATAGTATTGAGATATTTGCATATGTTCAACCATAATTATCCTGTTTTCTCGTTGGATCAATGAGAGAGAACAAGATTAGATTAACATTTATGTCCTTCCTTTCATGTCTTTGCTTGTGCCTATCTTGACCTTGTCACTTTATTATGTTTCTAACTTTCCATAATTTATTTATTTGCAGATGCAGGAGCTCTCTGAAGAACCCGAAGAAAAACCACACCCGACAATGCGTTTTAGCCCTTGGAGCTAGTTATGTGTATATTTAGTTGTATTTTATAGCTGAAAACCAGATCGTACTATGTATGATTGTAATGTACTTTGCTTGGCTGTTGTATAAAATATGATGCCTTATTGGTTCTTTTTCAATCAAATTATATAATTGCACAAATATAGAACTGATGTGTAGTACCCAAACAACAATTACGTAATTGGTTCCCATTTGACTATTGGGACCTACTTTAAAATGGAAAAGAAACAAAATAAAACTAGCAAGTGGGCTGGAAAAAGGCCGAGGCCTGAAATAATATGGATTTGTAAAAATTGTGGCCCAAAAAGAGAAGTGCATTGGGCTTGGCCTATGTAGTTGACCCATATTGAAAGAAAAAAACAACAAATAGGCTGAATTAATGGGCTCGGCCCATGTAAAACACCTAATCGGACGGGCTGAATCTTGTGCCACATCACCACATTTGGATGCCTCGTGGCACAGGGAGGTTGCTAGTGACCAAAAATTTGGTCAAAGAACCAACGACCTTTACATATCACAGAGAAGGTCGCTATAGTCGATTAATGACCCTCGACTTTTGACCTTCTGTTTTTGGTCACAAAAGGTCGCAAATGAAAAACTATGACCTTTCAAATGACCAATAGTGAGGGTCACAAGTTGACATATTTCTTGTAGTGACAGCCATCCGCCACGCGTCTCTGGAGAAGGCTAAAAACGCGTGGCGGATGAGCTGGAATCTTGACGCCTAGCGCAGCAGCTCTCGGCAAGCACCTTGCCGGGTCTTGATCTTGTCGGGCCGGGAGCTTGCGGGGTCGTAACTTGTCGCTCCCGGGCCCTTGCCGGCAGCGTATAAGCGCCGGCGTGTCTTCTATGATGTGATCTTCTAGTCTCCCCGGCGAGCTCCTCTCGCCGAGGGCTTGCATGGGTGACGTAGTCTTGAGCACAGGCGGCCTTCCGGCAAGCTCCTCTTGCCGGGGCCTCGATCTTCTATCTTGCACACTTTGTTCTTGAATGGCTTGATATGGAGCAGGAATGGTCTCCGGCAAGCATGTGGTGAATCTAGCTAAGAGGAGATGCGACTGCCCGTGCACAAGTTGGGGTACTGAGGTACCCCTACCTTAGTACACCGACAGTAATTGATGACAACATATAGATCAAAGCTTCGACAAATGATATAATCAATGAATAACATAAATCGCTTTGAGAAGTATGTGATAAGCAAGAGCTCCCCTAAATTTGTGCATTATTTAAGATTTGCGTTTGAATGCAAATGCACAATCGATTAGGATCATGGGTCACTCTTCCATGTCACATACATCTTCTTTGGGCGCCGCAGAATGATAAGAATGAATAACATGCACCCAATCACCAAGACATGAGTAAGTGATCATACAAGATATGAATGGAATATGATAGGCAATAGGCACACATTAAGCATAGTATGATCAAGCACTCATCAAGATCGAGCAAGCGTAGTATCAAACACACGACATGTCTCAAAGAACTCAAAAGTATCTCAAAGAAAACCATAAGCGAAAGAGCAAAACGAGCACTCTCTCTCGAAGCCCTATGATCTATACAATTTCTCCCCTTTGGCAACAAGTTACCAAAAGTTCGAAAGGTATAGAGCTAATCGTCGCTATGGACTCTGTGGCGGCTCTGTCTGCGTCGATGGAGTGGAGATAGCTGCATCTGCAAAAACTTCTGCTGAAGTCTGTGGAGCTGGAGGAGTGGATCTTGGGCTAGTCTTTGGGCCAGCGGAGCTGTAGGAGGTCTTGATGTAGTAGCCACTGGGTCTCATCACGGGAATAGCGGTGATCTGGGCTTTGTGGGCCTGCAGCAGGCTGCTCATAGTCATCTGAACCATATCACCTTCCATCTCTCTCATGAGTTCTGCCTTCTCCCTCTTAGCTTCCTCAATGTCCGCCTCAAGCTTGTTGGCGGTGACTGCACTTGATCGACTTGACATCGAGCATGGAACTTATCTTCAACTATCCTCTCAAGGCTCTCCCGAGGCGCACTATCTTTGGCAGGCGTAGCTCAATTCTCTGAGTGGCTTCAAGAAGTTGTTCTCCAACGCTCTTGGGCTTTTCTTGCTGCTTCCTTCTCGGCTTTAGCTTGTTTGGCAGCTTCGGACTTAGCATGTCCTTGACGGATGTGGGAGCATCCTCGGTCATCACAACCGTTATCCTAGTGTTCAGGCTGCGGTGGCAAGTGGGGTCTATCCAACGGTAGGTGTCCGTGCCAAACTTGGCATTAATGAGCATCTGAATATGCGGAGCAAACCCACACGACCTCTTACAGTGCTGCTTTGTCCTCTTGATAGTCTCTACTATCAGGTCCATCACCTTAAAAGGTCCCTTCTGATCTAGAATGTGCAGCATGTTGATAGAATACCCTCTTATCATGTGGTGGTCTCCTGACTTAGGCATCAAAGTATGCCTCAGAATGGTCTTGGTGGTTGGGAGACCTGCCTGAAGATAATAAACTGATCCAAGCTTCCATATCTCTACATCCTTCTCAGGTACCTCATTGTACATGTTCTTCATAGACTCGTGATTCTTCTTTGGAATGCCATAGACATCAACATCATCTTCCCTTGATACTGGTGCATTCAGCAACGCTCTCCATTCTTCAACAGTTGAATGGAATCTCTGTCCTTCTGTCATCCATACAATTCTGCCATCTGGATAGAAGTGTGCGGTGGCATAGAACTGCATGATCATCTCATCATTCCAAGCAGTCAATTTCTGACCTACAAACTCTGCAATCCCACAAGCAGTGAAGCTTTCGTGCACATGTGGGAAATAGTCTCTGTGCTCTTCACTATCGATGTACTCCCAGTCTACATATCTGGTGTCAGCAACAATTGGCTTCTTGTCCATGAGCACTGTCTCATAAAAGTCTTGTTGCTCTCTTGTGTGGAATCTTGGGTCAATCTGCTGTCCTTCTCACGGTGGCATATGGATCAACTTGCCTCCATAGCACGAGACCTTTATCCTTCCTTTCCTTCATATTTTCAGCTCGAGGATGAGCATCATTATGAGCTGGCGGTTTACATGCGAGCTTGACAAAACATGAGCCTCATCATCGATTCTGCGGGTGGCACATTGTCCTTTTCTTCTCTGAAGCGGTATGTTCCTCACAGTCTTCTTTGGCTTGGCAGCAGGTTTGGCTTGGGCTGCCTTTCTTTGGAGCTGATGGCTTAGCTTTTGAGGTGCTCCTGCTACGATGGCATCTCCCATCAACTTCGCTTACGAGGAGGCTGGGGTGCTTCCTCATCTGAATCAACATCATCGACTTCTTCATGAACTATCCTCTTCCTCTTGGAAGTTTTCTTGATCTTCTTTGGAGGTTTCTTCTTCCATCTTTGAGCTTCTTTGCAGCAGATGGATTTCTTTACCTTGCTTGTGCCTTTCTTTGTTGTTGCCCTTGATATCCCTTGGCAACCACTTGCCTTTTGGCTTAGAAGATATCTCCTCATCTGCAACAAAGTCAAAATCCTCCTCATCAGAATTCCTCTTCTTCCTGGCCCTGGTGGCAGCTGGAGGCAATCCACTTGGAGTGCTTCTCTCTCCTTCATCTGAAAAACTGCTTTCTTGGGACTTGTCATTGCCTCGGGAATCTCAAGCGGCAATTCAGACCTGTTACATTGTCACTTCCATCAGACATGACTGACAACCTGTGAATAGAATAGGTATAGGCAGAATAGAAGAGTTATCACAAACTGCAGAGGATTTTGCAAAAAGAATGAGTTCAAACTTCAGTCTTAGGTTTTCACAGAATACATGTCGGTCTGACCGAGTCTATAAATTCGGTGAATCCGAAGTGTCTAAACAGACTACATACACCCTTTTCGGTTGGACCGAAATGGGTTTCGGTCTAGCCGAGAGCACTAGGGTTTCACTAAATCCTCACTTCGGTCTTACCGATTTGCACAACTTCGGTTTAACGAAAAGTGCGAGGCAATGACCAGAGGCCAAATCGGTCGGTCGAGAATGTAGAATCGGTCACACCGAGATGTGTTCGGCGGAAACCTAACCCTAAAATTTTCACTCGAATTTTGTTCTATGATCTAATCTGCTGGATAGAATGATTTTAATCTTGGCAAGAAACTAGGCAAAACCTATCGTGCGATGAATCAGCGGTTGGAGCACGAGAGGGATGAAACTCACCCAATGCGGTGAAGCTTCACTACGGCGGCAACGGCGCGATGAGAAAGACCGTTGACGGCGATGGAGACCCGCGGCGAGGGTGCACAGGCGACGGCGGAGACGATTCGGAGACCACGGCGACGATAGCTAAGGGTTTGAGGGCGAGGCGTTTTGAAGAAGTAATCAACGCGCGCTGTCCTCGGGTATATATACCCTTCGGCTGTCGGTGGGACCGAGATGGAAAACTTGGTGGGACCGAGATGGTTAGCTGCGTGCGATTACACACTTGATCACGCCGAAATTGTAACTTCGGTTTCACCGAGGTGAAAACCTAGATCAATCCAAGTGATTTGATGCGTCCGATTTGAGTATATCGGTTTGACCGAAAGTACTTAGAAGGTTTTGGAAGTTAGGCTTTTGACGGATCGGTGGCTCAAGTGCTCCTCACTCGTGCGTCCAGAAAAAGTCTTGTTCAAAGTTTGTGATATAAGCATGAATAGAGTTTGAGACAAGAAAGCATAGATAGCTAGGGGAGGAACTTAGGCATTCTTGTCCATCCATTTGGTCAAAAAGAAAAATCCATAAGACCAAAGCAACAAATGGATGTCCTCGAATGGATAAAATCATGCATCCAACATGCTCACACAATAAGATAGCAAATGAAATATGTGTCAAACATGCACAAACAAAACACTAACAGCTAGCACACAATTTGGCGATGACTATGTCATCTATATATGAGCATATTGACTTAGGAGTCAAATGAGAACATTTGATCATAGGTCATACTCATCGTTTAAGCACAAGTGGGGTTACCACTCTTCCATAAAGCATTGATGTGTTCACATCATTAGAAGATGCTTTGGCTCATTTCTTTAGAGCAAAGCTCCCCCTTGATGTGAGAACCCCTTTTAAAGGGTCAAACTAACCTTGGGTTGTTGTTGAAGACTTCATGTAGATGTTGAAGATGTGGATGCTCAATGTTGATGAAGATCACCAAGAGTTGGGAGCAATCCTTAGGATTCGGGCACTTTCAATACCTACATGGGTTAGTCCCACAAGGAACAAACAAAAATATCTATGGACATAGATTGATGTACACAATAGATGATGTCCATGAAAGCAATGATTACCTTGTCCCTTGACTTACCAACATGAGGGTTTGTGACTCCATGAACTAGTGCAAGATGTGGAAGTTGATTGCACAAGTTCTTGCCAAAAGAATATGAGTGAAGTATATTGGCGGAGTCACCCTCAAGAACTCTCTAGTTCTTCTTCTTCGGGATCCACATCATCTTGATGGGAATCCTTGGGGTAGTAGTTGAGCTTGTCGAAGTAGAACTTGAAGTTGCCTTGGGAACCCACTTGACCATGGCCTTGGGTGCTTCAATAAATGCATCAATCTCCTCTTGAAGCTTGTCCTTGCCTTTTAGCTTGTGGTCTTGTGGTGGAAGGTCATCTTGAGCTTGTTCCTCATTTGAAGAAGTAGGATCATACTTCTCCTTTTGAGAAACAAACATTGGAGTGGGATATTGACCTTCTTCCCATTCAATACCCTCGGCGTTGAACTTTCGCTCAAAACCAATTCCTTGATTCTTCCGGTGTCTTCCTTGCTTGCGAACAATTTCCTCAAAGCTCTTGCTTCCGGCAAGACTCTTGTAGACACCTTTCTC
Organism: Aegilops speltoides; assembly: GCA_021437245.1. Classification (NCBI taxonomy): domain Eukaryota; kingdom Viridiplantae; phylum Streptophyta; class Magnoliopsida; order Poales; family Poaceae; genus Aegilops; species Aegilops speltoides. The sequence continues at coordinate 46,625,449 of CM038143.1, read as the reverse complement.
TATAATCCCTTTCAATAGACTATTTTCTTGCTCAAGTGAAACTTGGCTTGAAACATTGTTAGTGGAATCAAGAGAATTACTAGAAGTAACAACATTTGATTTGGCATGATTATTGTTACTACTAGATGAAGAATTTTTCTTATGCTTGTCATGCTTAGTTTTAATAGGTGGCAAGAAATTAGACAAGAGAAGTCGTTTGGCAAGATATGAAGAACTCTTCTTTGAAGATCGTCATTGATAGCTTTTAGAAACTCATGTTCTTGCTCTAGATTGAGCTTCTCGAGCGTAGCTTCTCATGAGATCTTAGGAGCTCTCTATGATCTTCTTGAGTTGTTTCATGAGCTAACTTAAGAGTGTTTAGTTCTTTAGTTAGACGCTCAATCTCCTTCATAGCATTGTCATTCGACTCTTCTCGACTATAAAGACTACTAGCATGTTCATCATTACTAAGCTCACTAGATTTATCATGTAAAAGCTCATCTTCACCAAGCAAGTCATCCTCATCACTATCAAAGTCGATAAACTCAGGGTGTGATACCTTGGGGCCTTTTGCCATGAAGCATCTTCCAATTCCCTCATTTGGTGAATCAAATATGTCATAGGAGTTGGAGTTGGAGGACACGAGCAAGACCGCAACACCTTCATCTTGATGTATTCGGAGTTGGAGTGATAGCTTCTTTCGGAGTGATTGTCGAGTCGGGCGGAAACCCATTCACCAACATGAGCTTGATGTTTTCTTCTTGTGTAGCTCCTTGATGACTTGTCTTTCCTTTCCGAATCCTTGCTTCTCGAGAGGATCTTCGTTCATAACGATCATCTCTACTCCTTCTCTCTTTCGAGGCGACTCTTCTCTTGAGCTTCTTCTTCTTGGAGATTCTTCTCTTCTCTTGTGGGAGTCGAACACTCATTTGAGTAGTGTCGGGTCTTCCACAATTGTAGCAGTTTCGATCACGACTAGAAGATCTCTTTTCATCATATGATCTAGACTTTGAGCTTCTTTCCTTGCTTCTACTCTTGTAGAATTTGTTGAAGTTCTTCACCATTAGGCTTATCTCTTCATTGGAAACTAACTTGTCACTTGAGGTTGTGGGAGCTTCAACTGCAGCTTTGTAAGCACCACTTGACTTGTTGTGAAGCTCTTCCTTATCTTTAAGTGTCATCTCATGAGCAACAATTCTTCCAATGACTTCGGTAGGCTTGAGATCTTTGTAGTTTGGCATCATTTGGATCAAAGTGCACACGGTGTCATACTTTCCATCAAAGCTCGAGAATCTTCTTGATGATGAATCGGTCGGTCATTTCTTCGCTTCCTAAGCCTGCCATCTCATTGGTGATGAGAGCGAGCCTAGAGTACATTTCAGCGACTCCTTCACCTTCCTTCATCTTGAACTTGTCAAGCTGACCTTGAAGAACATCTAGCTTTGATTCCTTCACGGACTCGGTACCTTCGTGCATTTCGACCAAAGTATCCCAAATCTCTTTTGCATTCTCAAGGCGGCTGATCTTGTTGAACTCCTCGGGACACAAAGCATTGAAGAGAATGTCACAAGCTTGAGCATTGTTACGTAACATCCGCAACTCATCCGCAGTAGCCCGCGATCTGGAACTTTTCCTTCCTCGAAGAACTCACCTTGCAAGCCAACACAAATAATGCCCCATGCGGGTTATGTCCAAGAATATGCATTTTCATTTTATGCTTCCAACTAGCAAAGTTTGAACCATCAAAGTAAGGACCTCTCTGAAATTACCCTCACTAGATGCCATACTCTCCTAGGTTGTGAAACCAAGCTTATGGAGTCAATGCAATGGAAACCAATCCAATGGAGACCAAAGCTCGATACCACTTGTAGGATCGGAAGTATGTCTAGAGGGGGGGTGATTAGACTACTTGACAACTTAAAAGTTTCGCCTTTTGGTTGGAGTAGATTTTTAGCAAGTTCACAATGGTAACCAAGTCAAGTATCACCCTACACATGCAATTCTAGAGTTGTGGCAGCGGAAAGTAAATTGCACGTATAGTAAATGAGAGGTGGAGAAGAGCAAACACAATTTGGAGACACGGAGATTTTTCTCATGGTTCCGATAGGTGGTGCTATCGTCAATCCACGTTGATGGAGACTTCAACCCACGGAGGGTAACGGCTGCGAGAGTCCACGGAGGGCTCCACCCACGAAGGGTCCACGAAGAAGCAACCTTGTCTATGCCATCATGGCTTACGCCCACGGAGGACTAGCCTTACTCGGGGTAGATCTTCACGAAGTAGGCGATCTCCTTGCCCTTACAAACTCCTTGGTTCAACTCCACATCTTGACGGAGGCTCCCAAGCGACACCTAACCAATCTAGGAGGCACCACCCTCCAAAAGGTAATAGATGGGGTTGGTGATGATGAACTCCTTGCTCTTGTGCTTCAAATGATAATCTCCCCAACACTCAACTCTCCTCACTGATTTGGCTGTGGTGGAGGAAGGGATTGAGTGGAAAGCAACTTGGGAAGGCTAGAAATCAAGTTTCATATGGTAGGAGTGAAGCAACTTGATCTCAACACAAGGGTAGGTAGTTTTCTTCTCGAAATGTAAGGTAGGAGTGGTAGTTCTTTCGATGGCTCTCTCCACGAATGAAGAGGAGGTGGAGGGTATTTATAGCCTCCACACAAAATCCAACCGTTACACACATTTGACCAATCTCGGTCGGACGAAGTTGACAACTCGGTGAGACCGAAAGTTCAAATCTTGTGAGCGTTGGGATTTTCAGTGGGACCGAAAATACAATCTCGGTTAGTCCGATTCTTCCAAAGTCTAGGGTTTGCCAATCTCGGTGGGACCGACTTTCTCATCTCGGTGACACCGATTTGAGTCCGAAGGTTCTGAAGGTTGGCAACACCATTTCGGTATGACCGAGTTTGGAATCGGAAAATCCGAAATTCTTAGGGTTTGGGTATATGGTGAGGTGGTTCATCTCGGTGTGGTGAGTTTGGAATCGGTGGGACCGAGATTACTTATGGGTTTATGTTGGAATGAAAGATTGCTGATAGTTTGAGAGATAAATCACTAAGCACTTTAGAGCAACCAGATCATCACCATAACCTCATCCCCTTTTAATAGTATTGGCTTTCCTATGGACTCAATGTGATCTTGGATCACTAAACCAAAAATGGAGTCTTGAGTTTTTGCCAATGTTTTCCTTAGCATCTTGAGGGGTCCACATCATCAGTCATTGCCATACCCATATCACTGAACTTTCTGAAATATTCTCAAGAGATGATTAGTTCAATGATATATATGTTGTTATTAATTACCAAAACCACCCGGGGATTAGTTGCACTTTCATCAGGGCCATGCCCAAGTCTCTTCCTGCGCAGGACAAATAGCGGGAGGAAGCGCGGGGTCAATCGGAAAAATCGCTCGCTGCATCTCCCGGGGCGTCCCTGGAGGCGTCGCTGGCACCACCATCATCGTCGCTGGCACCACCATCATCGTCGCCAGCCTCTTCATCACCGTTGTTGGCGCCATCTCCACCATCATTCACCACGACGCCTTCATCGGCAGCAATGATCACCCCGTCATCATCGGAAGTAAAGGCCCGGACGAGCGCATCAACGTTGTCCTCCACCCACCGCACTAGGTCGCCTCGAATGGCCTCAGGCACTGGGGCGATGGCGACATCAAAGTCGAAGAGGGGATCGAGGTTCTGAAGATGGCTGAAGACGAGGGAGAATGCCCGCGCGAGCAGGCCGCGGCTTCGTTCCTCCACCAGCTAGCAAGACCTCTCAGAGCGGTTCTCCAGATGCGTCACCACATCGGTGAAGAACTGGAGGTTACCGGCGTAGTTGGTCACGTGCGGCTCCTTGGCGGCAGCCTCGCAGATGTTGCCCAAGGCCATGTTAGCCCTTTCGCTAAGCGTTCGGAGCATGGGGACGTGCATGTGTTCCAACGTCTGCCGCCGGAGCATCTCATCCGCATTCCTCTCCGCGACGGCCTCGGCATCATCAACCCGCCGTTGAAGAAGGATCAGTTCGGCACGGGAGGAGGCCATCTCGGCCTATGCCGAGCTTAGCGGGCAGCGCTGACCTCAGCTCTCTTCGTGGCTTCAGTCAATCTGGTCCTGAGGGCAGCAGTCCTGCCCGTGGCTTCAGCCTTGATCAACTCCAGCCGCTCTTCATATTTGTGCTCAAGGCCGGCGCGAGCCTCCGCCACGCGATGGTCGATCTCCTCCTAGATCCGGGCCTCCCGCGCACCGATGTCGTCCTCCGCCTGGGCAACCTGGCGCTTCCTCGTCTCCAACCGCTCTAGATCAAGGTTGCGCTCGGCAGTCTCCAGCGTCAGCGCTTCCTCACGCCTCTGGAGTTCCTCCTCTTCAGCGGGCCCTCAGTTCAGCAGTGCAAGGGTGGATCGGCGCAGCTCCACCTGCGGCTCCAGGGAGTTGCACCAGTCTAGGAGCTCCCACACGCGCTCCTCCGCAGCTTCGCGTCACTTTTCAGCCTCCTGAGCTTCTTCAAGGGCCCAGGAACAGGCCTCCCGAGAGGCCGCCAGGGATGCCTCGGCCTTGGCGTTTTCAAGGTCACGCTGGTGGCGCGCGAGACCAATAGCTGCCTTCAGCTTACGCCGCTCCTCGACCAGGTTTGAGACGCGCGTCTTCAGCCGCCAGCTCTGCACCGAGCTGGCTCACTGCATCGACTGCCCTCTGGAGGAACTCTTGGTGGAGAGCTCTGCGCTCCCGCGCATGCCCAAGCACGTCATCAACACCATCCTCCGCCGTCGATGGTGGCGGAGGGCCTTGGAGCGGTTCACCCCCTCTCGGCAGGTGCTACGTCTTGAGCTTGCGTTGGTTTTCCTTGAAGAGGAGAGGGTGATGCAGCAAAGTGTAGCGTAAGTATTTCCCGCAGTTTTTGAGAACCAAGGTATCAATCCAGTAGGAGGCTCCTCAAGAGTCCCACGCGCCTACACAAACAAACCGAGAACTCGCAACCAACACAATAAATGGGTTGTCAATCCCTTCACCGCCACTTGCGAAAGTGAGATCTAATAAAGATAGTATGATAAGATAAATATATTTTTGGTATTTTTGGTATAGATGCAAAAAGTAAAGATGCAAATAAAAGTAGTTGGAAAGAAAATATGATAAGAGATAGACCCAGGGGCCATAGGTTTCACTAGAGGCTTCTCTCAAGATAGCATAAGTATTACGGTGGGTGAACAAATTACTGTTGAGCAATTGATAGAAAAGCGCATAGTTATGAGATTATCTAGGCATGATCATGTATATAGGCATCACGTCCATAACAAGTAGACCGACTCCTGCCTGCATCTACTACTATTACTCCACACATCGACCGCTATCCAGCATGCATCTAGAGTATTAAGTTCATAAGAACAGAGTAACGCATTAAGCAAGAAGACATGATGTAGAGGGATAAACACATGGAATATGATATAAACCCCACCTTGTTATCCTCGATGGCAACAATACAATACGTGTCTTGCAACCCTTTCTGTCACTGGCTAAGAACACCGCAAGATTGAACCCAAAGCTAAGCACTTTTCCCATGGCAAGAAAGACCAATCTAGTAGGCCAAACCAAACTGATAATTCGAAGAGACTTGCAAAGATAACTCAATCATACATAAAAGAATTCAGAGAAGATTCAAATATTATTCATAGATAAACTTGATCATAAACCCACAATTCATCGGATCTCAACAAACACACCGCAAAAAGAATTTACATTGAATAAATCTCCACACGAGAGGGGGAGAACATTGTATTGAGATCCAAAAATAGAGAAGAAGCCATCTAGCTAATAACTATGGACCCGTAGGTCTGTGGTAAACTACTCACAACTCATCGGAGGGGCAAGGATGTGATGTAGAGGCCCTCCGTGGTTGCTTCCCCCTCCAGCAGAGTGCTGGCAAGGGCTCCAAGATGGGATCTTGCGGATACAGAAGGTTACGGCGATGGAAATTGTGTTTCGTGGTGCCCCTGGATGTTTTCGGGGTACATAGGTATATATAGGAGGAAGAAGCACGTCAGTGGCCGCCCGAGGGGCCCACAAGACAGGGGGCGCGCCCTACAGGGGGCCACCCTCCTATCTCGTGGGGCCCTCAGAGCTTTCTTGACTTGCACTCCAGGCTCTCCAGATCAGATTTGTTCGAAAAATAACGCTCCTGAAGGTTTCATTCCATTTGGACTCCGTTTGATATTTTCCTTTTCTTCGAAATACTGAAATAGGCAAAAAAACAGCAATATAAATTTGGGCCTCCGGTTAGTAGGTTAGTCCCAAAAATGATATAAATGTGTAAAATAAAGCCCATAAACATCCAAAAGGGGTAATATAATAACATGGAACAATCAAAAATTATAGATACGTTGGAGACTTATCAGCAGGGGCTGGGTGCTGGTGCCCCTGCGATCGCCGGGCGGGCCCCGCAAGGGACCCAGCCTGGCATCGATCCACCTCCCGCTGGGGACCCGAAGATCGGCTTCAGCCACTCGCCGCCTATGATCAATGAAGGAGCTCTGGGCAAGCTAGATGTGCCCAGGGAGAACTCACGAGGGAAGAGCGGCGTGACGACGGGATCAAGGCGCGCCGCAGGATGGCCTACCTCTCCATCCAAGCTTGCACCCAAGGTGGCGCGCGGACTCGAGGTAGTTAAGGTTGGTGACGAAAGAGGAGCCTGAGGGAGCGGTTGCTTAGCTGGCTCCGCAGGCTCGTCGGAGGGAATCCTGAAAGGTCACGGTCAGCAAAAAGAGATGCAGACAAGGAACCATAAGAAGGAGAGACTTACTCGTCCATGGCGAAGTACTTCCTGTGCTTCAATGGGCGGTGTGGGCGCTCATCACCACCGGAAGCCTCCTTCCTCTTGCGAAGGACCTCAAAATCTATGTGGAACGTTAGGGCCGGCACGCGGCATAGGAGCCGGAGCATCAGGCCAGCCTGCATCAGGGGCACCGGCCTGAGGGGAGCGATCAGGCACCACCTCTTGGTGGCCTGCCAGGGCCTCAGGGGCTTCAGCCCCGGGAGCGGCAAGCCGCGTTCCCTCGTCAACCACCGCCTCGCGAGGGGTACCATCACCTCCGGAGGATGTCGCCTTGGAAGCCACACGCGACATCAGCACCTCGACGTCAGGCCCGTCGGCTCCCGCCAATCCTTCCCTCCCTGCAACGACTCCTGAGGCGAGGTCGGCGCGGGCAGCCGGGGGAAGGACCACGGCGACCGGATTCTCGCGAGGTCCCACAAGGTTGGCAGGGCGCAGCCCCCATTCGTCGAAACGGGGCATCTGCCTCGCGAAGTCGACCCTGTTTTTGCAAAGATAAAACAGGGCGCCCCCATGGCCCACGCTGCAAGGAGAGGGGTCGCCCGTCAGGACCTGCAGCACCTTCTTCAACGTCTCTGGCGTGACATCCCCTTCCTCGAGCCTCATACGGTCCCGGCGACCGGTGTAAGTCCACATTGGGCGGGAATGGCGCTGGAGAGGAGCGATGCGGCCGGAGGAACTCCTTCACCACCTTGGGCGCCGTCACCTCGAGCTCCCTCAATCTCTCAAAGCGATGCCAGGTGAAGGCAAGTTGGGGGCTCGTGAGTTCTTCGTGATCCCAACCAGGATTGGGGATAGCAGGCAGCGTCAGGTGTGCGAGCAGGGGGCTGGGCACCCCCAACATCCACATACAGCCACCGCTCCCAGAACCCGCTCGTAGAAGGTGGGAGGCTAAAATCGATCCCCGAGGTGGCCGTCTCTGGCACGGCCTGGAAGCTCACGCACCCCAAACACTGGGAAGGATCGGCCAAGCGCAGCGAGAAGAAGTGGAGCAGAAGGGAAACGGAAGGAGGAATCCCCACCATGGCCTCGCAGACGAAGGCGAAGACATCAAGCAGAGCAATGGATTGGGGGCCAAGATGCATCATGTGGATCTGGTAATGGGAAAGCACCGCCTTGAAGAAGGCGGAAAATGGCGGAAGCAGGCTTGCCCACAAGGCATCGGCGAAGAATCAGACCTCTGTGACGACCCTGTCGAAGGAGACGTGGGACGTGGGCCAGACCATCGTCTTCCCGCACTCATTGAAGCTGGAGGCAAGCGCGGAGCAGACCTTCTCCAGGGCCTCCAGGTTGAGTATGAGCGATTTGTCAACGGCGGGAGCAGCCGCCGGGGGCGTGCTAGTCGAGGGCGCAGGTTTCTTCCCCTTATCCTTTTTCGTCGGTGCCATGGCAATGGGACGGGGGAAGAGCTCAAGATGGATTGGAGGCAGAAGCAGAGGCTCAAGGAGGAAAGAGGAACTAGAAGTGTGCAGGGTGCAAAGGAAGGATAACTGTGTACAAATCTCGTGGTCGCCTAGCTAGGCGCATAATAAGGGAGCATGGGGAAGTGGAGACGCCCACGTCCAATCAACCGCCACGCAGCGCCCAAGGCCACAGGCTGATGGGGCCCGCGACACTCCACACTTGCCCCTTCGCTTCTCGGCTAAGCCAAGTCCGAGCGCACCTTGGGCCCGGGGGCTACTGTCGGTGTTCTGGGAATGGGGGTCCCCAGACTTGCCTGCCTGCGGCCTGCGGCGTGGCACAAGTGGTGGCCCAGTACGGCCCTTCTTCATCAGCACAAGACTCAAGACTCTCTCGAGGGGCCAAGCCTCGCGGGGCAGACGACGCAAGGCTTCCTCATGGACGGCCTCGCCAGGCAGGCTCGCGAGGAGGCGGAGAGATCAAGGCAGGGCACCTCGCGAGGTGCTCGTGATGCAAGCCATGACGATCGAGACCAGGCGGGCACAAGGCGGGCGCCGGCCTGCGCAGTGTCCTTGTTTCCTCTTTGGTGCAAAGGGGGCAAGCACAGGCGTGGAGTACCAAGGCATTAGGCAAAGGTTGCCATTTCAGTGCAACGAGACCAAGACCAGCGGAGCGGCAGGTTGGAGGTCACTGTGGAGCCCAAGACGGCGTCATCACCAGTGCTTTTGGCAGCCGAAGACCAACTTTAGTCAGGATAACTTGTACTATATGTTCCCCTTCAAAATGGCCGTTGTGGGCGCCCTTCCCGCTCAATATTTGGGAAGAGGCCTAGGGCCTCAATAAATAGGTCTAGCCACCACAGAGTAGGGGAATTGGATCGAGTGCTCATTAGGGAGAGAGAGAGAGGAGGTCGAACTCACCCAAGCAGTTCATCGCACCAACTCAAGAACATCTCTCGCGAGGCCGTTCTCCCTTTGTACTGTTCGTCATCATCCCTTGAGGCAATCCACCACACCACTCACTGGAGTGGGGTATTACACCACAACGGTGGCCCGAAATAGTATAAATCTCGTGTCCCTTGTTTTGTTCATCGTTTCCGGCCTAGATCTCACGAGGCGATCGGGTGTAGATCGGTAGGGGAGAGATCTTCGTGCGCACCCTAGAGTTCGAACCTTAAGGGTTTGCTAGAACCCAACATCCGACAGACGGCAGCCTCACACTTCAGTGAACTAGTGAACCCTCGTACTCCTTTACGCGTGGGCATTCACTGTCACGTCTTCCCCGGCTCCGCGTCGTCCCCTTCCTAGGCCTCATAGTCATCCACCACCCTGGTGTTGTCGGCGCGGCATGGTAAACGTGGTCAAGGAACGACTTCCATCGGACGTGGATTGTACATGGAGAGGCTGACAGCTGGGTCCACGGCCGCACCAAGGAAGTGCCTCCTTATTACGCGCAAAATAAATATTCCTCCACCTGACAGCGGGGATCCACCAGACGGGCCACCGTATTTCGTGAAAAAACATTTCCCCCTAACTGCTGGGACCCACCAGCTACATCTTCGCATGCAAGGAAGTGTGTCCGGGCAAAAAAATGATTCGCTCCCTGACTGCTGGGACCCACCAGCTACATCTTTGCACGCAAGGAATTTCCTGACAGTCGGGACCCACCTGGTCAAAGTGTACGTAGCATTGTCATTTTGGTCGGGAACGTGTACGTACATACTGGTCGATGTAGAGGCGCGCATGTGTCGTAGTAGAGGCGCGCACGTAGCATGTACACGTGCATACAACGGCCAGTGTGCAAGAAAGAAAATACGGCCACGTATGTGTACATACGGGCGGGGTCTCAAACACCTACTCACGCATACGTACGGCCAGGGCTCATGTACATGGCTGGGTTGGAACAGAGAAACAGCATCGTCGTTGTGTTCATGGGGAGGCAACGAAATGCTCGTGTTCATGGGGAAGCAACGGAATGCGTCGTGTTCATCGGGAGGCAACGGAACGCGTGGGAGCCAACCGGCTGGGTCGGAACGGAATGTGTCGTCGTGTTCATCGGGAGGGCTTGGACGGAACAGGCGATGGAAACGAGGCTGGCATCTGCGAAAGCAGAGAAGCGGCCTTGTGTTCGACCGCCACGCGTTCGCGGGATCTGTTCGCCGGGAGGAGTGCGGTGTCTTGCAAAGCGGAAGACACGGACCTCCTACGATCGGCGGGGTCATGTTGATCGGGAGGGTGTGGCGCGACGCAAAATGGACGGCCCGACTTGTGTTGGGCGCCACGGTCGAAAATGGGGGTCTGTTGATCGGGAGGGTGTGGCGTGCCGCAAAAGCGGACAAAACGGACTTGTTGGGCGCCACGATCAAGCGGGGTCCTATTCGCCGGGAGTAGTGTGGCGTCACGACAAAACTGGACTCCACGAGATACTGTTCATCTCCACCATCGACCTCCTCCAGCCTCCACGGGCTCCTGGTCATCCAGCCTCCACCGCGCGCTACTCCACCGGCTACTGTTCAACCACCCTCCACGGGCACCCATCCACCATCTACTGTTCATCCAGCCCTCCACAAGGTCGTCCTGTTCATCCAGAGGCAACGCCACGGGGTCCTGCATCCACCCCCTCCGCTCACTGTTCATCCAAAACCCCCCGCAACACTCACTGTTCATCCAGAGAGGCAACATCGATCAACTTCGATTAGCGGCGATAGCGAAGGAATTGCTCGTCGAGTTGATTAACAGACCATCGATCGATCGCTCGGGTTCGATGTCGTAGCTGCGGTAATCGCTCGGGTTCGATTAGAGCCCAACGCCTCGCTCGAGTTCGATTCTGATAACGCCCGCACACACGCAGCGACGTGTACGAGAAAGCAGCGCATCGCTTCGGCCCCGACCACCCACCATAATCGGGAACTCCCCGAAATTTTCGTCGCCCTCGCTTCTACCACGGTTTTTTCCGTCATGGACGGCCCAAAGAATGTCATGCAGCTGCGTCTCCGGCCCGCCCAGGACGAAAAGCCCATTTTCTGTCATGATTTTTTGTCATAGAAGTAGGAGCCCACCACATCTATGATGACACCGGGGTTTGTCACAAATATCGTCATAGAAGTGTCATAAGTATGACAAAAAAAAATTCGTTTGGCCCAAAATGTCATGGATGTGTCTTTTTTTGTAGTGCAAGTTCTTTTCCATAAGCACGTATGACTATATTCGAAATACATGCCTACATTACATTGATGAACTGGAGCTAGTTCTGCGTCACCCTATGTTATAACTATTGCATGACGAATCGCATCCGACATAATTATCCATCATTGATCCATTGCCTACGAGCTTTTCACATATTGATCTTTGCTTAGTTACTTTTCCGTTGCCACTATTACAATTACTACAAAACTACTATTGTTACTTTCGCCACCGTTACCATTACTTCCATACTACTTTGCTACTAAATACTTTGCCGAAAAAATTAAGTCTTCCAGGTGTGGTTGAATTGACAACTCAGCTGCTAATACTTGAGAATATTCTTTGGCTCCCCTTGTGTCAAATCAATAAATTTGGTTTGAATACTCTACCCTCAAAAATGGTTGCGATCCCCTATACTTGTAGGCTATCAGCGCACAACCGGTGCATCCACAAATCCTGGCGGACACGACCCCATTGGCACCCCCGAGCGAACAAAGAGCAAACGAAACGGACATCCGTCTGGGGTCATGTATTGGAGTTTCCCTAATGCCCCATCCTAGCTCCCTGATTCTGCAAGTCCTATCATGGGGCTACTGTAGGTCCTTGTGGGGCTGGGTGTCGAGACTACTGCACCTAGTTCAGCTACAAGGTTGGGTAAGTGTGTGTGTGTGTGTGTGTGTGTGTGAACTCTACTTAGCCTTGATCACTATAAATATGATGATTATATTTAATTTTGCGGTAAGATGTGGACCCCTTCTACCATGGTGTTGAATTGTCAATAGGATGCCTTGTCATTTTCAACACACTCAATTTATTTGTTGTCGTCAAGGAATCCTTGCGATAGGCAAGCTGATTAACATGTTGGGTCCAGGTCTTCATTTCGTCTTGTTTCTTTATGTTCTTTCCACAATGCTAATGAGCAATGTGAGGTACTATCTTTAGCCGCTCAAAGGATGATAAATATCAACAATTAAAATTAATGTTACTATATTCTTATAAAAATATGGCCGCATGCATCTTCCAGATGTAGAGGCCGGGGGTCATCCTCCTTTTCTAATAAAAATATTCTTATAAAAAATTGAGATATATAATTATTTTAATTTAAAACATAAGATTTTGAAATAAAATTATGGCAAAAACGTTGATTTGGAGCATATCCTAAAGTACTTAATCCAATGAACATGAAGTATAGAACAGGAGGACACAATTGGATGAACACAACCTCCGAGGACTATTTGTATTTCCCTATCTTTATGTAGAACAATGAAGATAGAGATTTCCTAAATGAGTTGTCGATTGTCCAGCTATTTTTGGCGAGTGACTCAACATGCACTGGAAACAATAAATTCTAGCAGAACATTTTAGAAGACAACAATTTGATGTTTAAGCAGTATTGGAAAGAATTACTTAATTCAATATTTGCATAAAAATGATATTTAAGTGTAGTAATACTTGCACAAAAACAACGAATCTGTAATTTAGGCAGTTCTTAAAAAAGAAGGCATATGCAATATGTGTATTCCTGGCATTCTAATTAGATGAGGGTAAATTTATAATTTTTTATATTCTTTGTTTACTTATTTGTCATAAATGCATTAAAATTACATTTAAGACAAATATATTCGAGTGTGTATTAATGACACGCAATGTAAATTAATCTACAGAATAAATGTGTTCCTTTCTTTTTCTTAAACAATAGATGGGTGCCTTTTGTACTATATCATGTATGTGTATATATTCATGTCCTCTGCATATCCTATTCCTTCACAACACAAAACATACAAACCCCAAAGTGTCTTCCTTTTCTTATATATGATATATCCCGATGGCAAAATCTTCACAGATGTTTGTCACCCTCATGTGCCTTCTGCTTCTGTACACCAGCCTTCATGTCCATGGTATGTTTATTATACTGAGGTCAATCTTACTATTCCATATGAATCTTGTGATAGATAAACTAACATGTTTGCATAAATAATCAAATTGGGTCTTGTTGTATTCATCCATCAGTTTAGGAGTTTTTGTCTATAAAATTAAGTCGACTTCTCCTGTTATACACAAAAAGAGATGCTAGCAAGATGATGTAGTTTGCACAGATAGTTTGTGAGGTCAATTTTCACCCAGAAGTGATATACTCCTTCGTCCCATAATGTAGGTAGTGTCAAAAAACGTCTTACATTATGAGACAAAGGGAGAACTAATTATGTATGATATACATGACAAACAGGAGAAGTGGACACCAACATCAGAACAAGTAGCATCCCAGTACAGCCAGCAAGGAGGGTTTTGCAAGCTACGTATGTACCTCAGACAACTGTAACAAGACAGTGCAACATATGCCACTGCAGCGATGATGGTGATAAAACTTGGTATGTAACAACATGCTGCTCTGAGGCAATTTGCAATGATCCAGCCGAGCCATCTGGCACTTGTACTTCTCGCAGAATCTCATGCGGCGGTTGTGATGAAAAAACCTGCAAGTAGTATAGGCTGCTAATGAAAGATGGATGGCAGTTTTTCTATATCGAGTTAAATTACAAAGGCAGCCTTGTGTCATCTGGATATTGTAATGACAAATGTATAAGAATAAGCAAGAATTGAGTATGACGAGCTATTATTAATTGCTGCCTCTGTTATTACTTTAAAAATATAATTTGTATTACTTCCACATTGTGCCCGATGTCTTCGTAACCCTACTAGTGGTGATTTTTTGTATACTTTATTATGTTATTTTTGCCCCTTCTTTCCATAAAAACAATAACAAAGACTTTTGTCCCAACAAGTTTTGTTCGAAACGGAGGCATGAGCTTTGCCTCATCTTAAGGAGGGAAGTTTTTGTTACAAAGACAAACTTATAACCAGAAGTGCTACTCTCCCAAGATTAAACTTTCACTTTTTGGCACCCATTGTGGCACAAAGCATGGCCTCATCTTTAATTAAGCTTAAAAGGTTTGGTGGCAGAGTGCTCCTGTGATGGAGGATGCAGACAATTTTCAAAACATAAATACTTATATTGATTAATGGGTGAATTAGCACAAGCTCCTACAAATTTTGCAACCCCCATCAGGTCCTTTTTACTCGACATATATGATTTGTCTGAAGTCAAACTCCGTAAAGTTTGACCATATTTGTATGAAAAAATATCAACATCTATAATACTAAAATTATGCATTATGAAAATTAAATTCATGATGAATCTAAATATATTGGTTTCATATTATGAATGTTGTTATTTTTTCAATAAAGTTGGTCAAACTTTACTAAATTTGACTTTAGACAAAATTTATATGCGGAGTAAAATGGACCAGAGGGAGTATTACTTATTGGGTGGATTTAACCTATTACTACTCATAGATCCTAGCACTAAATAACAAGGATTCGAGGAAAGCATTAAAATTTCATTCAAGACACGAATATTTTAGGCAATATTATTGACATGGAATAAACTAAATTAATAATGGATTAAATTTTTGCCTTTTTTGCGTAAACAATAAATGGAAACATTATTGCACTACTAATTTATCATGTATGTGTACATATTCACATTCTCTATACTCCCTCAGTCCCTAAATTTAAATCTTTTTAGAGACATCAATATAGACTACATACAGATGTACATAGATGTAGTTTAGAGAGTAGATTCACTTACTTTGCTCCGTATGTAGTCCATATTAGAATCCCTACAAAGACTTATATTTATGAACAGAGGGAGTAGTATATCCTAGCCATTCACCGCGCAAAACATACAAGCTTTAATTAAGCTTAGAAGGTTTGGTGGAGGAGCACTCATGTGATGGAAGATGCAGAAAATTTTCAAAATGATAAGTACTTACGTTAATTAATATTTTTTGTGAGGGAAAAGCAATTCATTACTTAAGTAATAATGTTCTTACAATCATTCATGATGATAGTGCTAATCTCATGAGGACTATTTGGTAACCAACATGCTGATTTTTATTGATCACGTCCAATGGCTGCCATGGCATGCTCAGCCTAGTTATTTGTTCTCTTGATTTTGCGCCATTTTGAGCATTTAGTGATGCCCTTTGGGTTGTCCAATGCTCCTGCTACTTTCCAGGCCTTAATGAACAGAATTTTTGGCCCTCGTCTCAGAAAGTTTGTGCTAGTATTCTTTGATGATATCCTCATCTACAGTAAAACACTAGAAGAACATATGGAGCACATAGAAACCGTGTTAAAGCTGTTAATGGATAATTAGCTATGTGCAAAACTCTCCAAATGTGTCTTTGCAGTTCAACAAGTGGAACACTTGGGTCATGTCATATCTGTTGATGGAGTGGTTACTGACCCACAAAAAATCAAAGCCATTGCAGAGTGGCCAACACCTGACAATGTAACAAAACTGAGGAGTTTCTTAGGCCTAGTTGGTTACTATAGGAGATTCATAAAAGATTATGGAGTGATATGCAGACCTCTACACGATCTGCTCAAGAAAGGACAGTTCAAATGGACAAATGCACATAACACAACATTTTCTCAGCTGCAACAAGCACTTATCACATCACCAGTCCTTGCTCTTCCTAACTTTTCATTGCCTTTCATAACAGAAACTCATGCATCTGGAAAAGGTATTGGAGTAGTACTTATGCAGCAAGGGAGGCCCTTGGCATACTAAAGCTCCTCTTTATGTCCTAGAAATGCAGCTCTTTCTACTTATAAAAAAAACCTGGCAATTTTAGAAGCTCTGAAAAGATGGAGGCACTATCGTATTGCACTACTGCAGGATGCTGCTAATGCGATACTACGATCAGAGACCCTTCGACGAAACTGTGTGTGATGCCATAATCGCAAACAGTGGTGTAAAAAACCGTCAAAAAGGTGCAAAACGATTGCGATGGAGGATGCATCAAACACGGTTCAGATTTTAGTTGTCTGTGCGATGCAGGTCATATGGTTCAGCTCAATTAACTGTTTGTGATGCGGAGGAACAAAAGAAACGGGCAGCCAGATGAAGGTGTGTGTGATGTACAACCTAGAGTTCACTCGGGTGAACTATTTGTGATTAGGCAACACAAAAGAAACGGTCAGCCAGATCAAAGTGTGTGCAATATACAGCATGCAGTTCACTCGGATGAACTATTTGTGTTGAGACATGAGAATAGAAACGGTTCAACTGAATAAGACGGGTGTGATACGAGGCAAGCAGGTCTGTAATCGAAACGTGTGCGAAGGCCGATAACAACACAGACGACTACTGCTAACAAGTCGTGTGTGTTGTGAGCAAATGATTGCTGGTATAAAATTGTGAGTGATTCATGAAAACATCACCGACGGGTTCCATTGTTTAGTCTGTGTGCAATGTGATTTATTTGTCCGCACAACATCTACGCACTGTCTACAGAGCATCAATATATATACTTAAAAAGACAGCATTGCATAACCAAATTAAGCATATAGTTGCACAAGTGACTACACACATAACATTTCCACACACCAATGTAAGCAATTACGTGCCTACTAAAGTAGGAGAAACGAGGATCTAATCATCTACTTATTATTGCGACGATGCTTGCCATTGCTCTTCTTACGGCTAGATCCCTGGCCGTTTTGGGGAAGGAGGCACTTCCTCATGTCAACAATCCACCTGTACATGCATGTCGTAGTTCTTGTACGCCTCCTTGGCCGCGTACACGACGTGAGCTTTGTGCAGTTTCTCCATCCAGGCCGAATGCCAGGAACGCTTGTCATTGTTGCATGAATCCTTCATGTCTCTGTAGTAGGGGTCGATGATGGCATTGGCGAGGTGAACTAGTGAGTCCTTCTCATGCTCCTTGCTGCCCCAGAGCTTGTATTGGCCCTGGATGTTGACAAGATTCTGGCAGGCGATGCTCGAACTCTCGAGTGCCTTTACATCGTTGGTGATGTCCACCATAGCGAACATGTAGTGGGGCTGTTGACAAACCTGGAGAAACGCTCGCAAGGTCTTGTGGCCAGGCAATAGTGGTAGACAAGGACGTGGTGGTGCACGCACATCTGGGCGACGGTGACCTTGGGACGAGACCTGGCACAAGCACGGGTGTCCTCGAGGTCGAACCCGACCACCTTGTACTTCTCCTCGGCAAGCAACAGCTCCATGATGTGGATGGAGTGCTCCACCCAGACCGGGTCGCTGGTGTACACCACCGAGAGGTCCGTGAACCTTCTGTGGGTGTCCACCACGGCACGCATGGTGAACTGCTATTCGTCATCGGCATCCTCTCGGAGCGCCATTGGAGCCGCGCAGGATACCCTCTAAAAATTTCTCATGGTGGGTGTGCTCCATGAAATGGTGAGGCGCTATCGAAAAGTTGAAGAGACACAAGGGTAGGTTAAATGGCCACTGTAATAAATGGGGGCCGGCCGGCCTGTAATCGTCACGTCTTGTCACGACATTCATAGCGGAGGATTCCAGAATCCAGTGCACGCTTGACAACACCGCACCGCACGCGTGGGCTCTAAGAGGCGCCAAATGTATCGTCGATGAGCATATTCCCGCGCTACCGTGCTGTTTACCGTGCAAGCTTCCCGCCCAGCTAGTTTGGCCACACGTCGGCTAGAAGAGGGACAAATCATGGGCGTTTATTGGCAAAAGGCTTTGTAAAAATGAAACTTCGGTCATAAGTTTACCCTTGGGTGATGAGGTAAAAGTTACACAGAAGTGTGATGATGGACACTCGAGTGCAATAATTAATTCTGCGCTCTATAGTGCACATGGTGGAAGAAATCAACTGTGTGCAATAATGTTGAAGATCGCAATTGAGTAAGCTATACAGACCGTGTGCTATGAGATCGACAAGGTAAACAGATTCGAGAATGGTTAATAAAATCTAAGATAATTGCATATTAAGGTCAAAATAGTACTAGCAATATACGAGTCTAATACGATGCCATTTCAACGATTGTACCACAAAAGCTCGAAATGTTACAAGGTTCAAATTCCAGAGTTATATGGCTCAAATTCGAAGATTACAAGGTTCAAACTGATATTAGAAATGGAATTCAGCTCATTAGCTGCAAACGCTCGCGCTGATCCGCTGAACACGGATATCAGAGAGGTTCAAACTAATATCACCGCTTCAAAGTGTGGTTTCGAAACCTCAGAATTTCTGCAAAGGGGTCAGCCACTGAGAAGTCATGTATGGGCTTGACACAATGACTTCCGATTACTCTGTCATATGAAGTTCCAAAATGAAATTCAGCATTTTTGGAGCCTACTCCATTCTGCCGCAGGCGCCGGCGCTAATCAACAAACCATTCATTTTTGCGAAATAAATGTTGGGCAAATCTCATTTCCTTCAGCACCCTTGCTCTGAGAATAAAGAACCTGGCGAATATATTATCTGGTAAGGTCCCTCGGTAGTTCTTCAAAGTAATTTCTGAGAGATGGAGATCTAGGCATTCGACGTGATTGTTATATTATATCACATTATCCACCACTGGGCCTAATCTTATCGGCAAAAGAAGAGAACGTGTTAGTGCGTACATGCAGTTTTGAACATTACGACAGGCCTATTTGGTTTGCAGGATTTGTAAAATGCACTAACATGCAATCCTCGATCTGACATGATTAACATAGGCATTTGATTACATTCTCGAAAAATGTAGCCTTCTTCACAAGAGGTTGGAGTGGATGAAAAGTTCCCTAAGAAAACTAGTACAGATGAATCCAAAGGAGAAATGCTTATTGATTGTAACCATATGGATCAAGCAACCAATATGAGGGGCATGTATGTACTGAAATCCTCCAAAATAACCTTCAGAAATCATAGTACATTGTCATTGTAAACTTGGAAAAGGTGTCACAAGTTAAACTCCCTTATGGTTAACATTTAACAGGAAAAGAACATCACCTCAATATATAGCTTCTCCAGGCACGGAAAGCATCTCAGGAAACTGACAACTTGCTCCAGGTCGGGGCCGATAGATTCTAGTGCCAAGACCTTCACTATGCGCAGTTTCGGGGTCAAGCTTGTTGGAATCATTTTCTGAATGACAGACGAACAAACATCTTAAAAATTAGAAATAATGTTAATTTGTAGAAGGAGAGGTAGAAGGCGGCTATTGTACCTAAACGGGTGTGGATCCAATAACAAGTTCGGAGTACTTGTCTAAAGAGTAGCCCACCACTGTCAATTTCGGCGCAGAAACGACATTAATTCTTGTTGGACCTTCTTGATCAACTACAAGTAATCTCTCAAGTGCAGGTGTGTCCTCAATGACCATACCGTGGTACACGTCTTGTGATGTCTTCCTGCCGCACTAGCAACACACATAAATAGTCCGGATAGTCATGGAGGCAATGTGGAAGGTACTCAACCCATTGATCACCTGAAGACAAAGGTACTCGAGTGCAGTACAGCCACGGAGCAGCCGCTCCATGTCACCCTTTGAGAGGCCGACGGCGACAAGCTCGAGGTGCTTCAGTCGTGGTAGAATAAGAGCGGTAGCGTCGGAAGAAGGCGAGAAATGGCAGTTCTGAACATGGCAACGCTGCAGCAGCGTAAGTGCGAGGCGTAGAGGCGGACGTTAGCGATGACCGCATATGCCCATCATCAAAAGTGAGCTCCTCGAGCTGATCTAGGGCGGGGGATCCGAACCAGTCGTCAAGCTTGGCTCAGTCCTTGCCCATTCTAAGGCCTTTACTCCGAGAGAAGCTATCACTCCGGCTCCGAATATACTCAAGAGGAAGGTGTTGCCGGTCTAGCACTTGTGTCAACCAACTCCTACGACATATTTGATTCACCAAATGAAGGAATTGGAAGATGCTTCATGGCCAAAGGCCCAAAGGTAACACATCCCTAGTATGTTGATTTCAATAGTGATGAAGATGACTTGCTAGGTGATGATGATCTACTTATTGACAACTCTAGTAGTGAATACTATGATGAAACGTCAATTAATCATGCTAATCAAGATAAAATGAATGACAATGATAAGGAGAAGATTGATCTTCTAACTAAAGAACTAAACACTCTTAAGTTAGCTCATGAAACTATCTTCAAAGATCATCGAGAACTTTTAAGGGCTCATGAGAAGTTATGCTTTGAAAAGCTCAATATTGAGCAAGAGCATGAGTTCTTAATGGCAATCAATGATGATCTTCGTAAGAAAAGTTCTTCTTACATTGCCAAGCGTTTACTCTTCTCTACTTACATGCCTCAAGTCAAGTCTAGTAACAACAACAAGGAGAATTCTTCCTCTAGTAGTAACAATAATAATGCTAAATCCAATATTGTTGCTTCTAGTAGTTCTCTTGATTCCACTAATGATTCTCTTAGCCAAGTTACACTTGAGCAAGAAAATAGCTTATTGAAGGAATCATAGAAAGGTGTATACAAGAGCCTTGCGAGGAGTAAGCAATTTGAGGAAATTATGCATAAGCAAGGAAGGCACGGAAGAATCAAGGTGTTGGTTTTGAACGAAAGTTCAATGCCAATGGAGTTGAGTGGGAAGAAGATCAATACCCCAAGATGAAGTTTGTCCCTCAACAAGAGAAGTATGATCCTACTTCCTTCAAGGGAACACAAGCACAAAATGATCTTCCACCACAAGACCACAAGAACAAAGTCAAGGACAAGCTTCAAGAGGAGATTGACGCATTTGAAGAAGCACCTAAGGCCTTGGTCAAGTGGGTTCCCAAGACTACATCAAGTTCTACTTCATCAAATACAACTACAACTCCAAGGATTCCCATCAAGATGATGTGGATCCCAAAGAAGAAGAACTAGAGAGTTCTTGAGGGTGACTCCGCCAACATCCTTCACTCATATCATTATGGCAAGGACAAGTGCAATCAACTTTCATATCTTGCACTAGTTCAAGGAGTCACAAACCCTCATGTTGGTAAGGCAAGGGACAAGGTAACCTAATGTTCTCATAGACATCATTTTGTGTGTGCATCACTCTATGTCTATGGATATTTTTGTTTGTTCCTTGTGGGACTAACCGATGTAGGTATTGAAAGTGCAACTCACTCCAAAGGATTGCTCCAAATGATCTACATCAACATTGAGCATCCACATCTTCAACACCTACATGAAGTCATCATCGACAAAACCCAAGGTGTTCATCCCTCTAAGGGGGGATCTCACATCTAGGGGGAGCTTAACTCTAAGAATTGAGTCAAAGCAGCTCTAATCATGTGAACACATCAATGCATTATGTAAAAGTGGTAACCCCACTTGAGCTTAAACGATGAGTATGACCTATGATCAAATGTTCTCATTTGACTCCTAAGTCAATATACTCATATATAGATGACCTAGTCATCGCCAATTGTCTGATAGATGCTAGAATTGGTTGTGCATGCTTTGCCACATATTTCATTTGCCATTTTATTGTATGAGCATGTTGGTTGCATACTTTACTCATTCGAGGACATCCACTTGTTGCTTTGATTGATTGGCTTCCTTTTCTTTGGCCAAGTGGATGGACAAGAATGCCTAAGAACCTTCTTTAGCTATCTATGCTTTTCTCGTCTCAAACTCTATTCATGCTACATCACAAATTTTGATCAAGTCAGATTCAAACCACTCTGTGTGAGGAGCACTCGGAGTCCCCGATTCGTCATAGACTTAAACTTTCAAAACTTCTTTGTGATTCTCGGTCTGACCGATTCCTCCATTTCGGTCCTACCAAGATCACTAAGTCGATCTAGGTTTTTAATCTCGGTGCAACCGATTTGAACAGTTCAGACACACCGAGTTGCTGTAACTGTCAACAGTTATGCATCTCGATGCCACCGAGTCGTTCCATTCAGTCACACTGACAGTGTCGGCCTGTATATTCACATGGGCAAAATTTGGAAAACTTTCTCCAAACCTCTTCGCCCGCTCATAGCTCGCTCTGCCTACTAGGTCTTCGGATTGTCGACTTCGTCGCCAGCCGCCTCCTGTCGCTAGTCTCCGCCACCGTCAATGGATTTCTTCTCCGCCGTTGTCGCTGTAGCGAGTTCATCGCCGAACTAGGGTATGAACTCGATCACAGTGCTATCCTCATCTGATTCTCAGCACATTGTGTGCATTATGATTCTTGCCACGATTGAAACACGTCTATCCAGTCAAACAATCCTTAGAATAGATGTGTTTGAAAACTTAGGGTTTGGTTTCCGCCGAAACCATCTCAGACCCACCGAGTTGAAAAACTCGGTGCCACCAATTTGGCTAACGCCATTGCACTAGTAACTCTTGGTCTGACCGAGAATTGCTAATCAATGTGACCGATTTTAAAACTTTGTGAAACCCTAGCAGTCTCGGTGCCACCAAACTTTGACTCGGTCTGACCGAGTTCGCTAGTTTAGGTTCCAAAACTGCTTCAGTATCACCGAGTTTGAAAATCAGTTGATCCGAAATGCTTTCTGTGGAAAACTAAAACTAAGTTTTTGAATCATTCTTTTGCAACAATCTCTGCATTTTGTGATGCTCATCCACTCTATCTCATCTATAACTATTGACAGGGTCAGCAGTCAGCAATTTCAGCATGTCAGACCAAAGTGATAGCCAGAACAGGGAAGAAGAGTAGATTCACATGAGTGAGGGCACTAGTCCCTCAAGTTCTTCAGATAATGGCAGCAGAAGCACTCCTAGCAATTTTCCTAAAGCATCCACAAGAGCCAGAAGGAAGAGAACCTCAGACTATGAGGATGAGGACTATGTGGCAGCTGAAGATGAGGCTACTTCCAAGAAGGTAGTGCTCAAAAAGGAGTATGGCTCAGCAAAGACCTCAAAGCCAAGACTTAATAGGAAGGTTCCTGCCAAGAGGACACTTATGCTGAAGGTCAGAGGATCAACACAAGTACCTAAAAACCCTGATCCCTAAGAGCCAGCTGCAGAAGGAAAGAAGAGGAAGGAAAGGGTCAAAAAGACCATGGCCAGAGTTGTTGGTCAACCTTCCATGATGGAAGAGGACACTAGTAGGGAAAAGCCTAGCAGCAGCGCGGGTTTTGGGCCTATCAGTAGTGTGGGCAGGAGCGCTGCTGATAAGGCGCTACAGCTAATGCTTACAATAGCGCGTCTTGACCCACGCTACTGCCAAATTGACTTAGTAGCAGCGCTTCTTCAGAACATCGCTATTGGTAATTAGTAGTAGCGCTTCTCCTCGCCCACACTACTACTATTATTTAGTATTTTATTTCTTTTCTTTTTCATGTTGTATTCATACACATTTACACAAGTTTTCATACAACAGGAATTTAGAGATTGTTTTTACATCATAATGAGTTATTACATCATGGGGTGAAAGAACCGTGGACTAGTTTCAAGTGGATGTCCATCCACTTGAAACTAATCCGTGGTTCTTTCACCCAATGATATAATAATATCATCATCATCATCATATCATTAACAACTTAGCATCATAATACATCATTGTCATATAACACCTCCTCAAGATCATCGTTTTCATCATTGACATCACATAACACCTCCTCAAGATCATCATTATCAACTCTAACACATTACCACATAATAAACATATTGTACCTCATAGGACCTATTACATTCGATTAAGACCTACTACATTTTCTAAAGTAAAATAGCAAAAAACAAGATAGCCCCTGACTCTCCATTATGGAGAATGGAGATTAGCCTGTCTCCAATTCTTGCCTTTCGCTGAATGTTATTTCCAAGAACCTCCTTGCGAATGTCCATACATTTCTTCCATTCTTTGATGATCATGTGTTCACGGGTTTTAGAAATCTGATATGCACAGGTGAGCTCCGTAGATTTACATGGAAGTATGTTGAATCGCGAGGCGACCATGCGAGAGACATCGGATGAGGCACACAATCCATCGGGAGTTTACGTTGAAAAACATAATAATAACCGTAGTTAGCAATGATGTACTAGTTTTAGAAGTATGCAAAAGATGCACGGATGTCGCAATAGTAAAAAATCTTACCAGGTATCTCGGAGAAGTTATCGTGGTTCAACACATGCACTAGTGGCATGTATTCACCACAATTTGGAGGAGTTCGATAATAGTCATTGTAATTCCCAAGAAGAGTACAAAATGCGATCAGATGATTTTTCTCCTTATACGTTAATTCGGTGCCATCGGTGTAGTGGGTTTTATCTACCATCTTCCGCACAGTCTTTGAAGAATCAAAATAAGCTGTCAATGGAAATAAGCTATCAACTATTTTGAAATAAACAATATAAATTAGTTAATAACTATTTTTGAGAAACTCACATAGCGGTACAATCGGAAGCGTATCAACAAGGACCCAAATGTCCATATTGTCTTCCTCGCTGTCAGGATCACCAAGATCCATGGTGACAATCATACTCTCATAAAAACCATACATTTTGCAAAGTGCTTCCCAATGTTGGCAACCAAAATGGGTTACGCTCTGAGCATTGCACAGATTTACTTCAAAATCCATATCATGATGGGTCCTTAGGTGTATTTTCTTTGTTTCGAAATTTTCATGGTCTTCAAAACCCATCCTCTCCAAGACATAGCGTCTTGCATGGCATGGGATCAGCTAGTCGAATTGTAAAATATGAAAATTAGGCGTTGAAATAGTTGAAGTCATGCTTAATTACGAAAAAAACACTTGTCGTTGTTGCGTACCGTTTCACAATCGAAGGTCTCCTTGAGCTTAATGCTGAAGCGCCGATCTTCATCTAGCCGAACGAACCTGTCGCACATACCTCGATCATTGTGGCACCAGCTACACTCCCCCAGGAGACCGTCGTTGTCCGAGTAGGACATTTCCTACAATCCTAATCCAAAGATTAAACTTGTACATATTCTAGCACAAGTCATGCCAGAATTCACGACAAAATCCGGCATGACCTTTGCTAAAAAAGGACATATCGAGCACCTAAAATTTGCCTGAACGGAAATTAATCAACACTCAGGCAAAACATAGGCCACTCGGAGATGTAAACTAAACATGAGCGGCCACTTGGGCAACCACATATCCTATTTGACCAACAACACAAGATATACAAGGATATTTGGCTGGTCTCACCTCAATGTCGGAGGGTCGATGGTGAGACGGACGGCGGGGATGTCGGAGGGGTCGGTGACGGGACGACGGAGGTCACTGAAACCATATAAGTTATCACTAATACATCCCGAATAATTGCTTAAACTAAAAATAACAACAAATATGACATGTTCAACTAGTTTTATTAATTCAACTAGTTCTTACTAAATATAAACTTGCTATTAATAGAAAAAAACTAGTTCTTTCTAAAAATAAAGTAGTTCAACTAGTTATATTAATTATCTTACTAAAAATAGATTAGTTACATTAATTCAACTAGTTCAACTAGTTTATTAATTTACTTACTAAACTAGTTCAACTACAACTAAAGTAGTTCAACTACCACTACTACTACTAAAAATCTAGTACTAACTAAGCAACATCTCGTACTAGCTAACCCTAAATTAACATCTACTACTACTAAATCTAGTACTAACTAGTGGCGGGGGTGAGGCGGACGAGAGGTAGCTAGGGGCGGCAAGGTCGAGGCGGTGGGAGGAGGGCTGGCGGAGGAGGAGGGAGGCGGCGCAGCGGAGGGAGGAGGGCGGCGGAGGAGGGAGGCGGGCAGCGGGAGGAGGATGTGCTAGGAGGATGGAGGAGGGACGGAAGGAGGGGAGTACCTCGACGGCGGACGGACGAAGGCGGCGGCGGCGGCGACGCACGACGACGGTTACGCGGGCGAGAGTGAGAGGGTGAGTGAGAGGGCCGGTCGTGCGCGTGGGGATAATGTAGGGATAGTTGTAGCGCATTTGCCAAAACGCGCTACAGCTAACATGAATAGCAGTAGCTCTGTTTAGTAAAGTGCGCTACTGCTATAACTAGCAGGGGGCGAGGTCATGGCAATCGTAGTGAGAGCGCTGTATCGTGGACGCCATTGCTATTTTCTGTCGTCGGCAGCGTTTTGGCGACACGCGCTGCTGCTAAATAGCAGTAGCATGGTATTTTGAAGAGCGCTGCTGGTAAGATTCTGTGTATAGGCTTTTCCCTAGTAGTGGGAAGAGGAAGAAGAGGTTGCTGCACCAGCACCCAAGGCACAAAAGCTGATGGGTGATGCTATAAAGTCAGGGGCTGCAACATCAAATCCCAAGGAAGCACCCAAAGCTACCTCCAAGCCCAAGAGTGTACCAAAGAGGAATACCAGGAGTATACCAGCTGCTGAGAAGAACAAGGCCCCAGTGCCTGAAGTTGCTGCTGAAGAAGATGACGAAGGACAAGTCCTGAGGAAGCTCAAACCCAAGATTGCAGACCACAATGATGCTCATCCTGTGGCAGAGAACATGAACATCAGGAGAGATTCATGGTTGAGGCTATGGAGATTGTCTAATCCATATGCAATCAGAAGAAAGACTGCTGTTGATTACAGGTTCCACACAAAGGAACAACATGATTTCTATGAGACAATCTTGTTGGACAAGAAGCCCATAGTGTGTGACATGAGGTGGGTCAACTAGAACTACATGAAAGAGAATGAGGAACACTATCCTGGAGTGCAAGACAGTTTCATTGCATGTGGAGTTGCAGATTTTGTTGGACCGAAGCTCACAATCTGGAATGATGAACTCATTATGCAATTCTATTCCACAACACATTTTCTATCCAGATGGAAGGATAGTGTGGATGTCTGAAGGTACAAGGTACCAATCAACTATTGAGGAATGGGCCAATCTGATTAATGCCCCAAAGGAGAGTGAAGATGACTTGAATGTCTATGCCAAGAAGAAGATGGATCACAATTCTATGTCACATATGTACAAGGAGATTCCAGACAAAGCTCTTGAGACTTTCCAGTTTGGGTCAGTCCATTTTCTTCTATCAGGGCTGCCAACGATCAACTGGATTCTAAGGCACACTAAGGGAGACCTGGACTAGGGAGTGTCCAGATAGCCGAACTATCATCATGGGACGGACTCCAAGACTATGAAGATACAAGATTGAAGACTTCGTCCCGTGTCCGGATGGGACTTTCCTTGGTGTGGAAGGCAAGCTTGGTGACACGGATATGTAGATCTCCTACCATTGTAACCGACTCTATGTAACCCTAGACCTCTGTGGTGTCTATATAAACTGGAGGGTTTTAGTCCGTAGGACACAACAACAATAAAACAATCATACCATAGGCTAGCTTCTAGGGTAGATCCACTCTTGTACTACCCATATCATCAATATCAATCAAGCAGGAGTAGGGTTTTACCTCCATCGAGAGGACCCGAACCTGGGTAAAAACATCGTGTCCCTTGTCTCCTGTTACCATCCGCCTAGACGCACAGTTCGGGACCCCCTACCCGAGATCCGCCAGTTTTGACACCGACA
Organism: Aegilops speltoides; assembly: GCA_021437245.1. Taxonomy (NCBI): domain Eukaryota; kingdom Viridiplantae; phylum Streptophyta; class Magnoliopsida; order Poales; family Poaceae; genus Aegilops; species Aegilops speltoides. The sequence continues at coordinate 46,597,751 of CM038143.1, read as the reverse complement.
TTGGTGCTTTCATTGAGAGTTCCTATGTGTCGTCACCGATAGGCTTGATGGCTCCTTTGATCATCAACAACGACGCAGTCCATGGTGAGACTTTTCTCCCCGGACAGATCTTCGCATTCGGTGGCTTTGCACTGCGGGCCAATTCGTTTGGCCACCTGGAGTAGATCGAAAGCTACGCCCTTGGCCGTTAGGTTAGATTCGGAAGTCTGAACTTCACGACCGACGTCCGCAGAGACTTGATCTTCGATGGATTCGAGCCACAGCCAAGCGCGCCGCATTGTCACGATGGGCATGATTTAGCTCTGCTGTCGGACAATGCCCTGGAGGCCGCACATGAGTCCGCTCCGACCCTAATTCCGAGCTGACCGCGCAGATCGAGGATGGGTGGCTAGACACTGCCTCAGGGGCTGCTACCTCTACGGCGATGGAGCCGAATACTGACCTTGTCTTTTGTGAAGCTTGTGACTCCGAGGTGCCGGACTCCTCGCCGGACTCCGAACCTCCTGCGCCCCCTCTAATCGAATCCGATTGGGCGCCGATCATGGAGTTCACCGCCGAGGACATCTTTCAACACTCACCTTTCGGCGACATCCTGAATTCGCTAAAGTATCTCTCGTTATCAGGAGAGCCCTGGCCGAACTACGGTCAGGATGGTTGGGATGCGGACGACAAAGAAATTCAAAGCCCACCCACCACCCTTTTGTAGCCACTGTCGACGACCTAACCGACATGCTAGACTTCGACTCCGAAGACACCGACGGTATGGACGACGATGCCGGAGACGACCAAGAACCAGCGCCTACTGGGCACTGGAAAGCCACCTCAACTCACGACGTATACATGGTGGATACACCAAAAGGAAAAGATAACGAGGAACAACGGGATGCGGCGAAGGGTAATTCCCCCGAAAAACAACCAAAACGGCGACGCAAGCGCCGCCCAAAGTCCCGCCTCGATAACAACAACACCCATACGGACCCAGCCGTAGAGCAGGGGGAACCAGTGGACGACGAACATGCCACCAAACAATCATCCAAACAGGATGAATTGGACAAGCAACCCATCCCCGGCGAAAACAATAGTCCAGACGATCTCACGCCGGACACACCACCGGAGCATAAGAACCTTCACAAAAGGCTCGTCGCCACTGCAAGAAGTTTGAAGAAGCAGAAGCGGAAGCTCAAAACAGCGGAAGCTCAAAACAGCGGAAGACGTACTCAGAATGAGATGGAGCAAAGTACTCAAGACCGCAGATAAATACGGCAATAGTCACCAAGCAAAGAACTACCCGAAGCGCAAGCTGTTGCCCGAATTTGACGAGGAGGCCGTAGAGCCCCCACAGTCAAAAAGCAAAGACGCCGCCTGGCCAGATAGACGACCAGATGACAGGCTAAGAGCGGCAAGCGGCGCCGCACACAAGCCGGCACACGATTCACATAAGGATCCTCACAAAAAGGATGGCCCGATCAGGTCCATCTATGGGCCAAAAAAAGAGGGCTCCAGGAAGCAACACAACAAGCCGAATGTTCGAAGATAACGGCACACCTAAATACAGGGGCGCCGCACACCCACTATGTATCACCGATGAGGTACTGGATCATGAATTTCCAGCGGGATTCAAGCCCGTAAACATAGAGGCATACGACGGAACAACAGACCCCGGAGTCTGAATTGAGGATTACATCCTACACATACATATGGCTAGAGGAGATGACCTCCATGCCATAAAATACCTACCCCTCAAGCTCAAAAGGCCAACTCGGCATTGGCTCAAAAGCCTCCTAGAAAATACCATTGGAAGTTGGGAAGAGCTCGAGGACGCGTTTCGAGAAAATTTTCAGGGGACTTATGTCCGCCCTCCGGATGCAGAATATTTAAGTCACATAACTCAATAGCCCGGAGAGTTGGCACGCAAATTCTAGAACAGGTTCCTCACCAAAAAGAACCAAATAGTCGACTGTCCGGACGCCGAAGCCTTGGCAGCCTTCAAACATAACGTCCGAGACAAATGGCTTGCCAGACACCTCGGCCAGGAAAAACCAAGAATATGGCCGCGCTAACGAGCCTCATGACCCGCTTTTGCGCTGGGGAAGATAGCTGGCTAGCAAGATGCACCACCAGCGACCCAAGTACATCCGAGGTCAGGGATGGAAATGGGAAATCACGATGCAGAAAAGATCAGCGCCGGAATAAGAAAAATGGCCCAAATAGCACGGCGGTCAACGCCGGGTTCATAAGATCTCGGCCGAATAACAAAACACTGCCTCTTAAGGACAACAACGACGAGCTATCCAACCTAAACAAACTCTTGGATAGGATATGTCAAATCCAAAGTACCCCCGGGAAACCTGCAAACCATACCCACAGAGATTGTTGGGTCTTCAAGCAGTCCGGCCGACTCAACGCCGAACATAAGGGGCTCGACACACCAAGTGGAGACGATGACGAACCCCACAAGCAGAGCACCGGAAAACAGAAGACTTTCCCACAAGAAGTCAAAATAGTGAACTCACTTCAAGTGATAGCAAGGAAAAATAGTGCGGCACCTACTAAAATTCGCACCGTACGGTCCACCCCAGCGGAGTCCCGAAATTGGATGTCAAAACCAATTACTTTCGACCATCAGGATAACTCCAGAAGTACTCAAAACGCAGGAAGGACTGCTCTGATATTGAAGCCCATAATCGACGGACTACAATTTACACAAGTCCTAATAGATGGCGGCAGCGATATAAACCTGCTATATCCGGACACAATTCGCAGAATGGGGATAGACCCTACCAAAATTCGCCATAGCAGCACTTCCTTTAAAGGAGTGATGCCAGGCCCTTACGCCAATTGCACGGGCTCTTTACTACTAGAAGTTGTGTTTGGTTCATCCGACATCTTCCGTCGCGAAAAGCTAATCTTCCATATCGCCCCATTTAAAAGTAGCCATAAAGCGCTATTGGGACGCGAAACTTTCGCCCGCTTTAACGCAATGCTGCATTACGCGTCTCTTACACTTAAAATGAGGCATCATCTCATTAAAAGGTAACTTCGAGTGTTTCTCGACCACGGAAGAACGTGAGTGTAACGCCCCGGATTCGTTCCGCCAGGTGTCCGCCAGTTATTCTCCGTCATTGCCATGTCATGTGCTTGCGTGTTGCACTTTGCCATGTCATCATATGCATTTCATATCATGTCATCATGTGCATTTCATTTTGCATACGTGTTCGTCTCATGCATCCGAGCCTTTTCCCCGTTGTCCGTTTTGCAATCCGGCACTCCTATGTCCTCCGGCGTCCCCTTCTTCTCTCCTGTTGTGAGAGGGTGTTAGACTTTCTCGAAATGGCCCGAGGTTTGCCAAGCGGCCTTGGTGTAGCACCGGTAGACCGCCTGTCAAGTTTCGTGCCATTTGGAGGTCGTTTGATACTCCAACGGTTAACCGGGTAACCGTAAAGCCCTCTTTTGTGTGCAGCCCAACACCCCTTCCAAAGTGGCCCAAAACCCATCTAACTCCCCTCCATGCTCTCGGTCGTTCGATCACGATCGCGTGGCCGAAAACCGCTCGTCATTTGGACTCTCCTAGCTCCCTCTACCTATAAATATGTGCCTCCCGTCGAATTTCGCGGATGATTTCCCCCGAAACCCTAATTTCTCCTCCGCGCCGCGCCGGACATGTCCGGACTGGGCCGGACACGTTCGCCGCCGCCGCCCCGGCCAATCAGCGAGCGCCACGTCACCCTCTGCGTCGTCCCCCGCCGCCCGGCCCATGAGCCCTCGCCGGGCCCATGAACCCGCATCCGCCGCCGCCGCCGGGCTCGCCCGCTTTGCCCGCGCCGCCCCGCACCCGCCTCGCGGCAGCCCAGCGCCCGTCAGGCGCCTCGCCGCCGCCACCCTCCGCCACCACTTGCCGGCGGCGCCGCGCCGCGCCGCCGCTGCGGCTCCGCCGCCGCCCTGCTCCCTCCGTCGCGCCCGTCCTCGGCAGCACCTCCGCCGCAGCTCAGCGCCGCCCGCCGCTGCCCTCCGTCGCCACCTTGGCGGCGCCGCCCCTTTGTCCCCACCGAACGCCGCCACCTCCCGCGCCCCCTCGTCGGCCGCGCTTGGATCCGGCGGGATCCGCCTCCTCCGGCCTCTCTCCGGCCATCTCCGGCGAGCCGTCGCCTGCCTTGAAGTCCGCGCTGGGTCAAACCCTAGATCTGCGAGGTTGCCCGTTTTCTCTAAGTCCCCAGATTCAGTAATTATCATGCCATGTTCATGTCATCACATCTCTGATCCGTAGCTCCGTTTCGCGCACGTAATATGTCAAATTGTTCGTCTCGACGAGTACTTCATTTCATTCCATTGCATCATTTTCATTTGAGATCATCTTGATGCCGAAATCTTTGTTGGAAGAGTGCATGTTGATGTTAATCTCTTTGGCTGTTATAACTTGCTCATTTAGCATTTTTGCCATGATTGATGTGTGCATCCTATGAGGTTGATGTCTACATGAATGTTGATCTATGCCATGCCATCTTTCCAGGGGTGCCAACCATGTATTTTTGTGAGTTGTGTGCTGAGTGAATCAAGCTTGTTAAGTAGGGTAGTTGCTGTTGCTATTTTCCTGACAGATTCTGTTATATTTTGTTGCTATGTTAACATGCTTCTACTAATCATTCTATGCATAATCTGGAGATGTCCTATAAACATGTTTTGATCTACATGTCATGCTCTATCCATTCATGCCCTTGGTTGAAATTATAGCTTGCTGTAAATTGTTCATTTCTTGCTCCAAAGTTGCTTGAAAATGTTGCTGTCAGCCTGTTAACATTAAGTTCACTTGTTCCCATGTGTTTTCCTAGTGATCCATGCACCCTATGAACTTGTTCTTGCCATGCTTAGCTTCATAAACATGCCTTCTTACTGTTGGTTGCCTTGCCATGCCATGTATTGCTCTGTGGTGAGTGGTTCGAGCTCACGAACATGCCTACTTATTGTTGTTTCTGCCATGTATGAATCTGTAATATAACTTGCCATGTTTACATGGGTGCCATCTCATTTTCCGTGCCTTTTTGGCTCATGGTCAGTAAGGGTCTTTTGATCTATGCTATTAGTAGATTCATGCCATGCCTTTGTTTGCCATGATAAGTTCCTGTAACATGTTGTTTGAATGCTCTAAACATTGCAACCTGATGTTATTTCTGCTAAAGTCTGAAACTGTTATTATTTGCAATATCTCCATGTGTTTTTGAGCATGGTCCATTGATTTCTGGAGATAGCTCAGTGTTCATGTTTTGTTATGCTTTACCTGTACTTCATGCCCATGCCTTTTGTTATTATGTTGGGGTGCTGTAGCATATTGTTTTGATGCTTGTAAGAGGCCTAGTTGCTGTTATGGACAGATTGTTGCTATAACTTGTATAGTGTGCATGTGTTGAACCGTTGCTCCGTTTTGAGTGTGCTCTATATGAAACTTGCTTGATTTTGCATGTTGTTTTATATTATCATGTTGCATCCTTGTTTTGGTGTGTTTGCTTGATGTTTGGGTGCATTTTGCATCAATGCCATGCTTAACTTGTTTTGCTCATATCTTCTAGGCCGTAGCTCCGAATCTAATGAACTTTATATGTAACTTGACTAGAATTTGGTGTAGGTCATCTTGGTGCATCTTAACTTGCTGTTTAACAACTTTAACATAAGGTTTATTCAGTTCTGGACCAATTTCGAAATTTTCATATGAGGACTTACCGGAATTGTTATATGTTGGTCTCGGCCTCATTTAAACTTGCCTTGATGTGTGCTCTTGTTTGCATCATCTCTTGCCATGAGTAGCTTCATGTAGCTTGGTCATGCATCATGCTTGTTGTGCATCATGCCTTGTTCATGTGTGGTGTGTTTACTATGCTGTGTGCTTCTTCTCGATAGTTCCCGTTTCGTTGCGACCATGAGGATTCGTTCGTCTACGTGTGGTTCGTCTTCGTGGCTTCATCGTCTTCATGGACTCGTTCTTCTTCCTTGTGGGATTTCAGGCAAGATGACCGCTACCCTGGATCTCACTACTATCATTGCTATGCTAGTTGCTTCGTTCTATCGCTATGCTGCACTACCTATTACCTGTTTATCAAGCCATACCATATTGCCATGAACCTCTAACCTTTGACACCTTTCCTATGCAAACCATTGTTTGGCTATGTTACCGCTTTGCTCAGCCCCTCTTATAGCGTTGCTAGCTGCAGGTGAAGTTGAAGATTTCTCCATGGTGGACAGGGTTATGTTGGGCTATCACAATATCTCTTATAATATTAATGCATCTATATATTTGGTAAAGGGTGGAAGGCTCGGCCTTATGCCTGGTGTTTTGTTCCACTCTTGCCGCCCTAGTTTCCGTCATACCGGTGTTATGTTCCCGTATTTTGCGTTCCTAACGCGGTCGGGTGATTTATGGGACCCCCCTGACAGTTCGCTTTGAATAAAACTCCTCCAGCAAGGCCCAACATTGGTTTTATCATTTGCCTCACGTATTACCTTTTTTCCCTTGGGAGTCGCGCATCCCAAGGGTCATCTTATTTTAGCCCCCCCGGGCCAATGCTTGTCTAAGTGTTGGTCCAAACTAGAGCCACTTGCAGCGCCACCTCGGGAAACTTGAGGGCTGGTTCTAGTTATGCGTCTTGCTCATCCGGTCGTGGCACGAGGCGAGATCTGTGCGGCTACTATCGGGATGTCGACGCCGGGAGGTCTTGCTGGTCTTGTTTTACCATTGTCGAAATGTCTTGTAAACCGGGATTCCGAGACTGATCGGGTCTTCCTGGGAGAAGGTCTATTCCTTCGTTGATCGCGAGAGCTTGTCATGTGCTAAGTTGGGACACCCCTGCAGGGTATAAACTTTTGAGAGCCGTGCCCGCGGTTATGTGGCAAATGGGAATTTGTTAATGTCCGGTTGTAGATAACTTGACACTTGATCCGAATTAAAACGCATCAACCGAGTGTGTAGCCGTGATGGTCTCTTCTCGGAGGAGTCCGGGAAGTGAACACGGTTTCTGGGTTATGTTTGACGTAAGTAGGTGTTCAGGATCACCTCTTGATCACTGCTAGCTTCACGACCGTTCCTTTTGCTCTCTTCTCGCTCTCATTTGCGTATGTTAGCCACCATATCATGCTTAGCTGCTGCTGCAACCTCACCACTTTACCCCTTCCTTACCCATTAAGCTTTGCTAGTCTTGATATCCATGGTAATGGGATTCTTTGAGTCCTCGTGGCTCACGGATACTTCAAAACAGTTTGCGGTGCCTATGTTACCGAAAGCGGTGGCGCAGCCAAGCTCAAGGAGGAGCTCGATGAAGATCTTGCCTTTTGTGTAGTTTTGTTCTAGTTGATCGAGAGTGGAGCCAGGTTAGGGTCGATCGGGGACCTTTATCGCATTTGGGGTTCTTCTTTTATTTTGGTTCCGTAGTCGGACCTTGATTGTATCTGGATCTTTGTAATGCTTTATTCATGTAATTGTGTGAAGTGGCGATTGTAAGCCAACTATGTATCTCTTTCCCTTATGTATTACATGGGTTGTGTGAAGATTACCTCACTTGCAACATTGCTTTCAATGCGGTTATGCCTCTAAGTCGTGCTTCGACACGTGGGAGATATAGCCGCATCGAGGGCGTTACAGTGAGACTGCCTTGACAGCCACACGCTGATCCGGCCTTGCTAATTAAAGCCCCTAAAAAATAGGTCATCCAGACCCCGGACACGGTTAGGCGATCCCGGCATAAATAAACTAGGGGCTTCCTAGCCGCATATCCCTTTACAAGGGGCTGTGTCGGTGTCAAAACCGGCGGATCTCAGGTAGGGGGTCCCGAACTGTGCGTCTAGGCGGATGGTAACAAGAGACGAGGGACACAATGTTTTTACCCAGGTTCGGGCCCTCTCGATGGAGGTAAAACCCTACGTCCTGCTTGATTAATATTGATGATATGGGTAGTACAAGAGTAGATCTACCACGAGATCAAGGAGGCTAAACCCTAGAAGCTAGCCTATGGTATGATTGTTTAGATGTATGTTCGTCCTATGGACTAAAGCCCTCCGGTTTATATAGACACCGGAGGCGCTAGGGTTACCAGTCGGTTACAATGGTAGGAGATCTACATATCCGTATTGCCAAGCTTGCCTTCCACACCAAGGAAAGTACCTTGGGACACGAGCGAGTCTTCAATCTTCTATCTTCGTAGTCTTGGAGTCCGCGGATAATGATAGTCCATTGTCCGGACACCCCTAGTCCAGGACTCCTCGGTAGCCCTGAACCGGTCTTCAATGACGATAAGTCCGGCGAGCATAATGTTCGGCATTGCAAGGCGGGTTCCTTCCTTGAATAATCCTGAGAAGATAATGAACACCAGGATAGTGTCCGGCTCTGCAAAAAATAATTTCCACATTGCACCGTAGAGAGATTAAAACATATACACTGGCTCAATCTGCTGACGTATTATGCGGCATGTCAACACACCGCAACCAAACCTTTGCTTGAATTACTATACCACCTCAGCACGTTTAGCGAAGCGGTTTCCTTGGCACGTCCCGTCGAAGCAGAGATCGTGTTCCCCTTATTCCGGGATCCTCATCAATACGTGTGTGGGTAACCCAACCGTTCCCGTTGCCACGCCTCCTCTATCGAAGGGGAATCCCAAACGGTCACGGAGACGGCCCTTGGTATTTCTTCCTCTTTATAAGAGGACCAAGGCCAGCCCTTGTTCTTCAATCTCGCATCGAATCTTTTCCCCGCTCGCAGTTCCAACACCCAGAGCCTCAGATTCGAGCGCTTCGGATCCTCAATCATGTCCGGCTCCGACCTCCAGGGCCGGTGGATGCCCTCCTCCTTCACGGAGGAGGACATACCGAAATTGCGTGAAGCCAAGTACCTGGCCTATGAGGTTTCGCACAGGTTGCCTGCCCAAGGGCAGGCCGTGCCAGCCCCCGAGCCCAGCGAATACGTCGTTTTCGTATCCCACCTCCGCCGGGGTTTAGACTTCCCGACGGATCCCTTCGTGAGAGGGATCCTGTTCTACTACGGGCTGGACTTCCACGACTTGGCTCCGGAGTCTATCCTCCAAATCTCCACATTCATCATCGTCTGCGAAGCCTTCCTCCGCGTCATCCCCCACTTGGCCTATGGCTGAAGACCTTCAAGTGGAGCGAAGATGATCGAGGCGTCAGCGAGAGGCGGCAGGCGACCATAAGCAAGAAAGTCGATGCCCGTGGCTCGAGGGTTCCTTCAAGAGGAACTCGGACTGTGGCAGCGGGTGGTTCTATATCCCGCTCCGAGGGGCAGCGAGCAAAAGCCGCCGCCCCATTCCGCCGGGACCTCCACGCCGGTGATGTCGTGGGTCAACCAAGGGCTCAACTGGGGGCCGTCCGAAGACGTGCCCTCGCTGCAAGGCCGGATTAGAGATCTCCAAGCAAGGGAGATCGATCTGGTCAAGGTGACGCAGGTTATGCTAGTCAGGCATCTTCTTCCCTGCAAACGTCGTCCTCTCCGTCTACGGGAATTCAACCCGGAGGGACCTCGGATTCTCCAACACTTCATGGGTGCGACACCCGCGGAGATGTACAAGTTGTTCTTCGGACCGCAGGTGGCGTGTCCGGATTTAGCCGAGGATGCAGGTCTAAGCCGCATTCGCCCGGATACTCAGGTAAATAGCTCAGAGTCCGAACATTCTGTTTATGTGCCCTTCTAGAGTTCGCATCCTTACCCTTTTGTTCTTTATAGGAATGGGTGGCGCGATCCAGGCTGATAAGGTGTCCGGCCCCCCTCCCCGAGACCGCACTGGAGCCCGTGCTGGTCAGAATGTTGGAGGTTGCTCCCGCAGAAGGGGGCAATGGGGAAAATAGAGGAGCTAATACTTTGCCCAAAGGGGCGACAGAGGAGGAGGGAACCAAGAATCCCTCCCCTCAGGGGGAGAAGAGGACCGCCTCCGAAGATCCGGAGGCCAAAGCCCCTAAACGTGGGAAGAGATCTTCCCAGGGGTCAGCCTTGAGAGAATCGGACGCACAATCATCACCAAAGGATCGGCCCTCCAATGAGCCGTGAGTATAAAAGAGAGTTAATTAGTAAGGAAATACCTTCATTTGTGCTTCCGTAGGTAACGAAATATTTATATCGCGATTCGGATCTGCAGCCTTCTCGAGATGAGTTCATCTTCGGGACCTTCTTAGGAGATGATGGAAGCGACACGCCTCCATCTGCAGCGCCGCCAGATGAGGCAAAGCGAACCGAAGTGTAAATCACGGAGGTATCCCGAGTCGGAGGGGCGAGAGTTCGCACGAATAGTATCCGGCCGGGAGAACTGAAGCATCTGCTTGAGAGGGCGTCAATTTCCGAAGATCATCGTGCGTTAATGTGTATGGTGATTGGAAGGATTTCGTCCGGTGAAAGCGGATTGCGTAATGCCGCCATGAGTTTACTGGCGGAATTTGAGGTATGCAGTAATGACGCACCTCTTCATCTTTTAACAGTTTTGCATATAAAATCGCCTGTATAGATAGTAGCCCCGAGACTCGGTAGGTTGTCGGAAGCGACGGCGTCGAGGATCAAATCTCAAATCTCAAGTAATGAATACCGCCGTCCCGTCACGGTGGCGGATAGTCGAGGCCAGCCGGACTAATGAGTTTGCGAATTAAATCGGCAACAGCGTGGCGGATCTTGACATCGCGCTTGTCAACCAGCGACTTGACGAGTCACAAGGTAAATGAATTCTCCACAATTTATTTATTTAAGAATTGAAGCCCTCTGCTGATAAATTGTATCTTTGTTGTGCTGAGCAGTGTTGCTGCTTTGTGGAGAGCCTCGGGCGAACTTGCTCGAGCTAAGGAGCAGGCCGAAGGAGTGACGCGGCAGCCTCGGCGGCGAAGAGTTGAAAGCGAAAAGGCTGCGACCGCCAAAGCGAGGCGGAGGTGGCGAATTGGCAGGAAATTAAAGGATGCTACCGACCGCAATGAGGCTCTTGAAAAGGAGCATTTATCGGAGCGGAAGACTGAAGAAGGCCACCGCGAAGCCAAGGATGCCCGCTCTGCAATGCGAGCTATAATGAGAGAGCTGCGCCAGTGGGGAGATCGTGGCTGGCAAGCCTATTCTGCTGTGTCGCCGGTTTATGGATCAAGTATGCTCAATTTGGCGGCTGTGGAGTCCGGAGGATTCGTATATGGACTTAGCTGCGGCCTTGGTGATGCCGTTAAGCACTTCCCGAGCCAGGGGGATCACAAGACGGAAGAGCTGTATTGGTCTCAATTCCACAGTCCGGATCGCTCCCTTCCGTTGACGGACCGGTTCGCCAAATGGGCCGAGCTAAATAGATTGTCCGGACTTGCCATGTCTGACATCGTGGCCCATGTCGGCGGGAAGGTCAAGGCGACGAGCTACTTGACTTCTGCAGCAATTCCTTGGGCGGTGCCGCATATAAAGGATATGAAGCGGTCGGCTGCGCCGGGCGCGGATGGCTCTTGCCCGCGTGAAGGTGCATTATCCGGAGATGGATGCCACCGCCGTTGCCACCCAGGGTCCGGATGAAAGCCGGCTCCCTGCCGAGCACTACTTCTATCTCCATCACCAGGCCATGATCCGATGCTTTAGCAGCCCCGGGGTTGCCAATCCTATCGATGGGGCGCTTCGGCGGCATCCTCATACAATGACGGCTTTGAGGCCTGAGAGGCATCGAGGATGCAAGCGGAGAGAGAGGATTGTGTGTGTGTGGCGAGGATGGGGGTGCGGCCGCTAGGGCGCACCTTTAATATGGAGTAGTGGGAGTTGTGGGAGAGAGGCGGGCGGCGGTCAAACCGATGGCTCGCCTCCTGGTGAGCCTGCGCACCGGACTACTGGCATGCCTACCAAAGTTTCACACAGCTACTCACACGCCTCCCGATGACACTGCGCAGCGAGCACGCCTCCGTCAATTCACACACCTGCACGCACGCCTCCCCGTCTGCCTGCGCGGTGGACTGCTCCCATGCGTCCCGTCAACTCACGCCTGCTCGCACGGCACACAGGTCATGTGGCGGCACGTATATTGTTTTTCTATTTGGATGATTAATGCTGCTGCTTTATTGCTTAGCCGGAGCATGGCATGTATCCATTATTGGTCTAACACTCATAGTTCGAATAAATAATCCATTTGGGATATTGATTCCCAATTATTAATAATCTCCCGTCTATAATTAGATAAAGATTACGTCAAAACTGGTCTCAAATTTGACAAAAAAACTACAATGCAACTTTGTATTGGTGTCCATATGACAACACGATAAGTTTCACGAACTTCAAATAAGTTTTGGATGTACTAGAATTTAAAAATCAAGATTCTCAATGTTTGAAATTTGTTGCACGCGGAGTAAATATGCACCGAGTGAGGCACATGTGTTTTTGCAATCCATTTAGGTGCACTGTCACGTGTGCATGTAGCTCAAATTTTCTTTTTGCACATTATACCCGTAGAAAATCAATCAATTAATGTACTAAAACGTCTTAATGATCGTTGTGATTTTTTTGAAATTAAAACGTCCCTCCTTTGGTGACATATATGTTCACCACGGGATAATTAATTTAACATACACCGTAGTTGCGGTGGATTCGCGGTGTGTGTGCGTCTGGGGGTGGCGGGTGGCTCGCAATACACTATGAGTTGTGAGCCACCGTGTGGGTTGGCCGTTTTGTTAGGCAAGCCGGTGCCACACCAGAGTCATGAAATCGTTATTTAAAACATTACACAACCCTTTCATACATACATGTTTTGGCCACATGCAGTCGATGGTTGTCCTACACGACAATCGATACTCGTGTGTGACGCTTTCTGTGCGCCCGCGAGGTCTTCGTCCATCACTTTGACGAACAGCCGGCAGTGAGGTTAATTTGACCAGCAAGGTAGAATCTTTTTTGTTTGTGTTATGGTGGTATATAGTACGCGTCGAACAGGTTGGAGGGGACTAGCATATATACTATACGTACGCGTCCATGAATAAGTACACCTCACTCAGTGTCGGGACTTTTTGGTTTCCGAGGCACGTGCCACATCGAAATTGTGAAATTGGCTATTCAAACATCACACAACACCTTTTTGGGCCACATGCATATCCTAGCTAGGACACTCACATGTGACGCTCCTATCTGTGCACCCACGAGGCCTTCGTCGATGCATGCATGCATCACTTACCTACATCAGGAGAGGTTATATAATTTCACCATCGATTAGGATTCTTTCGGGTTGTACATATATCACGACAGGATCATATAGTATGCAGTGAAGAGGGTGGACGGGGAGCATCATATGTAGTACGCTTGATGAACCTCGCTCTGTGTGGGTGCATGGTTTACGGTTTTTGAGGCATGTGTACTCATGAATCCCTCCCATCGAGTCGAAGTGGCTAGTACAATGACACATCATGAACCAATCTCGCTCTGTGTGGGGAGCTAGTGTACAATTTTTGACGCACGCGCCACATCAATGTTGTGTATTCAAAAATGCATGCATGCATCACCTCCATACATATGCATATAGTAGTTGCCTTCGAATGGTACACTCCCTCATGTGGTTATCGACGACAAGCCTATATATTTGTGGACCCGCGTGGACATCCATGATCACCTTGACCAACAACATGATAGGTTACCATGGCGGATTCTTCACTTGGTTCGTGTTATTGTAGTATAGGTCATGGTGAGATTCAGTCCTTATGTTTGAGCGCATATACTATGCACGCATGCATGCATGAATCCCCGTCGTTGGCTTGAAGTGTGGTGTAACATACATATGCATCGTCAACCTAACCCTCACTCAGTGTGGGGATTTCTAGTTCAGAATCACGATGCCACATCAAAGTTGTTCCATTGTTACTCAAAAGCACACCTCTCCTACATATGTTTGGGCCACACGCATGCAGTGTTTGTCTTCGCGGACTAGCTACTTGCGTGATTATTGGCGAGCTAGCCCATCCCCGGGGTCGCATGGACGGCCATCACTTTGACCAACAACAAGAGAGAGGTTGTACGACAAAGGTGCATTATTCTTGGTCCGTTTTACAATCCATCTTTGTGAGATATGCCTCTCTGGCCCGCCGACTGAAAGTGTGTGTGTGGGGGGGTTGCTACTTCGCACTTTGCTAGGTGAACCTCGGTTGGGGGCATGCATTCATAGGTTAGGATTCCCTTTGTGGCGACATGAGGGGGGCTTCCAGCTACTTTGACTTTGCTAGGTGAACCTCGGTTGTGGGGGAGGGGGCATGCATTCATATCTTAGGGATCCCTTCATGCCGACACGGTGGGGGGGGGGGACTGCTAGCTACTTCGCACTTTGCTATGTTGTAACATCCCAAATTTTCAATTTTGAATGTTATACATTAGATCATCATTGCATATCATATTTTATTGCATTTTGGCTTGATCCTAGAAATTCTATGCAACTCAAGGACCCACGGAGCGAGTTGGGGATTTTGATATTTTCATATTTGAGTTTTCTCAAATTTTGAAAAGACGATTGTTTGATTTTAATTATTTTCTCTTCAAATATTTATTTTATAACAATAAAAGATAGGGGATAAAATGACTTCCTCAAAATAAAGAAATATTGGAGATTTAATAATAAAATCAAATAAGTATTTTATTCGGAGTTTTATCGCTATTTTATTTGAATTAGGAAAAATAAGTGTTTTTCAAAAATGCATTAGAGGCCCAAATAAATGTTCACCTTGTCCGCTATATTTTTAGAGGACGGGGAAAATTTATTTCAGGATTTTTTGAGTCCGTTTGGTATTTCTTTTCTTTGTTTCTCTGCGCGGAATTATTAATTAAAGAGAACCGACTTAGCCGCTCCGTACCCGACCCGGACTCGTCCGGCCGGCCTCTTACAAAGGCCCGCCCGGGACCCCCGCAGCCCAGCCGCCGCCTCCGAAGCCCTAGCCGCCATCGCCGACGCGACTCGCCCGTCGCCACCTCCGCCAGGCTGCTCGTCTCGCCCGCCTCCCGCCCAGCAGCCGGAGACCCGCCCGCCGCGCCGCCCCCGCCGCCGACCCGCCGCCCAAAGCCACCGCCCGACGCCGAGCCGCCTCCGCCGCAGCCGTCCTGCCGAGGTTGTTCGCCGCCGCCGTAGCCGGTTTTCGGAAGAAAACTGTGCGTTTTTTAGAAACCGCGTTGTTTTAGGTCGGTTTATTTTTTTCGATTTAGTTAATTAGCGAACGCCCATTCGTTCGTCCATTTTAACGAATGGTTTTCACCCGCTAGCCGCAAAAAGTGAACGTTCGTTCATTAGCCTGTTTGTCATTTTTTCTTTTTCCAGGGATTTTCCGCGATTATTTTCGATCGTGATTTCTGCCCTGCTTTTCGTTTTAGTTTATCTTTACGCTCGTTTATCGGAATCAGGCAATTCAAGTGCCTAGAGTTTCGTATCGAAGCCCTCTTTATGTTTAACCAACTTGAACAATGTTTTGGTACTGTAAAATTTGACTTAAGTCCAGATTAGTAAACAGAGCTTGTTTCTTTTGCAGTTTGAGTTCCGTTGCTTCGTTTGATTTGATTCTTTTTGCAAACCCGAGTTCTTAAGTGGAACTTTCTGGTTAGATCTCGTATTTGAGTTTTACCTGTGATTCTTGTTGAGTTCTTATTGTATGCTTGTTTGTTTGTGATAGAGTACCCGGAGTGTGAAGCGTGCTACTATGAGTCTCTAGGTTTCATGGATCATCAGCAAGGCAAGTAACACTTTGATCATACCTCTTTACTACCCAGTTTTATTGCATTAGATCAATCCTCAAACAATTGCATGGTTAGGATCTGATTAATATGTGGGTTTTGGGAATGAGATGAGGTAGTACCTATTGTCCTGTTTATTATCAAACCTTGGGAGTTACTTCTACGTTATGCTTATATTGCTATGCTATGCTTGAAGACGTGGTTTGGTTCGAGTGATTCATGACAGATGTGAGTGATACGTCTCCAACGTATCTATAATTTTTGATTGTTCCATGCTATTATATTACCCCTTTTGGATGTTTATGGGCTTTATTGTACACCTTTATATCATTTTTGGGACTAACCTACTAACCGGAGGCCCAGCCCGTATTGCTGTTTTTTGCCTATTTCAATATTTCAAAGAAAAGGAATATCAAACGGAGTCCAAACGGAATGAAACCTTCGGGAGCATGATTTTTGGAACGAACGTGATCCAGAGGACCTAGAGTGCAAGTCAAGAAGCAGCCGAGGCGGCCACGAGATGGGAGGGTGCCCCCCTATAGGGCTCGCCCCCTGTCTCGTGGGCCCCTCGGGCGGCCACCGACGTACTTCTTCCTCCTATATAATCATACGTACCCCGAAAACATCCAGGGAGCCAACGAAACACACTTTCCACCACCGTAACCTTCTGTATCTGCGAGATCCCATCTTGGAGCCTTCGTAGGTGCTCCGCCGGAGGGGGAATCGACCATGGAGGGCTTCTACATCAACACCATAGCCCATCCGATGAGTTGTGAGAAGTTTACCACAGACCTTCGGGTGCATAGTTATTAGCTAGATGGCTTCTTCTCTCTTTTTGGATCTCAATACAATGTTCTCCCCCTCTCTTGTGGAGATCTATTCGATGTAAACTCTTTCTGTGGTGTGTTTGTCGAGATCCAATGAATTGTGGGTTTATGATCAAGTTTATCTATGAGAAATATTTGAATCTCCTCTAAATTCTTTTATGTATGATTGAGTTATCTTTGCAAGTCTCTTCGAATTATCGGTTTGGTTTGGCCTACTAGATTGATCTTTCTTGCCATGGGAGAAGTGCTTAGCTTTGGGTTAAATCTTGCGGTATCCTTATCCAGTGACAGAAAGGGTTGCAAGGCACGTATTGTATTGTTGCCATCGAGGATAAAAAGATGGGGTTTATATCATATTGCATGAGTTTATCCCTCTACATCATGTCATCTTGCTTAAGGCGTTACTCTGTTCTTATGAACTTAATACTCTAGATGCAGGCAGGAGTCGGTCGATGTGTGGAGTAATAGTAGTAGATGCAGGCAGGAGTCGGTCTACTTGTTGCGGACATGATGCCTATATACACGATCATGCCTAGATAATCTCATAATTATTCGCTTTTCTATCAATTGCTCGACAGTAACTTGTTCACCCACCGTAATACTTATGCTATCTTGAGAGAAGCCACTAGTGAAACCTATGGCCCCCGGGTCTATATCTTATCATATTTGCTTCCAATCTACTTTTATTTGCAACTTTACTTTTTGCATCTATATTATAAAATACCAAAAATATATTTATCTTATCATACTATCTCTATTAGATCTCACTTTCACAAGTGGCCGTGAAGGGATTGACAACCCCTTTATTGCATTGGTTGCGAGTTCTTTGTTTGTTTGTGTAGCTGCGTGGGACTTTTGAGGAGCCTCCTACTAGATTAATACCTTGGTTCTCAAAAACTGAGGGAAATACTTATGCTACTATTGCTGCATCACCCTTTCCTCTTCAAGGAAAACCAATGCAAGCTCAAGACGTAGCAAGAAGGATTTTTGGCGCCGTTGCTAGGGAGGTCTTCGCTCAAGTCAAGACATACCAAGTACCCATCACAAACCCATCTCCCTCGCATTTACATTATTTGCCATTTGCCTCTCGTTTTCCTCTCCCCCACTTCACCCTTGCCGTTTTATTTGCCCTCTCTTTCCCAATCTCCTCCTCTCACTCTTTCGCTTGCCTTTTTCTGTTTGCTTGTGTGTTTTGTTACTTGTTGACCATGGCGCAAGATAATACCAAATTGTGTGATTTCTCGAATAGCAGTAATAATGATTTCCTTAGTACTCCGATTGCTCCTCTTAATGATGTTGAATCTTGTGAAATCAATACTACTTTGCTGAATCTTGTTATAAAAGACCAATTCGCCGGCCTTCCTAGTGAAGATGCCGCTACTCATCTAAACAACTTTGTTGATTTGTGTGATATGCAAAAGAAGAAAGATACGGGTAACGATATTGTTAAATTGAAGTTATTTCCGTTTTCACTTAGAGATTGTGCTAAAGTTTGGTTTTCGTCTTTGCCTAAAAATAGTATTGATTCTTGGAACAAGTGCAAAGATGCTTTTATCTCTAAGTATTTTCCTCCCACTAAGATCATCACTCTTAGGAACGATATTATGAATTTTAAACAACTTGATTATGAGCATATTGCCCAATCTTGGGAAAGAATGAAATTGATGATTCGCAATTGCCCTACTCATGGTTTGAATTTATGGATGATCCGGTTTGAACTTTGCTTCTAGAAATCTCTTAGATTCGGCCGTGGGAGGCACGTTTATGGAAATCATGTTAGGAGATGCTACAAAACTTCTTGATAATATTATGGCTAATTATTCTCAATGGCACACCGAAAGATCTTCTAGTAAAAAAGTGCATGCTATAGAAGAAATCAATGTTTTGAGTGGAAAGATAGATGAACTTATGAAATTGTTTGCTACTAAAAATGCCCCTCTTGATCCCAATGATATGCCTTTGTCTACTTTGATTGAGAATAATAATGAATCCATGGATGTGAATTTTGTTGGTAGGAATAGTTTCGGTAACAATGCTTATAGAGGAAACTTTAATGCTAGACCGTTCCCTAGTAATTCCTCTAAAAATTATGGAAATTCCTACAATAATTATTATGGTAATTTTAATAAGATGCCCTCTGATTTTGAGAATAGTGTGAAAGAATTTATGATTTCTCAAAAGAATTTTAATGCCTTGCTTGATGAAAAATTGCTCAAAGTGATGATTTGGCTAGGAACATTGATAGACTTTCGCTTGATGTTGATTCTCTTAAACTTAGATCTTCTTCTCCTAAGCATGATATCAATGAGTCTCTCAAAGCAATGAGAATTTCCATTGATGAGTGCAAAGAAAGAACCGCTAGATTGCGTGCTAAGAAAGATAGCTTTATAAAGGCGTGTTCTTCTAGTTTCCACGAAAATAATGATGAAGATCTTAAAGTTATTGATGCGTCTCCTATTAGATCTTTGTTTTGCAATATGAATCTTGATAATTATGGGACTGATGATGAGTCAACTTTACCTAGAAGGCGTCTCAAGACTTCGGAGTTTTTAGATCTTGATGCTAAATTTGGTAAAAGTGGGATTGGAGAGGTCATGACTTTAAATAGCATTGAACCCACTATCTCGGATTTCAAGGAATTTGATTATGATAATTGTTCTTTAGAAGGTTGTATTTCCTTGTTGCAATCTGTTGCTAATTCTCCTCATGCTTATAGTCAAAATAAAGCTTTTACCAAACATATCGTTGATGCCTTGATGCAATCTTATGATGAAAAACTTAATTTGGAAGTTTCTATACCTAGAAAACTTAATGATGAGTGGGAACCTACTATAAAGATTAGAATTAAAGATCATGAGTGTTTTGCTTTGTGTGATTTGGGTGCTAGTGTTTCCACGATTCCGAAAACTTTATGTGATATTCTAGGTTTCCATGATCTTGATGATAGCTCTCTAAATTTGCACCTTGCGGAGTCCACCATTAAAAAGCCAAAGGGAAGGATCAATGATGTTCTCATTGTTGCAAATAGAAATTTGGTGCCCGTAGATTTTATTGTTCTTGATATAGATTGCAATCTTTCTTGCCCTATTATTCTTGGTAGACCATTCCTTAGAACGATTGGTGCGATTATTGATATGAAGGAAGGGAATATTACAATTTCCATTAAATAAATGCATGGAGCACTTTCCAAGAAAGAAAGTCAAATTACCTTATGAATCTATCATGCGAGCTACTTATGAATTTAGTGCCAAAGATGGCACTACTTCGATCTATCTTCGCTTTTGTGCCTAGCTAGGGGCGTTAAACGATAGCGCTAGTTGGGAGGCAACCCAATTTTCTTTGTGTTTTTCGTTTTTGTTCCTGCTTAGTAATAAATCTTGCATCTACCTTCTGTTTAGATGTGTTTTTATCTTTTAATTAGTGTTTGTGCCAAGTAGAACCTATAGGATAACCTATGATGATAGTTGATTTGATTCTGCTGAAAAACAGAAACTTTGTTCGCACGAATTTAGTTTTGTTAAATCACAGAAACGTGCTTTTGCGTTGATTCTTTTTTATGCTTATCAATAGAAAAATTTTCCAGGACTTCCTATTTTGGTAGGATTTTTAGAGTTCCATAAGTTTGCGTTAGTTACAGATTGCTACAGATTGTTCTGTTTTTGACAGATTCTGTTTTTCATGTGTTGTTTGTTTATTTTGATGCATCTATGGCTAGTAAAATAGTTTATAAACCATAGAGAAGTTGTAATACAGTAGTTTTAACACCAAAATAAATAAAGAATGAGTTCATTACAGTACCTTATGTGGTGGTTTTGTTTTATTTCACTAACGGAGCTTATAAGATTTCCTGTTGAGTTTTGTGTTGTGAAGTTTTCAAGTTTTGGGTAAAGCTTTTATGGACTATGGAATAAGGAGTGGCAAGAGCCTAAGCTTGGGGATGCCCGTGGCACCCCAAGATATTCAAGGATATCCAAAATCCTAAGCTTGGGGATGCCCCGGGAAGGCATCCCTTCTTTCGTCTTCGTTCATTGGTAACTTTACTTGGAGCTATATTTTTATTCGCCACATGATATGTGTTTTGCTTGGAGCGTCGTGTATCATATTAGTCTTTGCTTTTTAGTTTACCACAATCATCCTTTCTGTACACACCTTTTGGGATAAGCCTACTTGATTAGAATTTGCTAGAATACTCTATGTGCTTCACTTATATCTTTTGAGCTTGATAGTTTTTGCTCTAGTGCTTCACTTATATCTTTTAGAGCACGGTGGTGACTTAATTTTGAAGAAATTGCTAGTCTCTCATGCTTCACTTATATTATTTTGAGAGTCTTTTAGAACAGCATGGTATTTTCTATGGTTACAAAGTTGGTCCTAGAATGATGAGCATCCAAGTTGGGTATAATAAAAACTATCATAGAAAAAGAATTGGATGCAATGATCAATATGATGCTTGATAATTGTTTTGAGATATGGGGGTAGTGATATAAGAATCATGCTAGTTGAGGTGATTATGAAAAATACTTGTGTTGAGGGTTGTGATTCCCGTAGCATGCACGTATGGTGAAGCGCTTTGTGATGAAGTTGGAGCACAATTTTATTTATTGATTGTCTTCCTTATGAGTGGCGGTCGGGGACAAGCGATGGTCTTCTCCTACCAATCTATCCCCCTAGGACCATGCGCGTAGTGCTTTGGTTTTTGATGACTCCTAGATTTTTGCAACAAGTATATGAGTTCTTTTGACTAATGTTGATTCCATGGATTATATGCACCTCACCCTTCCACCATTGCTAGCCTCTCTTGTACCACGCAACTTTCGCCGGTACCATACACCCACTATATACCTTCCTCAAAACAGCCACCATACCTACCTATTATGGCATTTCCATAGCCATTCCGAGATATATTGCCATGCAACTTTCCACCGTTCCGTTCATATGACATGCATTACTTTTGTCATATTGCTCTTTGCATGATCATGTAGTTGATATCGTATTTGTGGCAAGGCCACCATCATAATTTTCATACATGTCGCCCTTGATTTATTGCATATCCCGGTACACCGCTGGAGGCATTCATATAGAGTCATATCTTGTTCTAGCTTTGAGTTGTAATTTTTGAGTTGTAAATCCATAAAAGTGTGATGATCTTCATTATTAGAGCATTGTCCTAGTGAGGAAAGGATGATAAAGACTATGATTCCCCCACAAGTCGAGATGAGACTTCGGACTTTACAAAAAGAAAAAAAAAGAGAAAAAAAAAAGAGAAAAGAGAAAGGCCAAAAAGAAAAAAAAGGCCAAAGAAAAAAAAAGAAAAAAAGGAGAAAAAGAAAAAGTAAAAAAATAAAATGAGAGAAAAAGAGAGAAGGGACAATGCTACTATCTCTTTTTCCACACTTGTGCTTCAAAATAGCACCATGATCTTCATGATAGAGAGTCTCCTATGTTGTCACTTTCATATACTAGTGGGAATTTTTCATTATAGAACTTGGCTTGTATATTCCAATGATGGGCTTCCTCAAAAGTGCCCTAGGTCTTCGTGATCAAGCGAGTTGGATGCACACCCACTTAGTTTATTTTGTTGAGCTTTCATATATTTATAGCTCTAGTGCATCCGTTGCATGGCAATCCCTACTCACTCACATTGATATCTATTAATGGGCATCTCCATAGCCCATTTATACGCCTAGTTGATGTGAGACTATCTTCTCCTTTTTGTCTTCTCCACAACCACCATGCTATTCCACATATAGTGCTATGTCCATCGCTCATGCTCATGTATTGTGTGAAAGTTGAAAGAGTTTGAGATTATTAAAGTATGAAACAATTGCTTGGCTTGTCATCAGGGTTGTGCATGATTAAATACTTTGTGTGATGAAGATAGAGCAACTGTTAGACTATATGATTTTGTAGGGATAACTTTCTTTGGCCATGTTATTTTGAGAAGACATGATTACTTTGATTAGTATGCTTGAAGTATCACCATTTTCATGTTAATATGAAATTTTCTTTTGTATCATTTGGATCTGAACATTCATGCCACAATAAAGAAAATTACATTAAGAATTATGCTAGGTAGCATTCCACATCAAAAATTCTGTTTTTATCATTTACCTACTCGAGGACGAGTAGGAATTAAGCTTGGGGATGCTTGATACGTCTCCAACGTATCTATAATTTTTTATTGTTCCATGCTATTATATTACCCCTTTTGGATGTTTATGGGCTTTATTTTACACCTTTATATCATTTTTGGGACTAACCTACTAACCGGAGGCCCAACCCGTATTGCTCTTTTTTTGCCTATTTCAGTATTTCAAAGAAAAGGAATATCAAACGGAGTCCAAACGGAATGAAACCTTCGGGAGCGTGATTTTTGGAACGAACATGATCCAGAGGACTTGGAGTGCAAGTCAAGAAGCAGCCGAGGCGGCCACGAGAGAGGAGGGCGCCCCCCCTATAGGGCGCGCCCCCTGTCTCGTGGGCCCCTCGGGCGGCCACCGACGTACTTCTTCCTCCTATATAAGCCTACGTACCCCGAAAACATCCAGGGAGCCAACGAAACACAATTTCCACCGCCGCAACCTTCTGTATCCGCGAGATCCCATCTTGGAGCCTTCGTCGGTGCTCCGCCGGAGGGGGAATTGACCACGGAGGGCTTCTACATCAACACCATAGCCCTTCCGATGAGTTGCGAGTAGTTTACCACAAACCTTCGGGTCCATAGTTCTTAGCTAGATGGCTTCTTCTCTCTTTTTGGATCTCAATACAATGTTCTCCCCCTCTCTTGTGGAGATATATTCAATGTAAACTCTTTTTGCGGTGTGTTTGTCGAGATCTAATGAATTGTGGGTTTATGATCAAGTTTATCTATGATAAATATTTGAATCTCCTCTGAATTCTTTTATGTATGATTGAGTTATCTTTGCAAGTCTCTTCGAACTATCAGTTTGGTTTGGCCTACTAGATTGATCTTTCTTGCTATGGGAGAAGTGCTTAGCTTTGGGTTCAATCTTGCGGTGTCCTTACCCAGTGACAGAAAGGTTTGCAAGGCACATATTGTATTGTTGCCATCGAGGATAAAAAGATGGGGTTTATATCATATTGCATGAGTTTTGTTGGGGAACGTAGTAATTTCAAAAAAAATCCTACGCACACGCAAGATCATGGTGATGACATAGCAACGAGAGGGGAGAGTGTTGTCCATGTACCCTCGTAGACCGTAAGCGGAAGTGTTAGCACAACGCGGTTGATGTAGTCGTACATCTTCACGATCCGACCGATCCAAGCACCGAACGTACGGCACCTCCGAGTTCAGCACAAGTTCAGCTTGATGACGATCTCCGGGCTCCGATCCAGCAAAGATCCAGAGATGAGTTCCGTCAGCACGACGGTGTGGTGGATGATGATGTTCTACCGGCGCAGGGCTTCGCCTAAACTCCGCCACGATATGACCGAGGTGGAATATCGTGCAGGGGGGCACTGCACACGGCTAAGGAACGATCCGTAGATCAACTTGTGTGTCTATGGGGTGCCCCCCTGCCCCCGTATATAAAGGAGCAAGGGGGAGGCCGGCCGGCCCTTGGGGCGCGCCAAGGAGGAGGAAGCCTCCTCCTAGTAGGAGTGGACTCCTCCTTTCCTACTCCTTCTAGGAGGAGGAAGGAAGGGGGAGAGAGGGAAGGAAAGGGGGGCGTCGCCCCCCTCCTAGTCCAATTCGGACCAGAGGGGGGAGGGGGCGCGCGGCCCATGCTGGCCGCCCCTCTCTCCTTTCCCCTAAGGCCGATAAGGCCTATTACTCTCTCGGGGGGGTCCGGTAACCCCCCCGGCACTCCGGTTTTCTCCGAAATCGCCCGGAACAATTCTGGTGTCCGAATATAGTCGTCCAATATATCAATCTGTATGTATCGACCATTCCGAGACTCCTCGTCATGTCCGTGATCACATCCGGGACTCCGAACAAACTTCGGTACATCAAAACTTATAAACTCATAATAAAACTGTGATCGTAACGTTAAGCGTGCGGACCCTACGGGTTCGAGAAATATGTAGACATGACCTAGAACTATTCTCGGTCAATAACCAATAGCAGAACCTGGATGCCCATATTGCTTCCTACATATTCTACGAAGATCTTTATCGGTCAAACCGCATAACAACATACGTTGTTCCCTTTGTCATCGGTATGTTACTTGCCCGAGATTTGATCGTCGATATCCAATACCTAGTTCAATCTCGTTACCGGCAAGTCTCTTTACTCGTTACGTAATGCATTATCCCGTAACCAACTCATTGGTCACATTGCTTGCAAGGCTTGTAGTGATGTGCATTACCGAGAGGGCCCAGAGATACCTCTCCGACAATCGGAGTGACAAAACCTAATCTCGAAATATGCCAACTCAACATGTACCTTCAGAGACACCTGTAGTACTCCTTTATAATCACCCAATTACGTTGTGACGTTTGGTAGTACCCAAAGTGTTCTTCCGGTAAACGGGAGTTGCATAATTCTCATAGTTATAGGAACATGTATAAGTCATGAAGAAAGCAATAGCAATATACTAAACGATCAAGTGCTAGGCTAACGGAATGGGTCATGTCAATCACATCATTCTCCTAATGATGTGATCCCATTAATCAAATGACAACACATGTCTATGGTTATGAAACATAACCATCTTTGATTAATGAGCTAGTCAAGTAGAGGCATACTAGTGACTATATGTTTGTCTATGTATTCACACATGTATCATGTTTCCGGTTAATACAATTCTAGCATGAATAATAAATATTTATCACGATATGAGGAAATAAATAATAAATTTATTATTGCCTCTAGGGCATATTTCCTTCAGTCTCCCACTTTCACTAGAGTCAATAATCTAGATTACATAGTAATGATTTTAACACCCATGGAGTCTTGGTGCTGATCATGTTTTGCTCGTGAGATTGGCTTAGTCAACGGGTCTGCAACATTCAGATCTGTATGTATCTTGCAAATCTCTATGTCTCCCACTTGGACTTGGTCCCGAATGGAATTCAAGCGTCTCTTGATGTGCTTGGTCCTCTTGTGAAATATGGATTCCTTTGCCAAGGCAATTGCACCAGTATTGTCACAGAAGATCTTCATTGGTCCCGATGCACTAGGTATGACACCTAGATCGGAAATGAACTCCTTCATCCAGACTCCTTCATTCACTGCTTCTGAAGCAGCAATGTACTCCGCTTCACATGTAGATCCCGCTACGACGCTTTGTTTAGAACTGCACCAACTTACTGCTCCACCGTTTAATAAAAATACGTATCCAGTTTGCGATTTAGAATCGTCCGGATCAGTGTCAAAGCTTGCATCAATGTAACCATTTACGACTAGCTCTTTGTCACCTCCATATACAAGAAACATATCCTTAGTCCTTTTCAGGTATTTCAGGATGTTCTTGACCGCTGTCCAGTGATCCACTCTGGATTACTTTGGTACCTTCTGCCAAGCTTATTGCTAACCATACGTCAGGTCTGGTACACAGCATTGCATACATGATAGAGCCTATGGCTGAAGCATAGGGAACATCTTTCATTTTCTCTCTATCTTCTGCTGTGGTCGGGCATTGAGTTTGACTCAACTTCACACCTTGAAGTACGGGCAAGAACCCTTTCTTTGCCTGATCCATTTTGAACTTTTTCAAAATTTTATCAAGGTATGTACTTTGTGAAAGTCCTATTAAGCGTCTTGATCTATATCTATAGATCTTGATGCCCAATATGTAAGCAGCTTCACCGAGGTCTTTCATTGAAAAACTTTTATTCAAGTCTCCCTTTATGCTATCAAGAAATTCTATATCATTTCCAATTAATAATATGTCATCTACATATAATATCGAAATGCTCTGAGCTCCCACTCACTTTCTTGTAAATCTGAGGCTTCTCCAAAAGTCTGTATAAAACCATATGCTTTGATCACACTATCAAAACGTTTATTCCAACTCCGATATGCTTGCACCAGTCCATAAATGGATCGCTAGAGCTTGCACACTTTGTCAGCACCTTTTGGATCAACAAAACCTTCTGGCTGCATCATATACAACTCTTCTTCCAGAAATCCATTCAAGAATGCAGTTTTGACATCCATTTGCCAAATTTCATAATCATGAAATGCAGCAATAACTAACATGATTCGGACAGACTTAAGCATTGCTATGGGTGAGAAAGTCTCATCATAGTCAACTCCTTGAACTTGTCAAAAACATTTTGCAACAAGTCGAGCTTTGTAGACAGTTACATTACCATCAGCGTCAATCTTCTTCTTAAAGATCCACTAATTCTCAATGGTTTGCCGATCATCGGGCAACTCAACCAAAATCCATACTTTGTTTTCATACATGGATCCCATCTCATATTTCATGGCCTCTAGCCATTTTGCGGAAACTGGGCTCATCATCGCTTCCTCATAGTTCGTAGGTTCATCATGGTCAAGTAACATGACTTCTAGAATAGGATTACCGTACCACTCAGTGCGGATCTTACTCGTAGACCTCACGAGGTTGAGAGAAACTTGATTTGAAGTTTCATGATCAATATCATTAGCTTCCTCACTAATTGGTGTAGTTGTCACAGAACCGGTTCTTGTGATGAACTACTTTCCAATAAGGGAGTAGATCTGATTATCTCATCAAGTTCTACTTTCCTCCCACTCGACTTCTTTCGAGAGAAACTCCTTCTCTAGAAAGGATCTGATTTAGCAATGAAAATCTTGCCCTCGGATCTATGATAGAAGGTGTACCCAATAGTCTCTTTTGGGTATCCTATGAAGACACATTTCTCGATTTGGGTTCGAGCTTATCGGTTGAAGTTTCTTCACATAAGCATCGCAGCCCCAAACTTTAAGCGACAACTTTGGTTTCTTGCCAAACCACAGTTCATAAGGCGTCGTCTCAACAGATTTTGATGGTGCCCTATTTAACGTGAATGTGGCCGTCTCTAAAGCATAACCCCAAAATGATAGCGGTAAATCAGTAAGAGACATCATAGATCGCACCGTATCTAGTAAAGTACGATTACGATGTTCGGACACACCATTTCGTTGTGGTGTTCCGGGTGGCGTGAGTTGCGAAACTATTCCGCATTGTTTCAAGTGTAGACCAAACTCGTAACTCAAATATTCTCCTCCACGATCAGATCGTAGAAACTTTATTTTCTTGTTACGATGATTTTCCACTTCACTCTGAAATTCTTTGAACTTTTCAAATGTTTCAGACTTGTGTTTCATCAAGTAGATATAACCATATCTGCTTAAGTCATCTGCGAAGGTGAGAAAATAACGATACCCGCCGCGAACCTCAACATTAATTGGACCACAAACATCAGTATGTATGATTTCCAACAAATCAGTTGCCCGCTCCATAGTTCCGGAGAACGGCATTTTAGTCATCTTGCCCATAAGGCATGGTTCGCAAGTATCAAGTGATTCATAATCAAGTGATTCCAAAAGCCCATCAGTATGGAGTTTCTTCATGCGCTTTACACCGATATGACCTAAACGGCAGGTGCCACAAATAAGTTGCACTATCGTTATCAACTCTGCATCTTTTGGTTTCAACACTATGAATATGTGTATCACTACTATCGAGATTCAATAAAAATAGACCACTCTTCAAGGGTGCATGACCATAAAAGATATTACTCATATAAATAGAACAACCATTATTCTCGATTTAAATGAATAACCGTCTCGCATCAAACAGGATCCAGATATAATGTTCATGCTCAACGCGGCACCAAATAACAATTATTTAGGTCTACAACTAATCCCGATGGTAGATGTAGAGGTAGCGTCTTGACCGCGATCACATCGACTTTGGAACCATTTCCACGCGCATTGTCACCTCGTCCTTAGCCAATCTTTGCTTAATCCGTAGTCCTGTTTGAGTTGCAAATATTAGCAATGTAACCGATATCAAATACCCAGTGCTACTGCGAGCATTAGTAAGGTACACATCAATAACATGTATATCACATATACCTTTATTCACTTTGACATCCTTCTTATCCGCCAAATACTTGGGGCAGTTCCGCTTCGATGTCGATCGCTTGTAGTAGAAGCACTCGGTTTCAGAGCTTAGGTCGGACTTGGGTTTCTTCTCTTGAGCAGCAACTTGCTTGCCATTCTTTTGAAGTTCCCTTCTTCTTCCCTTTGCCCTTTTCTTGAAACTGGTGGTCTTGTTAACCATCAACACTTGATGCTCCTTCTTGATCTCTACTTCCGCAGCTTTTAGCATTGCGAAGAGCTCGAATAGTGTTGTTCATCCCTTGCATATTATAGTTCATCACGAAGCTCTTGTAGCTTGGTGGCGTGATTGAAGAATTTCATCAATGACACTATCATCGGAAGATTAACTCCCGGTTGAATCAAGTGATTATTATACCCAGACATTTTGAGTATGTGTTCACTGACAGAACTATTCTCCTAGATCTTGCAGCTATAGAACTTATTGGAGACTTCATATCTCTTAGTCCGGGCATTTGCTTGAAATATTAACTTCAACTCCTGGAACATCTCATATGCTCCCTGACGTTCAAAACATCGTTGAAGACCCGGTTCTAAGCCGTAAAGCATGGCACACGAACTATCGAGTAGTCATCAGCTTTGTTACGCGGGACGTTCTTAACATCGTCGGTTGCATCAGCGCAGAGGCCTGGCACCCAGCGGTGCTTCCGGGATGTAACTTTTACGTGCAGCAATGAGGATAATCCTCGAGTTATGGACCCGATCCGTGTAATTGCTACCATCATCTTTCAACTTTGCTTTCTCAAGGAACGCATTAAAATTCAACGGAACAACAGCACGAGCCATCTATCTACAAACAAACATAGACAAGCAAAATACTATCAGGTACTAAGTTCATGATAAATTTAAGTTCAATTAATCATATTACTTAAGAACTCCCACTTAGACAGACATCTCTCTAGTCATCTAAGTGATCACGTGATCCAAATCAACTAAACCATGTCCAATCATCAAGTGAGATGGAGTAGTTTCAATGGTGAACATCACTATGTTTATCATATATACTATATGATTCACGCTCGGCCTTTCGGTCTACGTGTTCCGAGGCCATATCTGTATATGCTAGGCTCGTCAAGTATGACCTGAGTATTCCGCGTGCGCAACTGTTTTGCACCCGTTGTATTTGAACGTAGAGCC
Organism: Aegilops speltoides; assembly: GCA_021437245.1. NCBI lineage: Eukaryota > Viridiplantae > Streptophyta > Magnoliopsida > Poales > Poaceae > Aegilops > Aegilops speltoides. The sequence continues at coordinate 46,568,053 of CM038143.1, read as the reverse complement.
TATAACACCCGATCATCACGTGGTGTCTCAGCACGAAGAACTTTCGCAACGGTGCATACTCAAGGAGAACACTTCTTGATTATTAGTGAGAGATCATCTTAAAATGCTATGATCAATCAAAGCAAGATAAGATGCATAAAGGATAAACATCACATGCAATCAATATAAGTGATATGATATGGCCATCATCATCTTGTGCTTGTGATCTCCATCCTCGAAGCACCGTCGTAATCACCATCGTCACCGGCGCGACACCTTGATCTCCATCGTAGCATCGTTGTCGTTACGCCATCTATTGCTTCTACGACTATCGCTACCGCTTAGTGATAAAGTAAAGCAATTACAGGGCATTTGCATTTCATACAATAAAGCGAAAACCATATTGGCTCCTGCCAGTTGCCGATAACTTCGGTTACAAAACATGATCATCTCATACAATAAAATATAGCATCACGTCTTGACCATATCACATCACAACATGCCCTGCAAAAACAAGTTAGATGTCCTCCACTTTGTTGTTGCAAATTTTACGTGGCTGCTACGGGCTTAGCAAGAACCGTTCTTACCTACGCATCAAAAAACCACAGCGATAGTTCGTCAAGTTAGTGTTGTTTTAACCTTCGCAAGGACCGGCGTAGCCACACTCGATTCAGCTAAAGTGAGAGAGACAGACACCCGCCAGCCACCTTTAAGCATGAGTGCTCGTAGCGGTGAAACCAATCTCGCGTAAGCGTCTGCGTAATGTCGGTCCGGGCGCTTCATCTCACAATACCGCCGAACCAAAGTATGACATCTTTGGTAAGCGGTATGACTTGTATCCCCACAACTCACTTGTGTTCTACTCGTGCATATAACATCAACGCATAAAACCTAGGCTCGGATGCCACTGTTGGGGAACGTAGTAATTTCAAAAAATCTCCTACGCACACGCAAGATCATGGTGATGACATAGCAACGAGAGGGGAGAGTGTTGTCCATGTACCATCGTAGACCGTAAGCGGAAGCTTTAGCACAACACGGTTGATGTAGTCGTACGTCTTCACAATCCGACCGATCCAAGCACCGAACGTATGGCACCTCCGAGTTCAGCACACGTTCAGCTCGATGACGATCTCCGGGCTCCGATCCAGCAAAGCTCCAGAGATGAGTTCCGTCAGCACGACGGCGTGGTGACGATGATGATGTTCTACCGGCGCAGGGCTTCGCCTAAACTCCGCGACGATATGACCGAGGCGGAATATGGTGGAGGGGGGCACCGCACACGGCTAAGGAACGATCCATATATCAACTTGTGTGTCTATGGGGTGCCCCCCCGCCCCCGTATATAAAGGAGCAAGGGGGGAGGCCGTCCGGCCCTTGGGGCGCGCCAAGGAGGAGGAATCCTCCTCCTAGTAGGAGTATGACTCCTCCTTTCCTACTCCTACTAGGAGGAGGAAGGAAGGGGGAGAGGGGGAAGGAAAGGGGGGGCGTCGCCCGCCCCCCCTCCTAGTCCAATTCGGACCAGAGGGGGGAGGGGTCGCGCGGCCCATGCTGGCCGCCCCTCTCTCCTTTCCCCTAAGGCCGATAAGGCCCATTACTCTCCGGGGTTCGTAACCCCGGCACTCTGGTTTTCTCCGAAATCACCCGGAACAATTCCGGTGTCCGAATATAGTCGTCCAATATATCAATCTTTATGTCCCGACCATTCTGAGACTCCTCGTCATGTCTGTGATAACATCCGGGACTTCGAAGAAACTTCGGTACATCAAAACTTATAAACTCATAATAAAATTGTCATCATAATGTTAAGCGTGCGGACCCTACGGGTTCGAGAACTATGTAGACATAAACTAGAATTATTCTCGGTCAATAACCAATAGTGGAACCTAGATGCCCATATTGGTTCCTACATTTTCTACGAAGATCTTTATCGGTCAAACCGCATAACAACATACGTTGTTCCCTTTGTCATCGGTATGTTACTTGCCCGAGATTTGATCGTCGGTATCCAATACCTAGTTCAATCTCGTTACCGGCAAGTCTCTTTACTCGTTACGTAATGCATTATCCCGTAACCAACTCATTGGTCACATTGCTTGCAAGGCTTATAGTGATGTGCATTACCGAGAGGGCCAGAGATACCTCTCCGACAATCGGAGTGACAAAACCTAATCTCAAAATCGCCAACTCAACATGTACCTTGGAGACACCTGTAGTACTCCTTTATAATCACCCAGTTACGTTGTGATGTTTTGTAGTACCCAGAGTGTTCTTCCGGTAAAGGGGAGTTGCATAATTCTCATAGTTATAGGAACATGTATAAGTCATGAAGAAAGCAATAGCAATATACTAATCGATCAAGTGCTAGGCTAACGGAATGGGTCATGTCAATCACATCATTCTCCTAATGACGTGATCCCATTAATCAAATGACAACACATGTCTATGGTTAGGAAACATAACCATCTTTGATTAATGATCTAGTCAAGTAGAGGCATACTAGTGACTATATGTTTGTCTATGTATTCACACATGTATCATGTTTCCGGTTAATACAATTCTAGCATGAATAATAAATATTTATCATGATATGAGGAAATAAATAATAACTTTATTATTGCCTCTAGGGCATATTTCCTTCAAGTTTATCCCTCTACATCATGTCATCTTGCTTAAGGCATTACTCTGTTCTTATGAACTTAATACTCTAGATGCAGGCAGGAGTCGGTCGATGTGTGGAGTAATAGTAGTAGATGCAGGCAGGAGTCGGTCTACTTGTTGCAGACGTGATGCATATATACATGATCATGCCTAGATAATCTCATAATTATTCGCTATTCTATCAATTGCTCGACAGTAATTTGTTCACCCACCATAATACTTATGCTATCTTGAGAGAAGCCACTAGTGAAACCTATGGCCCCCGGGTCTATCTCTTATCATATTTGCTTCCAATCTACTTTTATTTGTATCTTTACTTTTTGCATCTATATTATAAAATACCAAAAATATATTTATCTTATCATACTATCTCTATTAGATCTCACTTTCGCAAGTGGCCATGAAGGGATTGACAAACCCTTTATTGCGTTGGTTGCGAGTTCTTTGTTGTTTGTGTAGGTGCGTGGGACTTTTGAGGAGCCTCCGACTGGATTGATACCTTGGTTCTCAAAAACTGAGGGAAATACTTATGCTACTATTGCAGCATCACCCTTTCCTCTTCAAGGAAAACCAACACAAGCTGAAGACGTAGCAGTGAGTATTGTTAATTAATGGTTGAATTAAGGTGGCTACTTAAATACACATCTGGGTGGATTGCTTGAAGGCACCCGAGAGTACCCAGTGGTTGTCAGGGCACCTGGAGAATCCAATGTTGTCCTAGGATATCCCAGAGTACCCGTGTGATCATCCTATGGTCTGCCACCCAAGCTCAAAGGGATCATAAGATTTTTCATGCTAGAAACTTCTGTGTGCAACCACAAGCCAATATGGGCTCTGGCATAGTTGAGTAAGTTGCGTGAAGCTCTTGAAGAGGTAGACTAGTAGATGTAGTGGGTTGTACGTGGTACTGTCTATCCAGAGTAGAGAGTTAATGCTTCAGAAAGACCGTGTCTCGAATCTCCAGCCATGGATGTATTCGATTCTTGTGGGGAAAAGTGCGCAAACCTCTGTAGAGTGTATAAACTAATCATGGTTAGCCGAGTCCCGGGTTATGGATGTTTTGAGTATCTAGTTCTTGGATTATCATATTGATCTCATCACTATTAATATAATTTGAATGGGTTTAATGATGATGTTTAATTGGGATTGAGTTGGAGGATCCTTCTCAATGTTTAACAACCACCATGATAGTTAAATAAATTTTATTCCTATGTTGTGGGAAAAATTGGCTTTATACAAAACTGTAACCATAGAGCTATCCACCAGTCATATATGCATGTAGTGATAGCAATTATTCTGTTCATTACACTCTTGTGTTACATTGCCAACATATTCCATGTGTTGACCCGTTTCGGGCTACAACGTTCATGTTGCAGACTTTTCAGATGACGATTAAGGTGCCATACGTCGTTGTCTTTCACTCAGTGATGTCGTTGGAGTTGATGGACTCACTTTATCTTCCAAGCCTTCCGTTGTTATCATTTTCAGATGGCCTTAAGCCATATTTATTGTAATAAGTTCTCATTTTGAGACATTCGATGTAATAAGTGTGTGATTGCTACTCTGTTATAAATCCTCAAGTACTGTGCATGTCAGCATTACCGATCCAGGGATGACACTGATGCACAGAGATCATACTGTTTGAGGTCTGGTCGCTACAAGATGGTATCAGAGCACACGTTGAATGTAGGACACAACCACTAAGCTAAAGCCCTAGATCACTACTCTCTTCTCATTTCTGACTCCCCTCCCTTTTCTACTCTTTAGGATGGCGGATGCATACACCTTTTGGACGACACTTGAAGGAAGTTGCTAGATACCTGAACATCGGAATACCAAGCTTCACCGGGACCTACATCGGCACTTTACTAGGAGCGGACCGTTGGATGATTCAAGTTCAAGTTCCAGGATGGACGTTCATGCCAGTCACTGAGCCCATAGAGTTTTCCTTTGATGCACCAACCTGGAGTCTCGGAAAGAGCATGGCAACCCACATCACCATGGGACGCATTGGAGAAGTTTACCACAAGGATCTCAAGGATACTATCTACCAGATTTGTTGGCGCCGAGATGAGCAATGGGAGATGATCAGTACCAGGAAGGACAGATCTATTGCAGCTTTCATCTAGGAGTTAAACCAACACATTCGTCGCCAGGAGAACCAGATGTGTGCCGGCATGATAGATCTGAAGAAGGCAATGACCAGGATCACGGAGCTGGAGGAAGAACTCAACTCTACACGCGATGGATACGAGGAGGAAATGAAGATACTCGTGGAGAAGAATGATGATCTGACAAAGAAGCTAGGAGTATTCATAGGAGACCCCGCGCCAGGAGGAGAAGACGACGATTCCACTTGCCCGGAGAACTACATCATCATCGACGACACCAACTCGGATCCCGACGATAGCGATGATGACTTTGTTGATGAAGCTGGAGCAGATATCATGGAGTCTTCCATCGATCAATTTTTCTAGTCGACCACCATATCAGCAGTAGTATTCCCCCATGTAAACAGTATAGTCCGAGCACTTTTGTAATGATAGCTAGACCGACGTATGCCCTTGTTTGAATTGATTGAAGTGATATGTTTGTGTTTGTCTCATGTGCATATGGGTAGTGTTTTCCCTCTAGATCTCATTCTATTCTATTTTCTCATCTTTTCTAAAACCATCAGATGCCTCCGAGACGCGACAATGGATTTGTTTTCCCACCGGAGCTCACTCAGTTGATATAGCAGCAGAATGCATTGACGCAGATACTAGTCCAGAATCAGAATCAGGGGAACAACAACAACAATAACCCACCACCACCACCACCTGTTGATCACTTAGCCCGTTTCTTAAGGCTGAATCCGCCGGTGTTCTCCAATAGCACCAAGCTAATAGTTGCAGATGATTGGCTCCGCAAGATTGGAAGGGAGTTGACCGCTATAGGATGCACAGATGCGGAGAGAGTGCGTTTTGCCGCACATCAGCTTGATGGACCCGCAACATCATGGTGGGAGAATTTCACAGCCACTTACCCCATTGACACTGTCACATGGGATCAGTTTTAACAGGCTTTTCGCACTGCCCATGTTTCGGCAGGAGCTATGGCCATGAACAAGCGCGAGTTTTGCAACTTGCGCCAAGGAGGACGCACAGTGGGCGAGTATGTGGATGATTTTAGTAAGTTAGCGTGTTATGCCCCAGATGACGTTGCTATGGATGCAGCTAAGCAGGAGAAGTTTCTGGAAGGACTGAATGGTGAGCTGAGCATGCAGTTGATGGTGGCAACCTTCAACAACTACAAGGAGTTGGTAGATAGAGCTCTCATGATTGAAGGGAAGCAGCAGTAGATTGACAACCGCAAGAGGAAGTATGGACAAGGGAAGTACAATTCTGGAGCTTAGAAGAGACCCCGTTTTACCCCGAACTCAGGAGGACACCTTCAACATAACCATGGAGGTCACAATCATAATGGAGGAAGTTCGCACAACCATAGTGGCCCCAAGAATGGGAATGGTAGTGGAGGAAGCAACGACCAGAACTGTTCCAACCCAGCAACGCCCGCCAAGAAGGATCTAAGTCACATTACTTGTTTCAAGTGCGGGAAGAATGGACATTATGCCACGGAGTGTTCTGAAGAAAAGAATGGAAACGTCAATGGAAGCTCTGGGAAGAAGCCCAACCCTTTGAACCGGGGACAAGTGAACCACGTTAGCGTGGAGGAGGTTGAAGCGCAACCCGATGCAGTAATAGGTAAGTTTTTGGTTAAGTCATTTACTGCAATCGTTCTTTTTGATACTGGTGCATCGCATTCATACATATCAAGTGGATTTGTGGATAAGTTTAAACTGCCAACCCAAGCCCTTAGGTCACCCATGTTAGTAACCTCGCCAGGAGCAGAGTATATGGCTAGCCTATGGTGTGATCGGTTACCATAAAGGATTGGTAACTACGTGTTTCCCTTAGACCTAATAGTATTGGAGTCACAAGGACTGGATGTGATATTAGGCATGGATTGGTTATCGAAGTATGGAGGGAACATTAACTACGCGAGTAAGTTGATTCTGCTCACCACCCCAGGAGGAAGAAGGATTAAGTATGTATCCCGGCATGTGCCGAAGAGGACTCAAGTGAATTACTTATCAGGAGTTGTACAGGAGGAAGTACCAGTGGTGAAGGATTTCCCCGATGTATTTCCAAAAGGGTTGCCAGGCATGCCACCGGATAGAGACATTGAGTTTTTGATTGAGCTTTTGCGAGGCACAGGGCCAATATCTAAGAGACCGTACAGGATGCCCACAAAGGATTTGGAGGAAATTAAGAAGCAGATTAAGGAGTTACTGGATAAAGGCTATATTCGCCCAAGTTCGTCACCTTGGGGATCACCAGTGCTTCTAGTGGAGAAGAAGGATGGATCGTTGACGATGGTTGTTGATTATCGAGGATTGAATGAAGTAACGATCAAGAACAAGTACCCACTGCCTATGATCAATGATTTGTTTGACCAGTTGCAAGGAGCTAAAGTATTTTCCAAGATTGATCTACGATCAGGATACCACCAGTTGAAGATTCGAGAGCAGGATATACCTAAGACAGCTTTTACCACCAGGTACGGGCTATATGAGTATACCGTTGTGTCTTTTGGTCTGACTAATGCACCTACCTATTTCATGAACATGATGAACAAGGTGTGTATGGAGTTTTTGCATAAGTTGGTCGTGGTGTTCATTGATGACATATTGGTCTACTCGAAGAATGAAGAGGAGCATAAGGAGCATTTGCGTTTGGTACTTGGGAAGCTCTGAGAACATCAGTTATATGCCAAGTTCAGCAAGTGTGAATTTTGGTTGAAGGAAGTTGGATTCCTCGGACATGTTATATCCGAAGAAGGAATAGCAGTAGATCCCACCCAAGTTGTCACTGTGACAAATTGGGAAGCACCCATGTCAGTTGGAGTGATACAGAGTTTTCTTGGACTCGCAGGATACTACTGGAGGTTCATTGAGAATTTCTCGAAGATTGCAAAGCCTATGACAGAGTTGTTGAAGAAGGACACCAAGTTCAAATGGACCAAGGACTGTGAGGCCAGTTTTCATGAGTGGAAGAAACGTTTGGTTACCGCTCCAGTGTTGATTTTGCCAGAACAACGCAAGGATTATCAAGTGTATTGCGATGCTTCTCGTCGAGGACTTGGAGCAGTGCTTATGCAGGAGGGAAGAGTTGTTTCATATGCCTCACGATAGCTTAAACCCCATGAGTTGAATTATGCTACACATGATTTGGAGTTACTAGCCGTAGTGCATGCATTGAAGACTTGGAGACACTTTCTCATCGGAAACCACTATGAGGTGTACACGGATCACAAGAGTTTGAAGTATATCTTCACGCAGAAGGAGTTGAATCTCAGGCAGAGGAGATGGTTGGAACTCATCAAGGATTATGATATGAGGTTGCACTATCATCCTGGAAAGGGCTAATGTAGTAGCTGATGCGTTGAGTTGCAAGAGCCATGTTAATACACTCATGACCGGAGAGATACCCAAGGAGTTAGCAGAGGATCCTTGTGAGCTATGTTTGGAGATAGTTCCGAGAGGTTATGTAGCAGCATTGGAGATTCAGTCTACCTTGATGGATAAGATCAGAGAATCTCAGAAGACTGACAAGGAGATTGCCAAGATAAAGGAAAGAATGATCAAAGGAAAGGCTAAAGGATTTCGTGAGGATGAGCATGATACCTTATGGTTCGAGGACCGAGTATATGTGCCTAATGACCCTGAGATCAGGAAGTTTATTCTGCAGGAGGCCCATGATTCGCCATATTCGATTCACCTAGGAAACACCAAGATGTATCTAGATTTGAAGGACAGTTTCTGGTGGATCGGAATGAAGAAGGATATTGCGGAGTATGTAGCAGTTTGTGATGTATGTCAGGGAGTGAAGGCAGAGCATCAGAAGCCAGTAGGATTGTTTCAACCATTGCCGATACCCGAATGGAAGTGGGATAAGCTAGGCATGGATTTTATCACGGGATTGCCCAGGACTCGTTCAGGCTATGACACGATATGGGTTGTAGTCGATCGTTTGACGAAGGTAGTTCATTTCATCCCACTGAAGACCACTTATACTAGTGCTAAGTTGGCCAAGATATATATGACCAGGATCGTATGTCTGCATGGAGTTCCAAGGACCATTGTACCAAATAGAGGAACCTTGTTTACCTCAAAGTTCTGGAATCAGTTGCACGAAACTTTGGGTACCAGGCTAGAGTTCAGTACAGCCTTTCATCCATAGACAGATGGGCAGACCGAGAGAGTCAATCAGATTCTGGAGGACTTGTTGAGCGCTTGTGTGCTAGATTATGGATCCAGTTGGGACGACAATTTGCCATATGCAGAGTTCTCTTACAACAATAGTTATCAAGCCAGTTTGAAGATGGCCCCTTTTGAAGCTTTGTACGGAAGGAGGTGCAGGACACCGTTGTTATGGGATGAAGTTGGAGATCGTCAGTTGTTTGGACCAGATTTGATTAAAGAGTCTGAAGAGAAGGTTTAGCTGATTCTTGATAGACTCAAGGTAGCCCAGTCCAGGCAAAAGAGCTATGCGGATTCGAAACACAAGGAGACAGTTTACAAAGTCAGAGACAGAGTTTATCTTCGTGTGTCCCCACTTCGAGGAGTTAAGCGTTTTAGAGTTAGGGGAAAATTAGCTCCATGTTTTGTGGGACCATACAAAGTTTTGGAACGTATGGGAGAAGTTGCTTACAAGTTGGAATTGCCCGAAGGATTGTCAGTAGTGCATGATGTGTTCCACGTTTCCTAGTTGAAGAAGTGCGACGCAGAGATGGCTGATATTCCTCTGAGACATACAGTGCCACTGGAAGCGATTCAGTTGGATAGTGATTTGACTTACAAAGAGAAACTAGTGAAGATTCTCGAGTTTGCCAGCCGACTCACATGCAACAAGGTTATCAAGTTCTGTAAAGTTCAGTGGAGCCACCATACCGAAGATGAGGTCACGTGGGAGCAAGAGGAAGACCGACAGAAAGACCACCCTCACCTATTTTCTAGCCAACCCGAATCTCGAGGGCGAGATTCATCTTAAGGGGGGTAGGTTTGTAACATCCCAAATTTTCAATTTGGAATGTTATACATTAGATCATCATTGCATATCATATTTTATTGCATTTTGGCTTGATCCTAGAAATTCTATGCAACTCAAGGACCCACAGAGAGAGTTGGGGATTTCAATATTTTCATATTTGAGTTTTCTCAAATTTTGAAAAGAGGATTGTTCGATTTTAATTATTTTCCCTTCAAATATTTCTTTTATAAAAATAAAAGAGAGGGGATAAAATGACTTCCTCAAAATAAAGAAATATTGGAGATTTAATAATCAAATCAAATAAGTATTTTATTCGGAGTTTTATCGCTATTTTATTTGAATTAGGAAAATATGCGTTTTTCAAAATTGCATTAGAGGCCCAAATAAATGTTCACTTTGTCCGCTATATTTTTAGAGGACGGGGAAAATTTATTTCAGGATTTTTGGAGTCAGTTTAGTATTTCTTTTCTTTGTTTTTCTACGCGGAATTATTTAAAAAAAAAGAGAACCGACTTAGCCGGGTCGTACCCGACTCGGACTCGTCTAGCCGGCCTCATAAAAAGGCCCACCCGGGACCCCCGCGGCCCAGCTGCCGCCTCCCAAAACCCAAGCCGCTGTCACCGCCCGGAGCCCTGCCGCCGACCCCGCTGCCCACCGGAGCCACCGCTCGACGCTAGAGCCGCCGTCCCGCCGAGGTTGTTCGCCGCCGCCGTCGCCGGTTTTCAGAAGAAAACCATGCATTTTTTTAGAAACCGCGTTTTTTAGGTCGGTTCATTTTTTCGGTTTAGTTAATTAGCGAACGCCCATTCGTTCGTTCGTTTTAACGAACGATTTTCACCCGCTAGCCGCAGACAGCGAATGTTCGTTCGTTAGCCTGTTCGTCAGTTTTTCTTTTTCCAGGGATTTTCCATGATTATTTTCGATCGTGATTTCTGCCCTAATTTTTGTTTTAGTTTATCTTTACGCTCGTTTATCTGAATCAGGCGATTCAAGCTCCTAGAGTTTCATCTCGAAGCCCTCTTTCTGTTTTGTTTGTGTTATGGTGGTATATAGTATGCGTCGAAGAGGTTGGAGGGGACTAGCATATATACTAGACGTACGCGTCCGTGAACAAGTACACCTCACTCAGTGTCGGGACTTTTTGGTTTCCGAGGCACGTGCCACATCAAAATTGTGAAATTGGCTATTCAAACATCACACAACACCTTTTTGGGCCACATGCATATCCTAGCTAGGACACTCACGTGTGGCGCTCCCATCTGTGGGCCCACGAGGCCATCGTCGATGCATGCATGCATCACTTACCTACATCGGGAGAGGTTAATTAATTTCACCATCGATTAGGATTCTTTTGGGTTGTACATATATTACGACAGGAGCATATAGTATGCGGTGAAGAGGGCGGAAGGGGACCATCATATGTAGTACGCTTGATCAACCTCGCTCTGTGTGTGTGCATGGTTTATGGTTTTTGAGGCATGTGGCACATAAAAGTTGTGCATTCTGGGTATTCAACATATATATGTTTGGCCCACATGCAAAGTGGTGGTGGTTGTCCTCTCGCACCCACTTAAGCGGTTATCCGCGATATCGATGCTTTCCATCTATGGGCCCGCTTGGTCCATCACGACTTTTTGTCTGACAACAAGAGAGGTTAATTTGACTTAGGAGGGGATTATCATTTTTCCTCTGGGATGCTATGCATGATACAGTTTGAGCACACATGCATGCATGTGTACGCATGAATCCCTCCCATCGAGTCAAAGTGGCTAGTACAACGACACATCATGAACCGATCTCGCTCTGTGTGGGGAGCTAGTGTACGATTTTTGACGCACGCGCCACATCAATGTTGTGTATTCAAAAATGCATGCATGCATCACCTCCATACATATGCATGTAGTGGTTGCCTTCGAATGGTACACTCCCTCATGTGGTTATCGGCGACAAGCCTATATATTTGTGGACCCGCGTGGACATCCATGATCACCTTGACCAACAACATGATAGGTTACCATGGCGGATTCTTCATTTGGTTCGTGTTATCGTAGTATAGGTCATGGTGAGATTCAGTCCTTAAGTTTGAGCGCATATACTATGCACGCATGCATGAATCCCCGTCGTTGGCTTGAAGTGTGGTGTAACATACATATGCATCGTCGACCTAACCCTCACTCAATGTGGGGATTTCTAGTTCAGAATCATGATGCCACATCAAAGTTGTTCCATTGTTACTCAAAAACACACCTCTCCTACATATGTTTGGGCCACACGCATGCAATGGTTGTCTTCGGGGACTAGCTACTTTCATGATTATTGGCGAGCTAGCACATCCCCGGGGTCTCATGGACGGCCATCACTTTGACCAACAACAAGAGAGAGGTTGTACGACAAAGGTGGATTATTCTTGGTCCATTTTACGATCCAACTTGGTGAGATATGCCTCTCTGGCCTGCCGACTGAAAGTGTGTGTGGGAGGGGGGGTTGCTACTTCACACTTTGCTAGGTGAACCTCGGTTGGGGGGCATGCATTCATAGGTTAGGATTACCTTTGTGGCGACACGAGGGGGGCTTCAGCTACTTTGCACTTTGCTAGGTGAACCTCGGTTGTGGGGAGGGCATGCATTCATAGCTTAGGGATCCCTTCATGCCGACACGGGGGAGCTGCTAGCTACTTCAAGACTTTGCTATGTTGTAACATCCCAAATTTTCAATTTCGAATGTTATACATTATATCATCATTGCATATCATATTTTATTGCATTTTGGCTTGATCCTAGAAATTCTACGCAACTCAAGGACCCACAGAGAGAGTTGAGGATTTCGATCTTTTCATATTTGAGTTTTCTCAAATTTTGAAAAGAGGATCACTTGATTTTAATTATTTTCTCTTCAAATATTTATTTTATAAAAAAAAAAGAGAGGGGATAAAATGAATTCCTCAAAATAAAGAAATATTGGAGATTCAATAACAAAATCAAATAAGTATTTTATTCGGAGTTTTATCGCTATTTTATTTGAATTAGGAAAAATATGTGTTTTTCAAAATTGCATTAGGGGCCCAAATAAATGTTCACTTTGTCTGCAATATTTTTAGAGGACGGGGACAATTTATTTCAGGATTTTTGGAGTCCATTTAGTATTTCTTTTCTTTGTTTTTCTGCGCGGATTTATTGAAAAAAGACAACCGACTTAGTCGGGCCGTACCCGACCCGGACTCATCCGGCCGGCCTCTTAAAAAGGCCCGCCCGGGACCCCACAGCCCAGCCGCCGCCTCCCAAAGCCCTAGCCGCCGCCGCTGACGCGACTCGCCGCCGCCGCCGCCGCCATGTTATGCCATCTCATCATGACCTCCCTTGCGCCGACGGAGACCGTCACCGCCGTCCGACCCCCCGCCGACCACCGCCCACCGGAGCCACCGCCGACACGGACCGCCGCCGCCGCCGCCATCCCGGCGAGGGTGTTCGCGGCCGCCGTCGCCGGTTTTCGGAAGAAAACCATGCGTTTTTTAAGAAACCGCATTTTTTAGGTCGGTTTATCTTTTTCAGTTTAGTTATTTAGCGAACGCCCATTAATTCGTTCGTTTTAACGACCGATTTTCACCCGCTAGCCGCAGACAGCAAACATTCATTTGTTAGCATGTTCGTCAGTTTTTCTTTTTCCGGGTGAGGGAGTCCCGGACTAGGGGGCGTCCGGATAGCCGAACTATCATCATCGGCCGGACTCCAAGACTATGAAGATACAAGATTGAAGACTTCATCCCGTGTCCGGATGGGACTTTCCTTAGCGTGGAAGGCAAGCTTGGCGATACGGATATGTAGATCTCCTACCATTGTAACCGACTCTGTGTAACCCTAGCCCTCTCCAGTGTCTATATAAAACGGAGGGTTTTAGTCCATAGGACAGAACAACAATCATACCATAGGCTAGCTACTAGGGTTTAGCCACTAGTGGAAAAAGGGTCAAACGTGAAGCACAATAGTGCCGGTTTGAATTTCAGCCGGCACTAATGTGTACAATAGCACCGGTTCGTGGCGGCGATCAATAGCACCGGTTCGTGGCGAACCTTTAGTACCGGTTCATGCCACGAACCGGTACTAACGGGGCTGTGTCAGCCTGTGTAAGTGCATCTAGTGCCCCTTAGTGATTTTGGTGTATTGAAGACTTATAGGTTAAGTAACTGATGCGTTTGTGAGTGTACACAGGTCTATAAGTCTAAGAGGAGTTTGATATTTACAGAGAAAGTCGACCCCTAAAAATGAAGTTCTTCGACTGAAGACTTTGATGTTCTGAAGACTTTCTGAAGACTTTGAAAATGAAGAAATTGGTGTGACCTTGAAGACTTGACATTCATTCGAGGAATATGAGGCATGAAGACTTCTGTTTTTGTAGTTTCATTTTCTCTTTCTTGAGTCATAGGAAACACCGTACTGTTAAAGGGGGTCGAGGAAATACTAAGGAAAAATTTCCATGTGATGCTCAACTCAAAATCCTACACCTACCAATCCCTTGAGTGAAGCCATTGGAAATCTCATGCGATTCGATCAAATTCATCGATGTGAGACGCAGTTCTTACATTCACCGAGGACTTTGCTCGATCGAGAGTTAGGAATTCGCCAGATCTTGAATTGCCTACAAATGAGGAACATGATAGCCCCGAGGAATTTGAGAGTCAAATTTCCGACCGTTCTTTGTCTTCTTGCGCGGCTGTCCCAAAATATCTTATCCACCTAACGGTCATATCATTGAAGGGCATTTATGTCTTATCATGTCGGGCTGCTCCTAGGCTATAAATAGCCGCCCCTACAACCAATAGTTGGTTGGCTGCTCGAGAGAACTTGACACTTGTCATTTGAGAGCAACCCATCCTCCGAGGACTTTGAGCAACCCCGCCGCCCGTCGTCGTCGCCGCCCCGCCGCCTTCGTCGTCGTCGCCGCCGCCTTGTAGCGTCTCGTCGCCATCGATCATCGCCGCCGCCTGCCTCGTCTCGTCGCCGCCCCCGGCCCCGCCGCCCGTCGTCGCTGCCCCGCCACCCGTCGCTACGCCGTGCCCACTCCATATAATGCACACACACACACACGCACACACACACACACACACACACACTACACACACAAAGACACACACACACACACACACGCATACACACACACTACACACACACGCATACACACACACATACACACAGACACACACACACACACATATTTTTTTACTTATTTTCTGTTTTCTATAATGTTTAGATGAATTAGAACTATCTAGTTTATTTTTAGAATGTTAGAAATGTTATCATCGATGAATTAGAAATATGTTAATGTTTAGTTGAACTAGTGAATTAATATATAGAACGAACTAGTTTATTTTTAGTAAATGCTTAGTTGAACTAATTGAATTAATATAACTAGTTTATTTTTAGTAAATGCTTAGTTGAACTAGTTGAATTAATATATATAACTAGTTTATTTTTAGTAAATGCTTAGTTGAACTTGTTGAATTAATATAATAACTAGTTTATTTTTAGTAAATATAATGCTTAGTTGAACTAGTTGAATTAATATATAGAACTAGTTTATTTTAGAAAATGCTTAGTTGAACTTGTTGAATTAATATATAGAACTAGTTTATTTTTAGTAAATGCTTAGTTGAACTAGTTGAATTAATATAACTAGTTTATTTTTAGTAAATGCTTAGTTGAACTAGTTGAATTAATATATAGAACTAGTTTATTTTTAATAAATGCTTACTTTGAACTAGTTGAATTAATATATAGAACTAGTTTATTTTTAGTAAATGCTTACTTTGAACTAGTTGAATTAATATAACTAGTTTATTTTTAGTAAATGTTTAGTTGAACTAGTTGAATTAATATATAGAACTAGTTTATTTTAGTAAATACTTAGTTGAACTAATTGAATTAATATAACTAGTTTATTTTTAGTAAATGCTTAGTTGAATTAATAGAAGTAGTTGAATTAATTCAATTAGTAAGTGTTTAATGTGTTTCGCCTAATATGAACATAGGAAATGTCGTCGGCGACGGAAAAAATTTCATTATGTGCCAATATCTGTGAAGACCAGTAGCGGCCGGTCGATGTAAATTTCCTTGTTGATGGTAGGCGATTCAGCATCAAGCTGGATGAGGCTGTCGAATTTGATCTGAAGAAGTCACAATGACAAGTCTGTTTTCGTAATTAAGCATGACTTATATATGCTTCATTTGCACGACTTATAATTTTAATTTTCACTATTCTACTAGCGCATCCCTGCCATGCAAGAATTTTTGTCTTGGATAAGATAGGTTTCAAAGATATGGAAACTATGGAGGTAAAGAGAGCTTACCTGAAAACTGAGCATGATGGTTATACTTTCAACGTCAAAGTATACAATACACACATGTACACCTATTTTGAATGCAAAACTTGGAAAGCACTATGCAAGGCTTATGCATTTGAGCCTGGTATGGTTATCACCTTTGATATTCGTCCGGAAGATGATATTGAAGGTAATAGAGACATATGGGTCGATGTGCAGACGCCTCCAGTTCTACCATTATGTGAGTTCTTCTCAACTATATTTTTGTCTTTGATATTGATTATTTCAAAAATAAGCGACAACTAATTTCTATTGACACTTATCTCCATTCAACCAAACATGTCCGGCGCTTGGTAGGCGGGACCTACTACTGTCCGAGCTGAACTAAACTACGAGGAGATAAGTCATTATGTTTCATGGCTTGAGGATCTTCATCTTGTGAAGATAAATTTTCTTCTGCACTTAGAAATGTTAGTACTCAAAGCGTGCGACCAGTAGTGATGGTATTGAACTACGGTCACATCTATTTAGGAATGATGGTAAGATATTTACTATTTGTCCTCGGTGCATATTTTGCATACATATTTTTTTGCTAAACTTTCATTGCTAAGTATATTAATTAAGTACTATCGATGTTCTTCATGAGGACTCCCGATGACAGTTGTGCCTCAAGGGATCGAGACTAAAGGTCAAATGTCAATTGTTAGCTTACGGCCAAGATATCCTGCATTGCACATGAATGCATTCAGGATTTCTAGAAGCGATGATTGCTGAATAGTGAAAGATTGGAGGAAAATTGTTAATGATCGCAGAGAAGTACTAGGGGGCAGCAATGAGAAGCGCAGCCCACGATTAGGAGACAGGTTCATCGGCATGCTCCGAAGACGATCAATCGGAGAGCTATACATGTTCTATGCTATTTTACAGAGAGAGAGTAGCTAGCAGGAGTGATTCAGCTAGTTCTTCATGCTGCTCTTAATTAGTACTTGTCCTTTCATGTCCGTGTTCTTCGTTCTGAACTTAAGTGATTTGCTTTTGTGGTATTATATATGAATGCTTATAATATCATGACAATCATGTTGAACTCGATGATTGGTTCTACTAGAAATTCTATTTATATATATATGCATAATGTGTACAATGTGTAGTATCGTAAAATACAGCAAACGAAAAAGAATTAAAATGGAAACACAAAATTAAATGAAAAAGAAATCATAAAACTAAAACCCACCAAACCTTATAGTACGGTTGGTGTTACCAACCGGTACTAAAAAACTCGAGCCCGAGCTGGCTCGTGCCACGTGGTTGCCCTTTAGCACCGGTTCGTGCTGAACCGGTACTAAAGGGGGGGGCCTTTAGTGACCACAATTTAGTGTCGGTTATGTAACCGGCACTAAAGGGCCTTACGAACTGGTGCTATTGCCCGGTTCTGCACTAGTGAGCCTCCTTGATTTCGTGGTAGATCCACTCTTGTACTACCCATATCATCAATATCAATCAAGCAGGAGTAGGGTTTTACCTCCGTCGAGAGGGCCCGAACCTGGGTAAAAACAATGTGTCCCTTGTCTCCTGTTACCATCCGCCTAGACGCACAGTTCGGGACCCCCTACCCGAGATCCGCCAGTTTTGACACCAACATTGGCGCTTTCATTGAGAGTTCCTCTGTGTCGTCACCGATAGGCTCGATGGCTCCTTCGATCATCAACAACAAGGACGCAGTCCAGGGTGAGACTTTTCTCCCCGGATAGATCTTCGTATTCGGCGGCTTTGCATCATGGGCCAATTAAGCAGCCATCTGGAGCAGATTGAAAGCTCGCCCCGGCGTCAGTCGATTTGGAAGTCTGAACTTCACAGGTGACATTCGCGAAGACTTGATCTTCGATGGATTCAAGCCACAGCCGAGCGCGCCGCACTGTCACGATGGGCATGATTTAGCTCTGCTACCGGACAGTGCCCTAGAGGCCGCACACGAGTCAGCTCCGACCCTCAATTCGGAGCCAGCTGCGCAGATCGAGGACGGGTGGCTAGACACCGCCTCGGGTGCTGCAACCTCTACGGTGATGGAGCCGAATACCGACCTCGTCCCTTGTGAAGCTCATGACTCCGAGGTGCCGGACTCCACGCCGGACTCCGAACCTCCCGCGCCCCCTCCAATCGAATCCGATTGGGTGCGGATCATGGAGTTCACCGCTGTGGACATCATTCAACACTCACCTTTCGGTGACATCCTGAATTCGCTAAAATATCTCTCGTTATCAGGAGAGCCCTGGCCGGACTGCGGTCAGGACGGTTGGGATGCAGACGACAAAGAAATTCAAATCCCACCCACCACCCACTTTGTAGCCACTGTCGACGACCTAACCGACATGCTAGACTTCGACTCTGAAGACATCAATGGTATGGACGACGATGCCGGAGACGACCAAGAACTAGCGCCTACTGGGCAATCGAAAACCACCTCAACTCATGGCGTATACATGGTGGATACACCAAAAGGAAGCGATGACGAGGAACAACGGGACGCGGCGAAGGATAATTCCCCCAAACAGACGAAGCGGCGGCGCAAGCGCCGCCCGAAGTCCCGCCCCAGCAACAACAGCAACCATGCAGACCCAGCCGTAGAGCAGGGTGAACCAGTGGACGACGAACATGCCACCAAGCAACTGTCCGAACAGGATGAATTGGACGAGCAACCCATCCCCGGCGAAAACAATAGTCCAGACGATCTCACGCCGGACACATCACCGGAGCATAAGGACCGTCACAAAAGGCTCGTCGCCACTACTAGAAGTTTGAAGAAGCAGAAGAGGAAGCTCAAAACAGCGGAAGACGTACTCAGAATGAGATGGAGCAAAGTACTCAAGACCGCAGATAAATACGGCGATAGTCACCAAGCAAAGAGCTACCCGAAGCGCAGGTTGTTGCCCGAATTCGACGAGGAGGCCGTAGAGCCCCCACAGTCAAAAAACAAAGAGGCCGCCTGGCCGGTTAGACGACCAGATGATAGGCTAAGAGCGGCAAATGGCGCCGCACACAAGCCGACACATGATCCACATAATGATCCTCGCAAAAAGGATGGACCGGTCAGGTCCATCTATGGGCCGAAAAAGAAGGCTCCAGGAAGCAACACAACACGCTGAGTATTCGAAGATAACGGCACACCTAAATACAGGGGCGCCGCACACCCACTATGTTTCACCGACGAGGTACTGGATCATGAATTTCAAGCGGGATTTAAGCCCGCAAACATAGAGGCATACGACGGAACAACAGACCCTGGAGTCTGGATTGAGGATTACATCCTACACGTACATATGGCTAGAGGAGACGATGTCCATGCCATAAAATACCTACCCCTCAAGCTCAAAAGGCCAGCTCGACATTGGATCAAAAGCCTCCCAGAATATACCATTGGAAGTTGGGAAGAGCTCGAGGATGCGTTTCGAGCAAATTTTAAGGGGACCTATGTCCGCCCTCCGGATGCAGACGATTGAAGTCACATAACTCAACAGCCCGGAGAGTTAGCACGCAAATTCTGGAACAGGTTCCTCACCAAAAAGAACCAAATAGTCGACTGTCCGGACACCGAAGCCTTAGCAGCCTTTACACATAACGTCCGAGACGAATGGCTCGCCAGACACCTCGGCCAGGAAAAACCAAGAACAATGGCCGCGCTAACAAGCCTCATGACCCGCTTTTGCGCGGGGGAAGATAGCTAGCTGGCAAGATGCAGCACCAGCGACCCGAGTACATCCAAGGTTCGGGATGGAAATGGGAAATCATGACGCAGAAAAGATCAGTGCCGGAATAAGGAAAACGGCCCAAATAGCACGGCGGTCAACGCCGGGTTCAAAAGCTCGCGGCCGAATAACAAAACACTGCCTCTTAAGGACAACAGTGACGAGCTATCCAACCTAAACATAATCTTGGACAGGATATGTCAAATCCACTGTACCCCCGGGAAGCCTGCAAACCATACCCACAGAGATTGTTGGGTCTTCAAGCAGTCCGGCTGACTTAACACCGAACACAAGGGGCTCGACACACCAAGCGAAGACGATGACAAACCCCACAAGCAGAGCACCGGAAAACAAAAAACTTTCCCACAAGAAGTCAAAACAGTGAAATCACTTCAAGTGATAACAAGGAAAAAAAGTGCGGCACCCACTAAGGCACGCGCCGCACGGTCCACCCCAGCAGAGTCCCGAAATTGGATGTCAAAACCAATTACTTTCGACCATCAGGATTACTCCAGAAGTATTCGAAACGCAGGACCGACTTCTTTGATATTGGATCCTACAATCGATGGACTACAATTTACACAAGTCCTAATGGATGGCGGCAGTGATATAAACCGGTTATACCAGGACACCATCCGCAGAATCGGGATAGACCCTACCAAAATTCGCCATAGCAGCACTTCCTTCAAAGGAGTGACGCCAGGCCCCTATGCCAATTGTACAGGCTCTTTACTACTAGAGGTTGTGTTCGGTTCATCCGACAACTTCCGTTGCGAAAAGCTAATCTTCCATATCGCCCCATTCAAAAGTAGCCATCAAGCACTATTGGGACGCGAAGCTTCCGCCCACTTTAACCCAATACCGCATTACGCGTCTCTTACACTTAAAATGCCCGGTCCACGCGACATCATCTCACTAAAAGGTAACTTCGAGTGTCCCTCGACCACGGAAGAACGTGAGACTACCTTGACAGCCACACGCTAATCCGGCCTTGCTGATCAAAGCCCCTAAAAACAGGTCATTCAGACGCCGGACATGGTTAGACGAGCCCGGCATAAATAAGCAAGGGGCTTCCCAGCCGCATACCCCTTTACAAGGGGCTGCACGAATGAATAATGAGAGCCAATAAAGCTCAACTCTATTCATGTTTTAAAATCATACTCTATTTTAAATACATTTTTTGCACGATATTTTTTCTAAACTAAAGTTCTTCTATTCTTACAGACGAACAACGTGCTACACCCATCCAGGATACAGCACAACAGAGACACAGGCGCAGACGTGCAGCAGGGACCCGTTACAAGGATTCTTTTTAGATTAAGACCCTGCGTAAACCTTTTTTACTGTCTCTTGTTGATACACATCCCCCGGTTTTTACCATAACCGAGGAGGAGGCTGGCGTTTTGGCATCGGCCGCGTTAGAAGTTTTCGCACGTACCTGGACACTAGGGGCTTAAGGGCATTGTTCTGCCCGTCATCATAAAGACCGAATACCTCAGGGAGTGTTCGGCATCTCGAGTTAGGCCTTATATGCATCAGCTCCGAATCATGTCTTTGGTCAAATGTTGGGTTTGCCCGGCTCCTGTGTTTTGCTGCCTTACGTTCCGCTCTATCGGCTAACGCGGCACCAGGAGATCTACTGCGATTGTGCCCCGGTTCGGCCGGGCGAGCACCTCAGTAGAGAAAGCCAAAAACTGACTGTCATGATATAGCGAGAGACTGGTCAACCACTCGATCGACTACCGGAATGTTTAGAATTCCTCCGCTTTGATGAAGGACTGTTTCCCGGTCAGGCACACACGCGCCCCGAGTTCGGAGAGCACGGTGCCCCTAGGGGCTATATAGTAGCCCCACCATCGAACTCTTATGTCTAAGTGAAAGTGATAAAGCATTATAGTCCGGTTGCCTAGTTTGCTATGCTATCACCTCCTTCAAAGGACCAAGACGTTGGATTAAGTGTGAAAATGCGCTTTTTTGCAAACACCCCCGCACCACGTGCGTGGGGGCTGAAGCCGAAGACTGCCATCTTTCAGGTTATATATACATATACATTAACGACCACACAGTATAAAAAGCAATTACATTATAAATATGGTTTTACAAATCATACATGTCATTTGAACATAACATTTTTGAGCACTGCCACTCTATTAAACGAGCGCCCTGCATGACTTCCTCAAAATAGTGCTCGGCGGGTAATCGGCTTCTGTCCGAACCCCGGGATGCAACATCGGTGGCATCCATCTCTGACCAGTATGTTTTGACACGGGAGGGAGCCATCCGTGCACCCTCTATGCATACCGACCGCTCAATCGCCTTGATATGCGGCACCGCACCAAGGAATTGCTGCACTAAGCCAAAATAACTCTTCGGCTTCGGCCTTTCCGGCCACAAATGAGCCACCACATCCTTCATGGCAAGTCCGAACAGCCTATTCAGCTCAGCCCACTCAGCCAACCAATCGGTTAACGGAAGGGGATGCCCCGTACTATGGAACTGAGACCAAAAAAGCTCTTCCATTTCGTGATCCTTTTGGCTTCGGAAGTGCACAACTGCGTCCGCTGCACTCCCCGCCAAATTCAGATAAGGATCCCCCGCACCCCACAACTGGCCCAACTGAGCATACTTCGAATCCGTGAACTTCCTATGCAGCAGAAAGGGCTTTCCAGCCGCAATGTCTCCGACCTGACGTAGCTCCTCCTTTATAGCCCGCATCGCAGAACGGGCATCCTTGGCTTCGGTGGTTCTTCAGGTCCTCTTGCTCCGCTTGGCGTTCTCTTTCAAGAACCTCATAGCGGTCGGCAGCATCCTTCAGTTTCACGGCCATTCCGGCCATCTCCTCCCTGCTTCGGCAGTGAGCAGCCTTTTCGGCTTTCAGCTCCTCAGCTGCCTTCGAGGCGGACGCATCACTTTTTCTTGCTTGCTCCTTAGCTCGAGCAAGCTCTGCCCGAAGGTCCTCCATAGCAGTGGTGCCAACTGCATCAAGCATACATGTTGTAAGGTGTGGGCATCAGCTCCCTTACCAGGTGACCGCGGAGAAACCACCTACCTTGTGACTCGTCCAGTCGTTTATTGACTAGCGCGATGTCCGCATCCGCAGCGTCGAGTTGCCGCTTCAGTTCGGCAACTCTATTAGTCCGGCTGGCCACCGAACATTCCGCCACCTGCATAGAAAAGGCGGCATTTTATAACTGAGATTATGATCCTCGGCACGCTGTCGCTTTCGGCAACATACCGAGTCTCAGGGGCTACTATCTATACAGGGCGCACTCTATGTGCAAAACTGTCAAAAGGTATGTCATTTTTGGCGTACCTCAAACCTCGTCAGTAAACTTATGACAACCTCATGCAACCCGCTCTCAGCGGATGAAATCCTTTCAATCACCGTACTCATTAGCGTACGGTGATCTTCTGAGATAGACGCCCTCTCGAGCAGATCCCTCAGCCCCTCCGGCCGTACACCAGTTGGTGCCGAACTCTCCGGCCCCGCCAGACTCGGGGAGACCCTCCGCGACGACACCTCAGGGTCGTCCGCCCCACCTGACGGTGCGGCAGATGGAGGCGTCTCGCTCTCCATCATCTCCGGACGAAGGTCCCCCGAGGATGAGCTCTGCTGAGAAGGGCTGAGATCCAAACTATAAGGTAAAAACTTCGGTTATCCTCAGAAATAAAAATAGGGATGTCCCTTATTACAAAATTCCCCTTTTTCTACTTACAGCTTGCTGGAGGGCTGATTCCTTTGGGGAGGCAGTCGGCGGGACTCCTCCCGCACAGACCTTCGGTGCAGATTTCTTCCCCGCTTTGAGGCCTTAGCCTCCGGGTCTTGAGCGGTCCTCTTCTCCCCCTGGAGGGAGGGATTCTTGATTCCCCCCTTATTGAGAGCCTCCTTAGCAGAGGCGGTAGTTTCCCTATTCCCCCCTTCGCCCTCCTTCGAAGGCGCAACCTCCAACATCTTGACTAACATGGGATCCGGCGTGGTCTCAGGGAGGGGGGCCGGACACCGTATCAGTTTTGCTTGCGCTATCCACTCCTGTTCAAAGGATAGCTGGTTAAAAGGCAAATCCAAGATAAATAAATGGATGGTATGTCCAGACACAGGACTACTTACTTGAGTATCCGGGTGATTGCAGCTTAGGCCGGCGTCCTCGGTCAAGTCCGGACACATCTCTTGTGATCCGAAGAACAGTTTATACATCTCCACGGGTGTCGTACCCATGAAGTGTTGAAGAGATCGCGGCCCCTTCGGATTGAATTCCCACAGGCCGAGGGGGCGATGTTTGCAGGGCAGAAGACGCTGAATCAGCATAACCTGCGTCACTACGACCAGATTGATCTCCCTCTCTTGGAGGTCTCGAATCCGGTCCTGCAATATGGGTACGTCCTTGGACGGCCCCTAGTCAAGCCCTTTCTTGGCCCATGATGTTAGCCGTTGTGGAGGGCCCGAGCGAAAGGCGGGCGGCGGCCTCTGCCTGCTGCCCCTGGGAGCGGTGATATAGAACCACTCCTATTGCCACAAGCCGAGCTCCTCCTGAAAAGAGCCCTCGGGCCATGGAGCATCGGCCCTCTTGCTTATAACCGCCCGCCGCTTTTCTGCTGGCGCCTTAATCATCTTCGGCTCCACGTTGAAGGTTTTGAGCCACAAACCGAAGTGAGGGGTAGTGCGGAGGAAGGCTTCGCAGACAACAATACATGATGAGATGTGGAGGATGGACTCCGGAGCCAAGTCGTGGAATTCTAGCCCATAGTACAACATGAGCCCCCTCACGAAGGGATCCATCGGGAAGCCTAAACCCCGACGGAGGTGAGACACAAACACGACACTCTCTCCAAGCTCGGGAGTAGGAATGACTTGCCCTTGGGCAGGCAACCTATGCGAAATCTCGTAGGTTAAGTACCTGGCGTCTCTCAGCTTTAGCACGTCCTCTTCCGTGACGGAGGAGGGCATCCACCGGCCCTGTAGGTCGGATCAGGACATTGTCGAAGGACCGGAGTGCCCGAATCTGGAGCCCTGGGTGTTGGAACACAGGGCGAGGGGTGGATTCGATTGAGGATTGAAGAGAAAGAACGGGCCTTGGTCTCATTATAAAGAGGGAGAATACCAAGGGCCATCCCCGTGACCATTTGGAACTCGCCTCCGATGGAGGGGGCGTGGCAACGGGCGCGGTTGGGTTACCCACGTCTGTATTGATGAGAATCCCGAAATAAGGGGAACACGATCTCTGCTTCGACAAGACGTGCCAAGGAAACTGCTTCGCTAAACATGCTGAGGTGGTACAATAAAAACGATTTGAGTAAAGGCTTGGTTGTGGTGTGACGTCACGCCACAAAATACGTCAGCAGATTGAACTTGTGCAAATATTATTCTCTCTACGGTGGTATGTGGAATTTATTTTACAGAGCCGGACACTATCCTGGTGTTCACAATCTTCTATAAATTATTCGGAGGAGGAACCCGCCTTGCAATGCCGAAGAGAATATGCGCGCCGGTCTCGTCGTCATTGAATCCTGGTTCAGGGGCTACTGAGGGAGTCCCGGACTAGCGGGTGTCCGGATAGCCGAACTATCATCATTGGCCGGACTCCAAGACTATGAAGATACAAGATTGAAGACTTCGTCCCGTGTCCGGATGGGACTTTCCTTGGCGTGGAAGGAAAGCTTGGCGATACGGATATGTAGATCTCTTATAATTGTAACCGACTCTGTGTAACCCTAGATGAGGGAGTCCTAGACTTGGGGGTGTCCGGACAGCCGGACTATCATCGTCCGTCGGACTCCAAGACTACGAAGATACAAGATTGAAGACTCCGTCCCGTGTCCGGATGGGACTTTCCTTGGCGTGGAAGGCAAGCTTGGCAATACGGATATGTAGATCTCCTACCATTGTAACCGACTCTGTGTAACCCTAGCCCTCTCCGGTGTCTATATAAACCGGAGGGCTTTAGTCCATAGGACATAACCTCCATTACAATAATCATACCATAGGCTAGCTTCTAGGGTTTAGCCTCCTTGATCTCGCGGTAGATTCACTCTTGTAATACACATCATCAATATTAATCAAGCAGGACGTAGGGTTTCACCTCCATCAAGAGGGTTCGAACCTGGGTAAAACATCGTGTCCCTTGTCTCCTGTTACCATCCGCCTAGGCGCATGCGATTCGGGACCCCTACCCGAGATCCGCGGTTTGACACCGACATTGGTGCTTTCATTGAGAGTTCCTTTGTGTCGTCACCGATAGGCTTGATGGCTTCTTCAATCAACAACAACGCTATCCAGGGTGAGACTTTTCTCCCCGGACAGATCTTCGTATTCGGCGGTTTCGCACTTCGGGCCAATTCACTTGGCCATATGGAGCAGATCGAAAGCTACGCCCCTGGCCATCAGGTCAGGTTCGGAAGCCTAAACTTCACGGCCGACATCCGCTGGGACTTGATCTTCGACGGACTCGAGCCACAGCCGAGCACGCCGCGCTGTCACGACGGGCATGATTTAGCTCTGCCGCCGGACAGCGCCTTGGTAGCCGCACACGAATCCGCTCCGGCCCTTGATCCGGAGCTGATGGCGCAGATCGAGGACCGGTGGCTGGACACCGCCTCGGGGGCTGCAACTTCCACGGCGATGGAGCCGAACACTAACCTCGTCCCCTGCAAAGCTCGTAACTCCGAGGTGCCGGACTCCCTGCCGGACTCTGAACCTCCCGCGCCCCTGCCAAGCGAGTCTGATTGGGCGCCGGTCATGGAGTTCACCGCCGCGGACATCTTCCAATACTCACCCTTTGGCGATATCCTAAATTCGCTAAAGCATCTCTCGCTATCCGGAGAACCCTGGCCGGACTATGGCCAGGATGGTTGGGATGCGGACAACGAAGAAATTTAGAGCCCACCCACCACCCACTTTGTAGCCACTGTCGACGATCTAACCGACATGCTAGACTATGACTCCGAAGACATCGACGGTATGGACGACGATGCCGGAGACGAACAAGAACCAGCGCCTACAGGGCACTGGAAGACCACCTCGTCATATGACATATACATGGTGGATACCCCAATAGATGGGGACGGCGAAGAAGCAGCGGAGGCAGATTCCTTAAAGAAACAGCCCAAGCGCCGACGTCAGCGGCGCCGCTCTAAATCCCGCCACAGCAAGAATGGAGATTCCGGCACAGGAGATAACAACACCCCAGAAAGTGCCGAAGACAATCCCCTCCAGCAAGATTCAGCGCAGGAGGATGCAGAAGCAAGCCCTCACGAGAGAGCGGCAGACGAAGAGGTCGACGATGATAATTACATACCTCCCTCTGAAGACGAGGCAAGCCTCAACAACGACAAATTCGTCGTGCTAGAGGATCTCGTCGAACTAGAGCGCCTTAAATGCAGGCTTATCGCCACGGCAAATAGCCTAAAGAAAAAGCAGCAGCAACTTCAAGCTGATCAAGACCTGCTGGCCGACAGATGGACCGAGGTCCTCGCGGCCGAAGAGTACGAACTCGAACGTCCCTCCAAGAGCTACCCAAAAGGCAAGTTGCTCCCCCGATTAGAGGAGGAAGCATACATACCTTCATCACCAGCGCATAATACAGCCGACCGACCACCCCGTGGTCGCAATAGAGAGGCATCGAAGCCCTCCACCAAGACCGTACCCCGGCACTGCTCCAAAAGCGCGAAGCCTAGAGGGAACGCACCGGACTTGCGAGATATATTGGAGGACAAAGCAAGGCAATCCAGATCCATCTATGGATCACGTGGGCGCCCCACAACCCACGACGAATACCGTCGTGCCGGATACAACAACTCCGGCCGGGCCGAACACAGCAGACAACGCTCCCTTGAGCTACGCCGTGATATTGCTCAATACAGAGGCGCCGCACACCCGCTATGCTTCACTGACGAAGTAATGGATCATCAAATCGCTAAAGGGTTTAAACCCGTGAACATTGAATCCTACTATGGCACAACAGACCCCGCGGTTTGGATCGAAGATTATCTACTTCACATCCATATGGCCCGCGGCGACGATCTCCACGCCATCAAGTATCTCCTACTCAAGCTTAAAGGACCAGCTCGGCATTGGCTTAACAGCTTGCCCGCGGAGTCAATTGGATGTTGGGAAGACCTGGAAGCCGCATTCCTCGACAACTTCCAGGGCACATATGTGCGACCACCAGACGCAAATGACCTAAGCTATATAATTCAGCAGCCAGACGAATCGGCCAGACAGTTCTGGACACGGTCCTTAACAAAGAAAAATCAAATCGTCGACTGTCCGGATGCAAAGGCCCTCGCAGCCTTCAAACATAACATCCGCGACGAGTGGCTAGCCCGGCACCTAGGACAGGAAAAGCCGAAATCCATGGCAGCCCTCACATCATTAATGACCCGCTTCTGTGTGCGAGAGGATAGCTGGCTAGCTCGCAGCAACAACCTCAGTAAAAATTCTGGCAGTCCGGATACTAAGGACCACAATGGCAGGTCGCGTCGAAGCAAAAATAAGCGCCGCATTAACAGCGGCGACAAGGAGGATCTGGCAGTCAGCGCCGGATTCGAGGCTCTAAACCCGGTCGTGGAAGAAGCCATTCAAAAGAACCACTCGGGTCCATCCAATTTGGACGAATACTCGACCGCTTATGCGGATACATGGCACCCAAAAGCCAGCTAATCACACCAACAGAGACTGTTGGGTATTCAAGCAGCAGCAAGTTAATTGCGAAAACAATGACAAGGGCTGCATAGCAATGACGAGGAAGAGACCCGACCGCCCGAGCGAGAGAGGATGAAGGGTTTCCCCCCACAAGTACGGACGGTGAACATGATATACGCAACCCATATACCCAAGAGGGAGCGGAAGCATGCACTAAGGGGCGTATCTGCGATGGAGCGATCGCCCAAGTTCAATCCATGGTCCTCTTTCCCGATCACTTTCGATCGAAGAGACCATCCGACCAGTATCCGCCATGGCGGATTCGCCGCATTGGTTTTAGACCCAATTGTTGATGGATTTCACCTCACGAGAGTCCTGATGGACGGCGGCAGTAGCCTAAACCTGCTTTACCAGGATACAGTGCGCAAGATGGGCATAGACCCCTCAAGGATTAAACCTACAAAAACAACCTTCAAAGGCGTCATACCAGGTGTTGAGGCCAATTGTACAGGCTCAGTCACACTGGAAGTGGTCTTCGGATCCCCAAACAATTTCCGGAGCGAGGAGTTAATCTTCGACATAGTCTCATTCAGCAGCGGCTATCACGCTCTGCTCGGACGAACCGCGTTTGCAAAATTTAACGCGGTGCCGCATTACGCATACCTCAAGCTCAAGATGCCAGGCCCTCGTGGAGTCATCACGGTCAATGGAATTACAGGCGCGCCCTCGAGCGGAGGAACATCTGGCTGCTCTCGCGCGAAATCTGAGCAGCCCTCTAAGGCAATTTTCGAGTCCGGCCGCTAAACGGCTGGACACGGCCAAACGTGCCCGGAGCAACATCAACCAAGACCACCTGGCACGTTCCGAGCACGCGTAGCAATACGGACCCAACCCCAGCCCTTGCATAATTGCAAGACCAACCCTCCGCGTACATCATTACGCTCTGGAGATACCATGGGCCTAGGGGAAGGGGCACGACCACAACAGACCCAGAGTGCGGCACACCAAGGGCTCCCAAGTGTGTCACTCTTCTTATTTTTTTTCCTTCTTTTATATTTAGGACTCCGTTTTCCAGAGGCCCTGTCTGGCAGCGAACCCGCCGAACTCACGATGCAACAGCCAGGGAAGGAAAAAGGCTGCGACGAACACTCAGGTGCTCTCCATTACGAGCATTAAATTTGATTATATACACCAGTCCGCAGCCCACCCCTGGAGGGGGACATGTTTATTTAGTCCAATCCCTTGCTTACTGCACTATTTGTATCCTACCGCACTTATAGCAGAATTCCTTGAATAAATAATGCAGCACTTTTTGCCTGTAATTGCATTACTTTACGTATATGTTCACTAATGACATCTTGCACCCGTATATTTTGGTGCGGCCGAATACACGAGGGCTTATGTTCCCGCATTATGGTGTGATAAGTCCAAACACTTTCACAAGTCGGCACCCGAAGTTATAGCATTATATGAATCAGCTCGAATCATGTCTTGGGTCAATAGTTGGGTTTGCCCGGCCCCACGTTTTGTTGCCTTACGTTCCGTTACAGCCGGCTAAGGTGGCTTGGGAGAACCACTGCGATTGCACCCGGTTGAGCTGGGCGGCGCCTCGATGGAAAGCTAAAACTGACCGGCATGATAAGGCGAGAGCTGGTCACTGCTCGAGAGGTCTTTTCGGTCCCTAAAGACTTATGCCGCGAGCGAAATGCGGATGATGTCCGAGCGAAGGCGTGGATAGCGCCCAATTCGGTCTTCGAATACTAGGGGCTTCACTAAATTTAAAATTATAGAATTCTATGGCTAAGTGAGAGTGTTCAAGCATTATTAGTCCGTTTGCCTTGTTCGTTGTGTTGAGCGCCTCCCTAGATGGACCCAAAAATGGGAACAAGAGTGCTCAAGTTTATCCCGAACACCCCAGCACTAGTGGCATGGGGGCTGAAGCCGACGACTTGCCATCTCTCAGATTTTATAAACGGCCGCACATAAGGTAATATTTTAAATTAAACAATCGTTGCTTAGCGCATATGAAGAAAGTTTTCAGCGCACAAGATAATACATAGCGAGTTTACTCAATAGTTACATCTCTGGGGCACTCATCCGCAATATTACGGGCACCCTTCAGGACAGTCTTATAGTACATTTCGGGCATACGATACTCCTTGCCCGCTGGAGGCAGGTCAGTAAGAAGCCTCTCCGCATCCAGCCTGCCCCAGTGCACCTTTGCGCGGGCAAGGGCCCAGCGAGCACCTTCAATACAGGCGGAGCGCTTGATGACCTCCACCCGGGGGCACGCATCCACCAGCCGCCGCACGAGGCTGAAGTAGCTCCCAGGCATGGCCTGTCCAGGCCACAGCCGGACTATGAGGTCCTTCATGGCCTCCTCAGCCGCCTTGTGGAGCTCGACCAACTGCTTCAGCTGGTCGCTAGTGGGCACCGGATGGCCAGCCTCAGCGTACTGAGACCAGAAGACCTTCTCCGTTGAGCTCCCCTCCTCGCCACGATAGAATGCGGCGGCATCGGACACACTGCACGGCAGATCTGCAAACGCCCCTGGAGAGCTCCGAATTCGGGCAAGTGTCAGGTAGTTTACATTAACATGCTTGCTTTGCATGAAAATTCCTTACCCGCCGCTATCTTCTTCACATCTTCAACCTCCTGAAGGGCCTTACGGGCCTCAGCCTTGGCGGACTTGGCACTTTCGAGAGCCGAGGCGAGCTCGGACTCTCGAGTCTTTGAGTCACGGTCCAAACTCTCATGCTTCTCCATGAGAGCCTGGAGCTCTTGCCGCACCTCCGCCACTCGCGCCTCCTGCTTTTCTTGCTCTGACCGTTCCGCGGCCGCATTGCGCTCGTCATGACACAGCCTCGCTTGTGGTTGCCACCTCATTTGTGGCCCCTGCAGTACCCATGTTATCCTTGTTATTCCCTTATTGCAACCTAAATCCTTTTCTATAAGGTAACTATTCAAAATGGTGTTACTCACCTTCTTTGTCCTCGAACTGCTTCTTGACACGGCCGAGCTCTTGCTCGGACCGAGATCCTGCTTCAATGCACCGACCTCCACAGTCAGTGCGGCAGAGGTCAGCAGCGCAGCCTGCAAACCCATATTGACATATCTTTTAGCAACCCTGCGTATATCTTTTTAGATCCCCAGTCCGGCTTTTCTTTCCGAACACCGAACTGAGCATCAGGGGCTACTATCTATGCGGTATTACATTACATAATTTTAAACTTCTTACCTCAAAGCCTGTTAGAAGGCTGCTGCAGGCTTCGGTCAGCCCGCTCTTGGCGAGCCGAACCTTCTGAATCACCGCACTCATGATAGTGCGGTGTTCTTCCTCGATGGAAGCGCCTTTGAGCGCCTCCAACAAGTTGTCCGGCGCCTCCGGTTGGACGGGGGCCGCCGGTGTCACGGTCTTGCCCTTCTTACGAAGGGGCCGCCTGCCGGACTCTGGAACCACTGCAGGTTCCGGTGTAGAGGACGGCGCAAAGTCCGGGAGGCTGCCTTGTGGCGCCTCCGGAGCCTCCTCCTGATGGGTCCCTTCCCGGGATCCCACCTCGGCATCCTCCACGGCGCGAGGGGTAGAGGCAGTCAGAATGGATTCCACATCCGACGCAGCCAACGACCCGCTTGACGAAGCAGGGAGATCATCGTCGGCCGGACTGCAGGGAGTATGCGGCATTAGAAGGAGACTATGTGACACAAAAGAAATTGCAGATCATTCAGGGATCCGGATACTTACGATCTCGCCTGAGGCCTGGCCCTTGAGGGCCACTCTTTATCGCCAATGTTGGTGTTGGCGGAGCTATCCGGGGGAATAGTTCTTCCCCTCTTGGACCCTTCGGCCTCCCCTGTTGGGGAAGCCTTCCTCTTCCTCTCTCCCTCCTCTGGGAGAGAGTCTTCTTCCTCCTTCTCATCTTCGGGGGAGGATTCCGCCTTGGAGTCGTCGGAGACCTGAAAACGGGAACTCTTTCGAGTGCCCGTGGCCACCTTCTTGGCCTTCTTCTCCGGCACCACATGCGGTGCCGGAACCAGCAGCCCGCTAGGCAGGCGCCCACTTGGTCTTCGGCATGGGAGCCGGGCGGATGAGCTGCTCGGCCTTCTTCATCCATTCCTGTCAAAGGAAAAGGGAGATTGAAACCCACTTAGAATCAATCTATTAACAATAAGTGTCCCGTAAAGGGGTAGAATCACTTACCTCGTCAGCTGGACGCTGCGAGTGAAATACGTGATCTTCCATCGCGGATGCGGGGGCTTCGGCGCCCTTAAACAGCACCCTCCACGCGCCTTCGTATGTTGTGTCGAAGAGCCCGCTTAATGCCTGGTGCTGTTCCAGATCGAACTCCCACAGATTGAATGCCCGTTCTTGGCATGGGAGAATTCGGCGGACAGTGTCAGGACCCCGACTCAATGCCACATCGATCTAGCATGTAACACCTCATATCACTTAGCGGCCTCACGCACGGTATTCCCACGGGTGTCGCCTTACCTTTGCCCGGGACCGTTTGCGCCTTTTGGCACACGTATATGATAGTGTCGCTAGCATACATATGATAAGGAGCCCGGGCTGACATGGCTAGTCGTAAACCCAAAGTGGCACAAACTTACAGGGACAGGCATCCATGACCCAGCATCGAACGTGTCGGTCATCAGCGAGTGAATCCAGGCTGTAGCACTGGGCTAGCAGGACTCCGGTGAACCGGGCTGTAGCGGGCTAACAGGACTCCGGTATTCATCGCGTGACATTTCCCGAAGGACAGATACAGGAACGAAAGAAGGACACATGCCGGCCAGCCTAAGTGTTCCGGAGCAGTAGCAAGCTACCATGGCTCGGTGGAAACACTAGGAGACATTTCCCGGTAAGAGAGGCTACTAAAGATAAACAACTAGATAGTCAGATCCCACACATACCAAGCATTTCAATAACATACACACAATATGCTCGATATGTGCAAATACAACATGGCATCACAACATGACTCTACGACTCAAGTATGTATTCATTAGGCCCGAGGAGCGAGATATTACAAACAGGGTCTCATGACCCAACATTGAAGCATACAAATCAAGGCACAAGCGAAGCTAACATGTCCGAGTACGAGACATCTACAAATGAAAAAGGCTTAGAAGCCCGACTATCTACAGATCTGCCGAGGGCACAAGATCGTAGCTGAGGTAACAAGCTAAACGTCGAAGTCCACATGGAACTACTAGCGAGACTGAAGTCTCTCTGCAAAAACATAAAATAGGCAAACGTGAGTACAAATGTACCCAGCAAGACTTACATCATAACTAACTACATATGCATCATTATCAACAAAGGGGATGGTGGGGTTTAACTGCAGACAAGCCAGCTTTGACTCAAGTGGCTATCTGAACTACAACGCAATGTAACTCTTTTGAGGTGGCGCTACGAGTCCACATATTCACCATATCAATACTCCACTATGGATCCGCTCCGTCTCCCTACGAGAACACCATCCATAGCACTCACGCTTATCTTGCGTATTTTAGAGTATCCACTTTCACTTGTCTATGAACTGCACAGAGGTCCAAGTTTCCATATCCGAGGAATCCGGCTATTGAATAGATAATGATAACCTGCAGGGTGTACTTCTTCACACGCTCTCGCCACTTATCGCCAGTACACGTCATGTACCTCGGCAACCTTCAAGCGGAAGCCGGGCGAGGGAGTCGGCCACGGCCTACCTAAACACTCAAGTCTCTCGTCCAGGTTTATCGCCTATTCAGGTTCCATCCGCAAGGAGATCCGGCCAGGGTGTCGCTCACGGCCCCAAACGATGTGAGCAGGGTTCCCAAGCCCACCTCGACGGGTGGATCTACGCTTGGTACACCATGCCACGGTGCCTAGTCTGTCCCAAGCCCACCTGTACCGGGTGCCACTTGGTAGACTACTAACACTACCTACAAACACCAGAAACTAGTTGCAACTCCTGGACAGAGAACAAGGGTGATTAAGAAGCCGAGAGGGGCACTTAAGCATTCCAATGCGTGGTAGTAACTGTTCATGGATCACAAACACAGAACTCAGTTCCTGAGGACGGCTGCAATGAGATAACCCACCATGTACTCCTACATGGCCTCTCACCGCTACCTTTATCAAATCGTGTTCACACATTTAGCTCTCAACAGTAGGACATGTTCACACACCTCCGATTCATTCTCGATGAATCAGACCTGACACAACTCTAAGCAATAGCAGGCATGACAATTAAGCATGAATGAGTAGGCACATCAGGGCTCAAACAATTCCTACTCATGCTAGTGGGTTTCATCTATTTACTGTGTAATGACAGGTCATGCAGAGGATAAAGGGGTTCAACTACCACAGCATGTAGCAGTTGTATCGTTGTTGTCCTAATGCAGTAAAATAGAGCAGAAGCGAGAGAGTGGGATTGTATCGAAATGAACAAGGGGGTTTTGCTTTCCTGGCACTTCTGAAGATAATATATCTCTTCATTCGGTGTCATCGAACTCATCGTCAGAACGCGTCTATCGAGAGGGGGCAATTACCGGCAACTGAGAAAGAAACACAATCAATGCAAATGCACAATATGATGCATGATCATGACATGGCAATATGCTGTGGTTTGAGCTAATGCAACTAGCAACAGATTAAATGAAGTTGGTTTGAATACAAGATTCAAATTCAAACTCCATATGTGATGGTTTAAATGCCCTTAATATGATTTGTCCTAAACAGTAGTCATAAGTTGTTCTAACATGCATGAAAATGGTACAGATGGATAGATTGGATTTTTCTGATAATTTTTCATATATAAATTATTTCATTTGGAGTTCTGGTTGAATTTATATGATTTTTAGAAGTTTTGAACATTTTGGAATTTCTGAATAAGAATAAATCCAAAAAGGGTTTATTGCGTCGGCATGACATCACTGCCGACGTCGATTGGTCAACAAGCGGCCAGTCAAATCGACCAGTGGGTCCCGCGTGTCGATTAGTAACTAAACTATCCGGCTTAATTAGTACTAATCCTAGATTAACTAGTAGGGCGGGCCCGCGTGTCGATGAGTCGGGAAAGTCAAACCCGGTCAGCGGGTCAAACCAGCTGGACCGGTCGGCGGCTCATCGCCCGGCAAGGCCGAGGCGGCGGAGGGTGCGGTTTCCTCCTCCGCGACAAATGGCGGCGGAGGCAGGTACGTGGAGTGGGCGCGCGCCGCATCGAGGAAGCACACGAGAGGGCGGGGTGGCGGGTCGGTCGACGGCACCGACGAGCGGGCGGCGCGGAGTTGGGACATCGACGGACTCGATGCCGCAGGCACGGCAGAGCAACAGGTGGGTGCTATGGACTCTGACGGCGTCTTGAGCATGTTGCGGTTTCGGTTGTGGTCATGGCTACCTCGGCGCTGGCGGGCGATGAGGCTCGACGGCGGCGAGCCGGATCTCATGGGGCGGCGAAACAGGATGCTAGGGATAGCGGGAAAGGGGAATCGGGTCGCGGCTCACCATGAGTGCGAGGGGAGCGAACAGCGAGCTCGGGGAGGGCTGGTGAGGTCGTCTGGTCGCCCGGCGATCTCGGGCGATGTGGCGCGAAGATGGTGAGGCAGAAGGTGATGCAGGCGTCCGGCGTCAGGCGGCTCGGTGAGGAGGAGGAGAGGCACTAGGCGAAGCTCTTGGGCATCTCAGGGCGTCGCCGGGATGGTGGTGTCTGCGGTGGTGGCGAGCGGCGGCGACGGAGGCATTCGGACGGAAAGAACAGAGGAGGGGGAGAGTGTTCGGGGGAGAGAGGGAGGCAGACGGCGGCCTGGGGTCGCGTGGCGTCGTCGAACAGCGTCGAGGAGCCAGCAGCAGGCAGGAGGAGGAGGTGTCCGCGCCGTGTAGCTGCGCGCGTCGGCCGCGCCCTCGCCCTCTTGGCCTTGAGGAGGAAGGCGACAGGAGAGCGCCTGGTGGGCTGGGTTGCCAGCTGGGCCGGCTGGGCGCTAGGTGGGCTGCGCCAGGTAAACTACAGGTAAGTTCTCCCTCTCTTCTGTTTTCTATTTTTCTAATTTCTGCTACTGTTTTGCAAATAAAATACTAAGCAAAACACTTTGGTTAATTCTGTAAATTTTTGTGAGGATTATTTGAATTATTTTCAAACCACACAATAAATTTCAGAATATTTGGAGCAACCAATATTTAATGGTAACTTTTAAACTCCAACTCAAATACCATAATGATTTAATTCAGTGACCAAAATGTCCTAGAAAAATATGCATTATCTCTGGTAGAGGCTTTCACCTTTTTCCATAAATCATGAACATTTTAAAAGGATATTTTGAGGTCATTGAAAATATTTTGGTTGAACCTATTTGAATTGCATTGATGCTAGGGTTTGATCAATCCCCATTTCAAGTTTCAAAAGAATTTAAACATGATGCAATAGACAAGTGCTAGCCTAGTGCAAGGTAAGGCTAGGGATGTGACAACTCACCCCCACTAAACAAAAATCTCGTCCCGAGATTCAAGACGTACGGTAAGAAGACAAAGGGGACACTAAGTATCACAAACTTCACAATTCAACTGTCTTCTCGAGGTTGTTGATTTGTTGACCCAAATTGATCTTGACGTCTTTGCTTTCGAAATCTTCATCCAACTTGATGACGTCGGAAAGAAACTCTATCGGAAAGGATCATTGAAACTCTCCATACCAGACTAAGGCAATTCTCAAACGATCGTTTGAAGGAGTCCGAAAGAATGACATTCTCGGGCCAGAATGGATGATGTGGATTACCTTGTTGAAGACAACACAAGGGATGATTTTGCTTATCATCGAAAATGGATGGGACCCAAGATAGGATGGCACAATGACGGTGCAAGCTGGGAACAAAACACAAATGCTGGGAATGATTCTAGTAACTGGGGAGAAACCCAACAGCAGAGAGTGATTCCACTATTGGAATGGTTATAGCATAATCGAGGAAACTGAGAGCAATCCCAGTTAGTGCCGATGACAACACCTAGCGCTTGTGCGTGCTCTCAAGAACTTGAGCATTTCCATAGTCATCAAGGTTTTACCAACATCCACGTCAAGGGTGCTGACAACACAACATACTACCATGATGAATAGCGATGGACAATGCAGATGCAAAGGAGGATAACACTTTCTCAGATTTCACCTTAGCGAGGCCAAGGGGACGAAATCTGGATGATCGACCGAGAGACATTTAGCACTCCGCTTCTAATGTTCTCCTTGATGTACCAGTTTAACCCAATACCATTTGGTATCTGGAACATCAAGTAAAGGTCTGGCTTTGGGAGAACAAAGGATCCATAAGGAACAACTTCTAAAATAAGTCGCACGACATCCTTATGGAAAGGATGGTCAACTTGCTCAGTTAAGATGCTAAAATAATAGATCTTCGGCTAGGTGTGTCAGCCAACATCAACCTTGTCGGGACCTACATCATAGATCTTAGAATAGTTCCAACCATCATATCTGCCTGAGATTCAGATCCGGTTGGTGTCAGATTAATCCAGACTCATCGAGTCTGGAAAGAAAAATGAAAGTTTGCAACACAAATCGACGAGATGACGTTGCGAGATTCTCGGGGGATGAACTACAGTAGTAAGCTCCAAAACATGAGCTGGTTCTGCTACAAACATGTGAACACGCTGTCCCAGACAAGCATGACCACGTAGTAGTCTTATAATAAAACACTACCGAGTTCAGGTGGGGAACCATCAACGAGGATAATGAAGTCTTGTGCATGAACTAGTATTCACACAACAACTCCTTTTCCCTTGAACAAATCAATCAGTGGCTTGGTGTGCTAGGAAACCCATATAGAATGGAGACGGCCAACCTACCAAACCATAGAGTACTTCACACATGTGCATGACCAACTTGGGACGATTCCAGAGGAAGCAACAACAAGCTTTCTCGAATTCACGGCGGCAACTTGCATCGATTGCACGTGAATTAAAGAAAGTCACTCCTTTCATCCAAACATATACCTCATGAATGGAACATGAAGGTAATGTTTACAAAAGTTTCCAACACTAGATGGATGTTCAACATGATCATGGAGAAGATAAAATGCTGCTGATGGGCTCAACAACAAGTCATCGGGATGACCATATAAATGGAATTCCATAATTATGTGAACAAGGACATAGCATTGGTCAGACCCAAAAGATGTAATGGTGTATGCTCGAGGGATAACCGCGAGTAGGACAACATTACGAACATCGTTGGTTCTGATTTGATTTGACGATAGCCCATACTCAAATCAAAGTTTTTATAAGATAATAGGTCCAACAACTGATCACAGGGACCAATCGATGAAGATATCATCTTTCTTCAACTAACACACCAACACCAGGATATCCCTTTGAAACGAACTAGGTTAGGTAAGCTTTTATCTTCTAACTCTCCAAGTTGTCGTTTAGCTTAACCAACTAGCTCAGGGGTATCCAACACGGATTCTTGGAGAAGGGGTGGTTTACAAGAAACCAACTTGATCACGAGCTCAACATAGCGGTCAGGTGACAACCTGGTAATACTTCCGAGAAGATATACGGAAAATCACGAACCACCGATATGTCACTAAGCTCGAGAACAATCTTGCTTTTCAGAGCAAGATGATATGGTGAAATAGGCAAGGAATTGGATAATCCTAACTCATTGATCGAAGAGTGCACCAGGAAATAAGGACTAGGTAGCACAATCAGCTTAGAATGATGATTCAAGAACCAGCACACTAAGAATGAAATTGTTGTCCATTAACTACCAAGCAACACAGTTGCTGGGAGTATTCAGTTCACACATCATGATTCACCTGTCGGCATTCCGGTTGCAACAACACGGAACCGAGGAATGAAAATGATGGCGAGAAGTATCACTGCGTCAGGAATTCATAGGAGATGGTGCAATTCTCATAACAATCCTGACATAAAGAAGGTAATACTTCAAGGTAGAACAGACCAGAAGCCGGATTGGCATTTTGATCTATGAAATACAACTTCTTTGACCCAATCCTGGATATGGAAGAGGTACTGGAGTTTGTTTCTCCTAGTCATTCCGAGATAGAATGGCTTAACGGAACACAAGAGTAAAGGGTACCGATAACACGAATGCACGCCATAAACTTGGCTATCAACTGATAGACAAGGATCGGAATACAACTACAGAGGGACAACTCAAAGGAACATATATCTTTCTGAGTTGTGGATGCATAGATTAGTATGTCAAACAAGTGCAACATATTTCTTCCGGATAACCCATGCAGAAGGTAGAACTGGCAGATTCGCAATATAGAATGGAGAACTCATCAAGAGCACTCTGGTTGTGATCTTTTGGTTCAAATAACTTCTGCCTTGATGGTTCATGGTATTTGGAAGAAGGAATACCACATACCTCGAGAACTAATGCAAAGGTTACTAATAACCTAAAGGAACTAGCAAACACTATCAACATGAGATAAGTGGGATGAATCTCGGGTTCAGAAACCCAGAAGTAGAATACCTACTACTAAGTGGCATCACGGGATGCTTTCGAGGATGATGGCTAGAATCATCACACTGGGAACACAAAGCATGGCCAAATTACTAGATGATCCTCTAAGACACCTAGGGTCATACTAATAACTCCAACATATATGTCGAGGCAATAGAGTACCTCAACTCAGCAATTAGTGTGATTAACCTGGCCCAAAGGAACATCAAGACCAGAGGGAAAGGATTTGCAAGTGCATCAGATTGTTTAGAAACCTGGGATGACTCGGACAGCATAACGGCTGTAAATGCTCGAAAATATTTGAGAGATGCTACAAAAATGGTGGCATAACCACTCAACATCACAATATCAAAGTTCCGAGATCAATAGGTAACATACGAAAGTAGTAGGAACTGAACAGAGGCTTGAAACCAATAATCCTATAAGTCTACGGATTAGTAACACGTGATCCTGGTAGAAAGAAGAGAAGGCCTAGTTCCTTAACCCCGTAGGAAAGATAAGATGACTCAGATCAGAAGGGCATGAGGTAAAGGAGTAAAAAGAGCCTTACGTTCCATCCCACAATCAATTCCCCTACATATAACTAAAGAATTTCTAGACTCAACTTCGACCAGTTTGGCTTGGTAATCCTCAGCGGTCAAGCTCGATACCAAAAGCTGTCGGGACCCGACTCAATGCCACATCGATCTAGCATGTAACACCTCATATCACTTTGCGGCCTCACGCACGGTATTCCACAAGGTGTCGCCTTACCTTTGCCGGGACCGTTTAGCCTTTTGGCACACGTATATGATAGTGTCGCTAGCATCCATATGATAAGGAGCCCGGCTGACATGGCTAGTCGTAAACCCAAAGTGGCACAAACTTACGAGGACAGGCATCCATGACCCAAAGATCGAGCGTGTCGGTCATCAGCGAGTGAATCCAGGCTGTAGCACTGGGCTAGCAGGACTCCGGTGAACCGGGCTGTAGCGGGCTAACAGGACTCCGGTATTCATCGCGTGACATTTCCCCGAAGGGACAAACACAGGAACGAAGAAGGACACATGCCGGCCAGCCTAAGTGTTCCGGAGCAGTAGCAAGCTACCATGGCTCGGTGGAAACACTAGGAGACATTTCCCGGTAAGAGAGGCTACTAAAGATAAACAACTAGATAGTCAGATCCCACACATACCAAGCATTTCAATAACATACACACAATATGCTCGATATGTGCAAATACAACATGGCATCACAACATGACTCTACGACTCAAGTATGTTTTCATTAGGCTCCGAGGAGCGAGATATTACAAACAGGGGTCTCATGACCCAACATTCAGAGCATACAAATCAAGGCACAAGCGGAAGCTAACATGTCTGAGTACAGACATCTACAAATGAAAAAGGCTTAGAAGCCTGACTATCTACCAGATCCTGCCGAGGGCACAAGATCGTAGCTGAGGTAACAAGCTAAACGTCGAAGTCCACGTGGAACTACTAGCGAGACTGAAGTCTCTCTGCAAAAACATAAAATAGGCAAACGTGAGTACAAATGTACCCAGCAAGACTTACATCAGAACTAACTACATATGCATCATTATCAACAAAGGGATGGTGGGGTTTAAGCTGCACAAGCCAGCTTTGACTCGGTGGCTATCTGAACTACGATTCGCAATGTAACTCTTTTGAGGTGGCGCTACGAGTCCACATATTCACCATATCAATACTCCACTATGGATCCGCTCCGTCTCCCTACGAGAACACCATCCATAGCACTCACGCTTATCTTGCGTATTTTAGAGTATCCACTTTCACTTGTCTATGAACTGTACAAGAGGTCCAAGTTTCCATATCCGAGGAATCCGGCTATTCGAATAGATAATGATAACCCTGCAGGGGTGTACTTCTTCACACACGCTCTCGCCACTTATCGCCTCAGACACGTCATGTACCTCGGCAACCTTCAATCGGAAGCGAGGCGAGGAGTCGGCCACGGCCTACCTAAACACTCAAGTCTCTCGTCCGGGTTTATCGCCTATTCGGGTTCCATCCGCAAGGAGATCCGGCCGGGGTGTCGCCACGGCCCCAAGCGATGTGAGCAGGGTTCCCAAGCCCACCTCGACGGGTGGATCTACGCTTGGTACACCGTGCCACGGTGCCTAGTCTGTCCCAAGCCCACCTGCACGGGTGCCACTTGGTAGACTACTAACACTACCTACAAACACGTAAACTAGTTGCAACTCCCGGACAGAGAACAAGGGTGATTAAGAAGCCGAGAGGGCACTTAAGCATTCCAATGCGTGGTAGTAACTGTTCATGGATCACAAACACGTAACTCAGTTCACGAGGGCGGCTGCAATGAGACAACCCACCATGTACTCCTACATGGCCTCTCACCGCTACCTTTATCAAATCGTGTTCACACATTTAGCTCTCAACAGTAGGACATGTTCACACACCTCCGATTCATTCTCGATGAATCAGACCTGACACAACTCTAAGCAATAGCAGGCATGACAATCAAGCATGAATGCGTAGGCACATCATGGCTCAAACAATTCCTACTCATGCTAGTGGGTTTCATCTATTTACTGTGGAATGACAGGTCATGCAGAGGATAAAGGGGTTCAACTACCGCAGCATGTAGCAGTTGTATCGTTGTTGTCCTAACGCAGTAAAATAGAGCAGAAGCGAGAGAGTGGGATTGTATCGGAATGAACAAGGGGGTTTTGCTTGCCTGGCACTTCTGAAGATAATATATCTCTTCATTCGGTGTCATCGAACTCATCGTCGGAACGCGTTTATCGAGAGGGGGCAATTACCGGCAACTGAGAAAGAAACACAATCAATGCAAATGCACAATATGATGCATGATCATGACATGGCAATATGCTGTGGTTTGAGCTAATGCAACTAGCAACAGATTAAATGAAGTTGGTTTGAATACAAGATTCAAATTCAAACTCCATATGTGATGGTTTAAATGCCCTTAATATTATTTGTCCTAAACAGTAGTCATAAGTTGTTCTAACATGCATGAAAATGGTACAGATGGATAGATTGGATTTTTCTGATAATTTTTCTTATATAAATTATTTCATTTGGAGTTACGGTTGAATTTATATGATTTTTAGAAGTTTTGAACATTTTCTGGAATTTCCTGAATAAGAATAAATCCAAAAAAGGGTTTATTGCGTCAGCATGACATCACGCTGACGTCAGCGGTCAACGGAGCGGCCCAGGTCAAATCTGACCAGTGGGTCCCGCGTGTCAGTTACTAACTAAACTATCCTGGTTTAATTAGTACTAATCCTAGATTAACTAGTAGGGCCGGGCCCGCGTGTCAGTGAGTCAGGGGGAAAGTCAAACCCCGGTCAAGCGGGGTCAAACCCGCCGGACCCGGTCAACGGCTCATCGCCGGCAAGGCCAGGGACGGCGGAGGGGTGCGGTTTCCTCCTCTGGCGACCAAATGGCCGGCGGAGGGCAGGTACGTGGA
Organism: Aegilops speltoides; assembly: GCA_021437245.1. Lineage (NCBI taxonomy): Eukaryota > Viridiplantae > Streptophyta > Magnoliopsida > Poales > Poaceae > Aegilops > Aegilops speltoides. The sequence continues at coordinate 46,524,677 of CM038143.1, read as the reverse complement.
GCTCGGCGTGCGCCGCATCCAGGGAAGAACACGAGAGGGGCCGGGGTGGCCGGAGTCGATGGCACCGACGAGCGGGGCGGCGCCGGAGTTCGGACATCGACGGACTCGATGCCGCAGGGCACGGCAGGAGCAACGGGTGGGTGCTATGGACTCCTGACGGCGTGCTGAGCATGTTGCAGTGCTCGGTTGTGGTCATGGCTAGCTCTGGCCGCGGCGGCGATGAGGCCTGACGGCGGCGAGCTTCGGATCTCATGGGGGCGGCAGAAACAGGATGCTAGGGACGACGGGGAAAGGGGCAATCGGGTCAGCGGCCCACCGCGAGTGCAGGGGAGCGAACGGCGAGCTCGGGGAGGGGCTGGTGAGGTCGTGCGGTCGCCGGCGATCTCGGGGCAGTGGCGGCGAAGATGGTGAGGCAGAGGGTGATGCAGGGCGTCCGGCGTCGGGCGGCTCGGTGAGGAGGAGGAGAGGGACTAGGCGAAGCTCTTGGGCATCTCAGGGCGTCGCCGGGATGGCGGTGTCTGCGGTGGTGGCGAGCGGCGGCAACGGAGGCATTCGGACGGAAAGAACAGAGGAGGGGGAGAGTGTTCGGGGGAGAGAAGGAGAGATGGACGGCTCTGGGGGTCGCGTGGCGTCATCCAGACGCGTCGGGGAGGAGCCAGGCATGCAGGGAGGGAGGAGGTGGCCGCGCCGTGTAGCTGCGCGCGTCGGCACGCGCCCTCGCCTACTGGCACGAGGAGGAAGGCGACAGGAGAGCGCCTGGTGGGCTGGGTTGCCCTTTGGGCGGTGGGCGCTAGGTGGGCAGCGCCTGTAAACTCTGAGTAAGTTCTCCCTCTCTTCTGTTTTCTGTTTTTCTAATTTCTGCTACTGTTTTGCAAATAAAATACTAAGCAAAACACTTTGGTTAATTCTGTAAATTTTTGTGAGGAATATTTGAATTATTTTCAAACCACACAATAAATTTCAGAATATTTCGAGCAACCAATATTTAATGGTAACTTTTAAACTCCAACTCAAATACCATAATGATTTAATTCAGTGACCAAAATGTCCTAGAAAAATATGCATTATCTCTGGTAGAGGCTTTCACCTTTTTCCATAAATCATGAACATTTTAAAAGGATATTTTGAGGTCATTGAAAATATTTTGGTTGAACCTTTTTGAATTGCATTGATGCTAGGGTTTGATCAATCCCCATTTCAAGTTTCAAAAGAATTTAAACATGATGCAATAGACAAGTGCTAGCCTAGTGCAAGGTAAGGCTAGGGATGTGACAGACAGCATGACTTGGACCACGTTAACCAGCCTGAGCTTCTTATTCACCAGCTTCTGGATACAGGCTTGGAGTCCTGTCAGCTCCTTCGAATTACCCCACAGCAAGCCCTTCTCTTTCCAGGAGGTGAGCTGCGTCGGGATACCAGGTCTGAACTCGGGGGCCGCCACCCACGTAGGGTCACGCGGCTCGGTGATATAGAACCACCCCGATAGCCACCCCTTGACGGATTCCACGAAGGCTCCTTCGAACCAAAGGACGTTGGGCATCTTGCCCAACATGGCGCCTCCGCACTCCGCTTGAGTGCCCTTCACTACCTTCGGCTTGACATTGAAGGTCTTGAGCCACAAGCCGCAGTGGGACTCGATGCAGAGGAAGGCCTCGCACACGACGATAAACGCCGAGATGTTGAGGATGAAGTTCGGCGCCAGATCATGGAAATCCAGGCCATAGTAGAACATGAGCCCCCGGACAAAGGGGTGAAGTGGAAAGCCCAGTCCACGGAGGAAGTGGGGGAGTAAAACGACCCTCTCATGGGGCCTGGGGGTGGGGATGAGCTGCCCCACGTCGGGCAGCCGGTGCGCGACGTCACCGGAAAGGTATCCGGCCAAGCAGCTTTGTGATGTGCTCCTCCTTAACGGTGGAGGCCAACCACTTGCCTCCGCTCCGGACATGGTCGGAGAAGGTTGAGACGAGATCGCAAACTTGGGCGCTGGAGCTCGAGTGCGCGGAGATGGATAAGCAAAGGAGGAAGAAGGCGTAGGTGAAAAGGTGAATCCTTATCCCTTATATATAGGCGGACGAAGACTATGCGTCCCCACTAGCCTGGTAAAACTTGCTTATCTCCCAAGCGCCACCATCAATGGCGCGGTTGGGTTACCCACGTCTGTGTTGATGAGAATCCCGGAATAAGGGGAACACGATCCCTGCTTCGACAAGACGTGCCAAGGAAACCGCTTCGCTCAACGCACTGAGGCGGTATAATAAAAACGATTCAAGTAAAGGCTTGGTAGTGGTGTGATGTCATGCCGCAAAATACATCAGCGGATTGAACTTGTGTACATTTTATTCTCTCTACGGTGGAATGTGGAATTTATTTTGCTGAGCCGGACACTATCCTGATGTTCACAATCTTCTATGGATTATTTGGAGGACGAACCCGCCTTGCAATGCCAAACATTATGCGCGCCGGACACATCGTCATTGAAGCCAGGTTCAGGGGCTACTGAGGGAGTCCTGGACTAGGGGGTGTCCGGACAGCCGGACTATCATCGTCCGCCGGACTCCAAGACTACGAAGATACAAGATTGAGGACTCCGTCCCGTGTCCGGATGGGACTTTCCTTGGCGTGGAAGGCAAGCTTGGCAATACAGATATGTAGATCTCCTACCATTGTAACCGACTCGGTGTAACCCTAGCCCTCTCCGGTGTCTATATAAACCGGAGGGCTTTAGTCCGTAGGACATAACCTCCATTACAACAATCATACCATAGGCTAGCTTCTAGGGTATAGCCTCCTTGATCTCGTGGTAGATCCACTCTTGTAATACACATCATCAATATTAATCAAGCAGGACGTATGGTTTTACCTCCATCAAGAGGGCCCGAACCTAGGTAAAACATCGTGTCCCTTGTCTCCTGTTACCATCTACCTAGATGCACAGTTCGGGACCCCCTACCCGAGATCCGCCGGTTTTGACACCGACACTAGCCCTCTCCGGTGTCTATATAAACTGGAGCGTTTTAGTCCATAGGACAGAACAACAATCATACCATAGGCTAGCTTCTAGGGTTTAGCCTCCTTGATCTCGTGGTAGATCCACTCTTGTACTACCCATATCATCAATATCAATCAAGCAGGAGTAGGGTTTTACCTCCGTCGAGAGGGCCCGAACCTGGGTAAAAACATTGTGTCCCTTGTCTCCTGTTACCATCCGCCTAGACGCACAGTTCGGGACCCCCTACCCGAGATTCGCCGGTTTTGACACCGACACCGGGGATTTTCCGCAATTATTTTCGATCGCGGTTTCTGCCCCGATTTTCGTTTTAGTTTATCTTTACGCTCGTTTATCAGAATCATGTGATTCAAGCGCCTAGAGTTTTGTCTCGAGGACGTCTTTCTATTTAACCAACTTGAACAATGTTTTGGTGCTGTAAAATTTGACTTAAGTCCAGATTAGTAAATGGAGCTTGTTTCTTTCGCAATTTGAGTTTCGTTGCTTCGTTTGATTTGATTCTTTTTGCAAACCGGAGTTCTTAAGTTGAACTTTCTGGTTAGATCTCTAATTTGAGTTTTATCCGTGCTTCTTGTTGAGTGCTTATTGTATGCTTGTTTGTTTGCGATAGAGTACCCGGAGTGCGAAGCGTGCTACTATGAGTCTCTAGGTTTCACGGATCATTAGCAAGGCAAGTAACACTTTGATCATACCTCTTTACTACCCAGTTTTTTCATTGCATTAGATCAATCCTCAAACAATTGCATGGTTAGGATCTGATTAATATGTGGGTTTTGTAAAGTAGATGAGGTAGTACCTATTGTCCTGTTTATTATCAAACCTTGGGAGTTACTTCTACGTTATGCTTATATTGCTATGCTATGCTTGTAGACGTGGTTTGGTTCGAGTGATTCATGACAGATGTGAGTATTGTTAATTAATGGTTGAATTAAGGTGGCTACTTAAATACACATCTGGGTGGATTGCTTGAAGGCACCCTGGAGTACCAAGTGGTTGTCAGGGCACCTGGAGAATCCAGTGTTGTCCTAGGATATCATGGAGTACCCGTGTGATCATCCTATGGTCTACCATGCAGGCTCAAAGGGATCATAAGATTATTCATGCTAGAAACTTCTGTGTGCAGCCACAAGCCAATATGGGCTCTGGCATAGTTGAGTAAGTTGCGTGAAGCTCTTGAAGAGGTAGACAAGCAGATGTAGTGGGTTGTAGGTTGTACTGTCTATCCAGAGTAGAGAGTTAATGCTTCAGAAAGACTGTGTCTCGAATCTCTGACCATGGATGTATTCGAGTCTTGTGGGGAAAAGTGCGCAAACCTCTGCAAAGTGTATAAACTAATCATGGTTAGTCGAGTCCCCTGTTATGGACGTTTTGAGTATCTAGTTCTTGGATTATCATGTTGATCTCATCACTATTAATATAATTTGAATGGGTTTAATGATGATGTTTAATTCGGATTGAGTTGGAGGAACCTTCTCAATGTTTAACAACCACCATGATAGTTAAATAAATTGTATTCCTTTGTTGTAGGGAAAAATTGTCTTTATGCAAAACCTTAACCATAGAGCTACCCACCAGCCATATATGCATGTAGTGATAGCAATTATTCTGTTCATTACTCTCTTGTGTTACATTGCCAGCATATTCCATGTGCTGACCCGTTTAGGGCTACAACATTCATGTTGCAGACTTTTCAGACGACGAGTAAGGTGCCATAGGTCGTTGTCTTTCACTCAGTGATGCCGTTGGAGTTGATGGACTCACTTTATCTTCCAAGCCTTCCGTTGTTATCGTTTTTAGATGGCCTTAAGTCATATTTATTGTAAAAAGTTCTCATTTTGAGACATTTGATGTAATAAGTGTGTGATTGCTACTCTGTTATAAATCCTCGAGTACTGTGCGTGTCAGCATTACCGATCCAGGGATGACACTGATGCACAGAGATCAGACTGTTTGTGTTCTGGTCACTACATACGTGAACCTCGATTGGGGGTGCATGCATTCAAAGCTTAGGATTCCCTTCGTGCCGGCACGAGGGAGAGGGGCTGCTAGCTACTTTGCACTTTTCTAGGTGAACCTTGGTTGCGGGGCATGCATTCATAGCTTAGGATTCCCTTCGTGCCGTCACGAGGGAAGGGGGGCTGCTAGCTACTTCGCACTTTGCTAGGGTGAACCTCGGTTGGGGGGTCATGCATTCATAGCTTAGGATTCCCTTTGTGCCGACATGAGTGGGGCGGCTAGCTACTTTGCACTTTGCTAGGGTGAACCTCGGTTTGGGGGGGCATGCATTCATAGCTTAGGATTCCCTTTGTGCTGACACGAGGGAGGGGGGCTGCTAGCTACTTCACACTTTGCTAGGTGAATGAACCTCGGTTGGGGGGGCATGCATTCATAGCTTAGGATTCCCTTCATGCCGACACGAGGGAGGAGGGGGCTGCTAGATACTTCGCACTTTGCTAGGTGAACCTCAGTTGGGGGGAGGGGCATGCATTCATAGCTTAGGATTCCCTTCGTGCCGACACGAGGGGGGTGTGGGGGCAAGCAATACCGTGCACCTTGCGAGAGAGGTGCCACTTCGAAGTTGCATTTGGTATTTGAAAATCAAACCACCCTTTTGATACATAAATTTGGTCCACATGCAAGTGTGTTCGTGTTCTGACCTTCTCCCACATCATTTTTCGCCAAATTTATGAACATTAGACAAGTCGGATGACACAACAGACACGGTTCACCCAAACTAACTATGTGCCACACCGGTGCCCCTGTCACGCACACATCCGCATAGTACATTGGGCTCCACGAGGCTCCCCCTCTCAAAAATATATGCCCGCCTCGAGGTTTTTTCTGTTTCAGAACACACGGTTGTTATCTCCGGACCGTGTGCGATGTTTCTTGTTCCCAATCCCGCCTGCATGCCTAGAAAATATCTACCCGCCTCGAGGGTTTTTCTGTTTCATAACACACGGTTGTTATCTCCATACTGTGTGTGATGTTTATTGTTCCCAATCCCGCCTTCATACCTAGAAAATATCTGCCCGCCTTGAGGGTTTTTTCTGTTTCATAACACACATTTGTTATCTCTGGACCGTGTGCAATGCACTATCATCAAATTTTTCAATAGCCCGGCATTTCACTCCCGCGTTTGACTCCCGGATAGTAAAAATTTTAGTACCCGCGTCATTTCCTCAAACACCCCGTGCCCCCCTCCACACACACACACACACACACACACACACACACACACACAATGGTGCGCGTCGGTCCTAAACAAACAGTTTTAACCCCTTTCCGTGATGGCATTTGGAACCATCGCCAAGTGAGTGTTTGCGATAGGGTGTCCTTCCCACAAGACCCAGAAATCGTCGGGGATAGGCCCTCCTGGGACCCAGGCTGGGGCCGTGGCGAGGCATCGAAACCCAATCATTTCCGTAGGTATGTACATCCCACACGGTAATCCGAGAAAATCATTTCCATAGGTATGTACATCCAACACAGTAATCCGGAAAAGTCATTTCCGTAGGTATGTACATCCCACACGGTGAATCCCAGAAAAACATTTCCGTTCGTATGTATATCACACACAGTCAATCCAAGGAATATGTTTCCGTTCTTATGTACATCCCACACAGTCAATCTAGGGAAAACGTTTTCGTTCGGACGTACATCCCACACAGTTTTATGTGTAAGCTCGTGTCTTAAAGGTGTAACTATCACACACGGTCTTCCTTGGTTAACTCTTTGCATTTATTAACTATATCACACACGATTTGATGAAGAAAATTGTGTGGCATTGGGCTATCCATCGCAACCGCTTTTACTGCTAGAACCGTTTGCAAAGATCCATGACACATTTAGCAGGTTTATTAGTTTACAATTAATAATTCTAGTATTACGCAAATTCACATTTCATACCGAACAGTTGTTTTCCAATTTCATATCGGGCACATAAATATATTATAACATTAGAGTACGGTAGCTACATGAAAACAGCACAGTAGAACATATAGCTAGTTCAACTTCATAACAACAATATATTCATTTCCCTAATCAAGATCATCCAGGCTCGTCTTATCCACCTCTGCTTTCATTTCAGTAAGAACCCGTTTTGCACAGGCCAACTGGGAAAGTGCCTCCTCCTTCACCAACACCATCTTAGCAAAGTCTGATTTAAAAAATCTGAGCTCATTCTCCACCTTCAACTTTTTATCCCTCATCTTGAAATATGCTTCAGCATTGACAAGACTTTCTATAATCCTACGTGTGTTCTCTTCCTCATACATGCGCCAGAGCTTCATTAGGCACATCTTCAAAGAATGTGGCCACTCTTGATCAACCCACTCGAAGTAAGAACACTTCCGTTCTTCCTATAATATTTAAAACTATATCAGTAACAATTGTAGGGGAAATGGGTTTATAGCCACATAGAAAATCACCAATGCTTATTTTGAAAAACTGAAGAAACATGTTAATTATGATATATCTTCTCAAAAAGATCAATGTGCAAATGAAATAATTGGTACTGAGACAACAACCAAATTCTGGCACATCGGAAGCTATAATTTTCTACAATGACGCTACAAGTTCTTACTCATGTACAATAAATAACAAATTGAACATTTTATGAGGAAGGTAAATATAACTGCAACAACATGGTGATAGTGTTTGGATGACAACAAATTGATACTAACAGGTGTGTACATGCAAAAATTTAGTAACATAGAACTAATAGCACTAAGGCCATCCACTATGTATGCCAAAACTGGGGTAAAGACAACTGTTGCTACATCTCTTTTGGTGCCTGCCTTTGGTGAGCCGATCTGTGAGGGAAAAAATCAAGGACCCGGATTCCGAAGCACGTAGTTGCTCCGATGCCCAGTTCCTTCATGCCATAAAGATTTAGTATTGTACTGCTTGGCTGCTCGGGTGTGTGGACCTAAGTTGGCTGCACAAACTTCTAAAGTGGTGCCAAATAATTTTCTAATGGCACCGCTAATGAGATGGCAACAATATAAGATACTAGGTACAAACTGTGACACTGTCTTAGGATGCGTTTGGTTGAAGGTGTGGTATGGATGGGTTGGGACCGTTATAGTGTCTGAATCACATCTAACAAATGACTTGTCACAACGAAAGAGGGTCTAACCTTCTCTGCACATTCCAAAAACTTCTTCCCACTGTCCACAGAATCAAAGGCAACTAGCTTCACACATGGAGTTAGATGGTGACAATAAGCAGATAGATCTTCAACCACCCTGCTCCATTCGTTGCCACTAATGGTCTTAGCGAGCTACAAGAGGAAGAAATGACTCAAATCAACCTCCGAGTAAAAATCATTCATTCCAAGTCATAGCCCGAGAGAGAGAAGAGAGGCATACCCGGGTGGTGAAGGTGTAGTCATCGGAGGAGGAACCGCTGGAGATGTTTTTGAAGTAGACCATGGTGACCCCGGCGGTAGGATGCGAGACGACGATAGCGAGGAAGCGGCTATAGCTTAGCAAGGAAGGAAGGAGGAAATAGGGGAAATGTGACTTGTGTGTCGGGGAGAAAAGGGGATAGGGAAGGGGGGAAGGGGGGCAGGGGTAGATATTTTGGCGGTAGGCCAAAATTTTGGAAATGTGGAGGGAAACTTTGCATGCGGTGCCGCCGGACATTCACTTTGAACGATTGTGTGCATCACAAATGATTTTTCTGCCTTACGCATGTGGGATCAGTTTGATAATTCAAATTTTGGTCTCAAGGCATGGGCACATTCACTTTGAACGCGCGCGGTTCCGCCGGACCATTCACTTTGAATGATTGTGTGCATCACAAATGATTCTTCTGCTTTACGCGCATGGGATGAGTTTGATCATTCAAATTTTGGTGGAAACTTCCCCAGGTACGTCATTGCATAATTTAACATCGCTTGCTAATTTGGGCACACAAAAGAGCGTACAGCAGACAGACCACACTTACTGAATTGAGCAATTTTAGTAATTACACAAAGCCAGTTGACCTAAACATTGTTGTAACAAAAGACCAGCATTAAAAAAAGCATAAGTACGCATAATTAAAAATTCGCTGCCGCACCGGCCTATGCATCGCCGGTGTGAGATGAGACGTCGCTGACTTGTCTTGGTGACATGCCGCCGTTGGTGGACTCCGCGTCCCCCTGATGAAGTCGACCGCGTCCTCATCCTCGTCCTCAGCGCCGCCCTCAAGGTTGTAGTACTCGTAGTAGTGGCTGCGCCAGAGCTCGCATTGGTACTCCACCACCGATTCCTCGATGAACAGACTCTTCTCTACCTCGACCTCGGCCACATGTAACTCCTCCTCCCGGCGCTCCTCGATCTCCGCCACCTCCTACATCTCCAGCTCCCGCTCGGCGACCTCCATGGCCACCGCCGCCTTTTCAGACGTGGGTTGCGTGTTGGAGTCCAAGGTGGTCTAGAATATATTGGCGTGTGCAGCCTTGATATTGCCACGGATGGCCTCGACCCGGGCCAAAGCGACATCAGTGGCACGGACGGCAGCAAGAGCGCTCTCGGAGTTTGCAGCCGCCGTTCCAACAGCAGCTGCAGCCGTCTCGGCTGCTGCAACTGCCCTGTCGACTACCACAGACGCCCTCTCGACGGAAGCGGCCGCGCTCAATGCAGATGCGGCTGCACTCTCGGCATAGGCGGCCGCGCTCTTGGCACAGGCGGCGGCGCTCGGGGGGGGACGCGGCCATCGTACGGGCCTTCACGAAGCGTTTCCACGGCGTCAACTTTGCAAGAAGGGGGGTGCGGGAATGGGGATCGAGATTCGTGGATTCGGGAGTTGCTGGCACTAGAGCAGACGAGCCGGCGAAGCTTAAGTAGGGAGACTTAAATAGACCCAGATATTTTCATCGCAAACGGTTCCTAGAAAACAACTGTGTGTGATGTTGTAGATATTTTTTATTAGATGTGAAAGACGAATTTGGAATAAAGTGCCAACAAATGGTGTTTTAAATGAACGAGAAATTTTGTAGTATTAATACAACTACCATGTCAAATTTTGGAAATTTTCAAGGGTCATTTGACCTTCTAAGACATTTAAGTGATTTTCTAGCCATTTAATGATCGTAACTGAAATTTGAACTACATGTACATGCAACAGCTAACGATAACGGTTTGAAAACTCATATTTCGTGTACTTGTGTGCGATTTAATTCCATGTGCAGTAAATTGGAAGGAATTTTCAAACATACTCCCTCCGTTCCAAATTACTCGTCGTGGTTTTAGTTCAAATTTGAACTAAAACCACGACGAGTAATTTGGAACGGAGGGAGTATTTGTCTAACGGCTATGACACAATTAAGCATGCAGTGACATGCCATTTTCATTCCAAAAAATAAATAAAAAATCAGAAAAACATGAAACCATGGTTGATGTAACGTCATGCCACCAAGATGATGTGGTAAAAAAATTAGCATGTTTGACCAAAGTTTGGACACACACCCCTCACAAACCGTAGCAACTCACTAGAAGGCTCGTGGTTCCAAGAGGGAACAATGCATGTTTGATGACGAACGGGAGATAGCTTCCTCTTACGGCCTTCAAAAAAAAATCTACATCTAACGTGCACTACTACAACTGTAATGTGAAATTTTTGAAAATTCTAGGGGTCATTTGACCTTTTAAAGACATTTAAGTGATTTTCTAGCCATTTAATGACCGTAATGCAAATTTGAACTACATCTACATGCAACGCCTAACCTAAACAGTTTGGAAAATCATATTTGTGTACTTGTGTGCGAGTTAATTACATGTGCAGTAAACTAGAAGGAATTTTCAAACATATTTGTATCACGACATGGACACATATGCATGAATACGTATGCATGGAGTGGCACAGCATTTTAATTCCAAAAAAACAGAAACACATGAAACCTTGGTGGATGTAATGTCATGGCACCAAGATGATGTGGTAAAGAAATTAGCATGTTTGATGAAAGTTTGGACACACACTTCTCACAAACTGGAGCAACTCGCTAGAAGATTCGTGGTTCCGAGAGGGAACAATGCATGTTTGATGACGAACGGGAGATGGCTTCCTCTTACGGCCTTCAGTTTTTTTTATGTCTAATGTGCACTACTACAACTGCAATGTGAAATTTTGGAAAATTCTAGGGGTCATTTGACCTTTTAAAGACATTTAAGTGATTTTCTAACCATTTAATGACCGTAATTCAAATTCGAACTACACCTACATGCAGCGCCTAACCAAAACGGTTTGAAAAATCATATCCGTGTACTTGTGTGTGAGTTAATGCCATGTGCAGTAAATTATAAGGAATTTTCAAACATATTGGTCTCACGACATGGACACATGCATACGTATGCATGGAGTGACATGGCATTTTAATTCAAAAAATAGAAAAATGATCAGAAACTCATGAAACCTTGGTTGATGTAATGTCATGCCACCAAGATGATGTGGTAAAGAAATTGGCATGTTTGATGAACATTTGGACAGACGCCCCTCACAAACCGGAGCAACTCGCTAGAAGGTTCGTTGTTCCAAGAGGGAACAATGCATGTTTGATGACGAACGGGAGATAGCTTCCTCTTACGGCCTTCAAATTTTTTCCTACGTTTAACGTGCAACTGTCATGTGAAAATTTGGTAAATTTCAGGGGTCATTTGACCTTCTAAAGACATTTAAATGATTTTCTAACCATTTAATAACCATAATTAAAATTAGAACTACATGTACATGCAACTCCTAACCAAAACATACTGTGGGGCTGTTGCCTCACAGTTCCCTATCAAAAAAAACGTGTAACCAAAACAGTTTGAAAAATCATATTTTTGTGTACTTGTGTGCGAATTAATTCCATGTGCAGTAAATTATAAGGAAATTTCAAACATATCGGTGTCAAGGCATGGGCACATGCATGGAGTGCATGCCATGGCATTTTAATTCCTAAAAATTTAAAAATGATCAGAAAAACATGAAAGCTTGCTTGGTTTAATGTCATGCCACCAAGATGATGTGGTAAAAAATTGGCATGTTTGACGAAAGTTTGGACACACACCCCTCACAAAGCGGAGCAACTCACTAGAAGGTTCGTGGTTCCGAGAGAGAACAATGCATGTTTGCTGACGGACGGGAGATAGCTTCCAATTACGGCCTTCAATTTTTTTCCTATGTTTAACGTGCACTAATACAACTGTATGTGAAAATTTGGAAATTTTCAGGGATCATTTGACCTTTTAAAGGCATTTAAGTGATTTTCTAACCATTTAATGACCGTAATTCAAATTTGAACTACATCTACATGCAACGCCTAACCAAAACGGTTTGAAAAATCATATTTTGTTGTACTTGTGTGCGAGTTAAAAAATCATCAGACGATGTAAATATCTGGTGTTCAAAAAAGAAAATGTAAAGATCTGGCAAGAAAACCGAGCCCCACACGATTGGCACTCCATCTCATGGCTCGAGGTTTGGTTGGTGATTGGTGGGGATCATTAATCAGACACGGTTCTGTATTGGAAACCGTCAGCTATTATGTTCACACACGGATTTGCTACGGGAATTATGTGTAATTCAAACTACATTACTCATAAGTTTCGGCGACTGGCGTGTGTACTTTCACTGTCGATCTAGATTCCGGCCGCCAGTAAATACTACCTTGCTCACGTCGTCCCACCTGCATTATCATCTACATCCTCCCCTCGCTCGTCCTCTCTCTCTCTCTCTCTCTCTCTCTCTCTCTCTCTCTCTCTCTCTCTCTCTCTCTCTCTCTCTCTCTCTCTCTCTCTCTCTTTCTCATGGTGCCGCCAGTCTGCCCATGCACCGATGAGGATTCATCGCCCCCCGAGGACGCTCAATCGATTAGCAGCGACGAGGACGCCTACACGCCGCCTGACGAGGTTGCACCGGACCCCCCCAACTTTGGATTGGTTTTTGGGCGAGTACAATCTTTGCCTGTGGAAGTCACTACCGCCGGCTGAGAAAGCCAGGAAAGTGGCGTTAAAAAGGAGATGGCAGAGGAGGAAGCCAGGTACCAGGTGGCCTGTGAAACCCGTGATGCCGTCTGGAAAAAAGTAGGCGGCGGAGCTTTGGGGGCGGGCGCGTCGTCGTGCCGAGGAGGTGTACGAAGATGGGTACTTCGCAAGGAAGGTGATAGGTGCTCGGCGCATCGTCGTTCCATGAAGGTGGGCCAATAAGCTCTAGCGTGCCACCGACGAGGAGCTCCAATGGGCACCCAACGAAATGGAAAGATCGTTCGCGCGCGTCCGCTAGAAAGAGGCAGATCGGTATGTCAAGCGTTGTGAGGCAGAGGAATCGGAGTAATGCCTCCGCACTCGGAAGACGCCGCGCACCGTGCAATTCTTTGGCGAGGGCTGCGGAATCTGGCCCTGTGGAGGGATTATTAGTTTTAGTATTGTTTGTTTTCAATTTTATGCATTATACCTAGTAGTTAAGTATCATCACGTATATATATACAGCCGGTTTATTCTGCTAATATTAACAGAATAACAAATCTGATAAAACTTTTGCACTGCACGCTCAACGCAAGTGCACATCATTGTTTAAACCAAGTGTGCTGCAGTACTCACACGAGTGAACTTCGTGTCGGAAAAAACTGCACGCAGTGTTTTTCCGGTACTGTTTTCGCTCTAATTTTTTAACCGTTTAACAGAATGAGGAGTATAATATATGCTTGAAAAGCTATTGATTAGGTGCAACTTCACCATGTTGAACACTTTTCGAGATTCCTCTCGGTTTAATAGTAGTTTCAAAAATGGTGTGGCGGATGACGAGTGGCAGCGAGCATATTTTCGTGATTTTTTCAAAACTGCTCATCGAAATAAAGCAAATGATACACCGTTGTAAGGATATCGTCAAGGCGCATTTTTTTCATTTCTATTATCTTCTCTAATTCGTTACGGTTTAAGAGCAGTTTCAAATTTACTAAATCGTGGAATTACGTTTTTTAATTTTTTTGCAATTTTTGGTACTGTTTTCGCTCTAGTTTTTGAACCATTTGTCAAAACAAGGCGTGTAATACGTTGTTAGAAAGCTATGGACAAGGCGCAACTTTCATAAGTTGAAATGTTTTGGGGATTCCTTACGGTTTTATGTTAATTTTGAAAGTAGTGTGGCAGACGACGAGTGGCAGCAGCCTTTTTCGTGAAATTTTTACAAACCGGTTGTCGAAATCATTCAAATGATTTGCGTGGAAAGATATCGACAAGACGCAACTTTTTCATGTAGAACTCACTCTCTAATTTGTTACGGTTTAAGAGCAGTTTTAAATTTACTGAAATGCGGACACTGTTTTTCGCGACACCCTAATCGACGTGCGTACTTCATCCGACTGAAAACCGCACTACATCGGACAAAAAATGCACTGCATCAGACTGGTAAGATAACTGTATGGTCTCTTTTATTCAAATGTAATTTTTTCAAGGACGAAAAAGTAGAGTGCACTTCACATCGGGTGTAAATGAACCACAACACTATCAAGAAGTGAACCGCATTATTTTTCTTCGCTTCTGTAATAATTTTTGCCTTTTTGCACTTACGAGATGAACAACATCAGACGCCCGATTGCACTGCTTTCAAACTGAAACCGCACTGCATTAGACGGACAACCAAACTGCATGGTTTCTTTTGCCAAACAAAATTTTTCCAGACGTTTTGCAACATGTTTGACAAGTACTCCCTCAATTTTATTTTACAAAACACAATGTACTGCATGCGTGGGGTTGCTGAACTGCATTTGTTTCTCTCAACAAATTTAATAACAATTTTTGTCAGCAAATTTAATAACAATTTAAAATGCCACTCGGTTGTGGGGCTGCCGAACTGCATGGCAATAGAGAAAAACTGAACAGGAAGATGTCATTTTGGCATCTCCACAATTTTTATGCACTTCACACTTGGGAGCAAGTGAATCGCGACACCAGCGAGAGTGAACATTGACAGTACCAAAGGTGAACCGCATCTTTGACACATTGTTTCTTATATTTTACTTCAACAAGCCTAAAAAAATACAAATTCAATCGTGTCCCTTGTCTTTTTGCGCAACAGCTCATAGTACCAAAGTGTACTACTTGTAAAGTCAACGATGGCTGCGTGCCCCCGCCGTGTGGGCTGTTCCAGTGATGAGTATACGGAACCACACCCACTATACATGCCCAAGTCACCAAACTGCACCAGGTACACAATGAACTTCTTGCATTACTATCAAAATTAAAAGGCACAGGACATGCCACAATTATATGCACAAGCTCGTCACTGGGTGGCACTGGGAGATCACTAGGCCCCCATGCTATGGAACTAGTACTCGCCAAACTCACCTGCACAGTGGACCATAGCATGCCGTCGTAGGCCATTTGGTGCTACTAATGATGAAGCCGGCGCCCAACATGGCGATGTGTACTGCAGAACGTGTCACACGAGGGGAATACACAATCCAAGATCTGAATAAAGAGGAAAAGGGGCTTTTTTGAACTGCCCATGAGCGGCTATTGCTCATCGGGGGCATCGTGGCTGGCGCTGACCCTCCTCGCGGTACTGCTGTACAGCAAACCGCCGGAAAGATCCAATCATGCACCACAGCTAGAGCCCACTTTCCCTGGATACAGATAAACAAAAAAATGCTGGCGCTGCAGACTCCACACCGAATTGCATCTCTTTTGGGCTGGTCCGCTGGTGCCTAGTGTGCTACACCGCTCGCGATGCCGAACGGTACCACACCGGAAACCGAACTGCATGAACGACGTGGAGATAAAATAGGAAGGGACGAGATAGTAGAAACTAGGGGTGGTCGCAGGCGAAGTGAGAGTGGAGGAGGAGCAGCAGTCCTGGTCCTTCTCCCGTGTGGTAGATGGCGATGGACGGGGTGAGCCACCAGGCGAATTACAAGGGCGCCATGGATCCTTGCGAATCTATTAGTCATGTGGCCCTGCAGACAACGGAGCAGTGGGGCGGAGGCCACTACCAGCTCCCCTGACCCCCTGGCGTGTGGGTGTGCAGTGAAGTGGCCCTCGACGTGTAGTGCAGCGGCCATTGAGGTGCAGTGCGGCCGCAAACAATGTGCGCCAGTCCTGAAGGAGATAGCTGGAGAGGGAAGTCGGGGTGGTCGGGGTTGTCTCACAGATCTGGACGGTGAATGTGGCACGCTGGCAGGCGGGGGGCCGGGCCGGCAAATCTTGGTGGTTGGGGAGAGGCTGGGAAAGATTCTCCGCTGCCGCTCCACCTCGGTCCACGCACCCTCACTTAGATCCGGACCACGGACGGCCAGATTCGTTCTCGGGGCGCCACCAAGGCGTGGGGAGGGAGCATCGGGAGGCCCGCGGGGACAGGGGCGGAGGGGAAGTGGTGGCGCTCGCCGGTCCTCCCACCCGGTCACCATGCGCCGGAGGGAGCAGTGCGACGATGGGGCGCGGCGCGGGGAGGAAGGTGGTGCGGCGGCAGGGAAGGGAGGCGGCGCGGAGCGGGAGGAGGAAGGCGGTGCGCTGGCAGGAGGAGGTCGTGGGGAGCACGCGGAGGAACATTGCTGGCGTCAAATCGGAAGCCCTGCACTGGGACCGGCCCTCCTGGAGCCCGTGCGTGTGGTTTGGACTGAGGAGGAGCGATGGATCTGGCACGAATCCGGCGACCACTAAGGCGGGGTATGGCGTTTGGGGTGGGGGAAGGCAGGGTAAGGGAGAAAGAAGGCAGGAAGGCAGGTGGTGGTGGAGTAGGTCGCCGCAGTGGTGGTGGTGGTCGGCAGGGCTGGGGGAAGGGTGGGGGGAGGGGAGGGGCGGCGGCGCTCCAGGCCACTCCCGCAGTAGAAGGAGGGGAGGGGAGGGCCGGCAGCACTGCAGACCGCTCCCGCAGTAGAAGGTGGGGAGGGGAGAGGCGGTGGCGTTCGGGTGTGGTGTTGGCAGAATAAGATGTTTTGATGGCAGAATAAGGTCTTAAGGGGTGTTGTTAGAATAGACCCATCCTATATATATATATATTATGAATTCCATTTTCTTTCTGTTTTTGTATACTAATTTGAATCTAGCTATTATCATCCACATATACAGAACGGAAAGCGTATATACACACATTGAAACAGAACATATAAGAATGGAAACAGAGTACACACATTGAAACAGAGCAATAAACAGAGCAATACTATGATTGTTGTGAATACATAGCTATTCACATTGAAATGACTTTTCAAAATAAAACGAGTCCATGAGACCATGACCAGCAGCCCTTGCCTAGGGTAGCTCTTGGCTCTGCTTGAACTCGTGCAGGCATTTGTCCAAGCGGTCGACAAGCTCACGGTACATCTGGAGTGCGATCTTGAGCTCCAAGTTGGCTATTTCATCGGAGATCACCAGCTCAAGGATGCGACGGCCATGTTCCTCTACTGCACCCAGGTGGACACCTGGGCCAAGGAGGCAGTCGAGCCTACGGACCAGCGCGTTGGCATCCAGCGGGGCGCGGACAAGGCGAATAGCGGCACCCATGCGAATGGCGTGGCAGGCATCCTGTGCAAGTACGGCACGGCGGGCCTCTGGTGCAAGTATGGTGCTGAGGGCCTCTGCCCACTCCTGCTGAGGAATGGAGGTACTGACGAGATGTGTACCCAGCTACGATGCCGTGTTGACAGCAGGCAAGCACCGCTTGATCCGCTCTTACTGTGCGGTGCACCGTGCCTCTCACTCTGCGGCGCTCCAACGGTCTCACTGTGCGGCGAGCCGCAGCCTATCAGCGCAGACGCTCCTAGCTTGCTCTGCGGCGCGCCATCGATTATGTTGTGCGGCGAGCTGCAGCCTGTCGGCGCTGACATGACTATCTTGATACGTGGTGCTCAAGCGCCATGCGCCAAAGGTCTTCTCAACCCTGGCGATGGCGTGCATCACAGCGTCGTCCATCGCATTGCCGGGGAGCACCTCGGCCTCGATGGGCCGTGGCGCCTGCTCATTTTCCTCATCGACGAGGTTGATGGCAGAGGCGGCCCTTTGGTGGGTTGGCATGCTTGGAAAAGGTGGATGTGCTATAGGCTGCGCTTGTCGCCTCCATGCGTCACGCGCCCCCTATGCACAATATAGCAGGGTGGCGGGAAATAGGTGAGAAAATGGCGGGAAACAGTGGCGTGTTCATAAAACGCCATCAATTAATGGAAACTTAGCATCGAGCTAGCACAAGAAGTAGATGATGATCAGATGAACACGGACCACACTAGGCAACCCGTCAATGATGAATTCATCAATCCCAAATGGTTGAATACTAGTAAGTGTTTCCCCACAACACACACCGCCTATTCCATCTCAAATAGGTCGGATGGATCAACTGTATGCCACGTATGGCACATTGTCAAAAAGTAATGCGCTAGACCTTCTTTAACATGTGTTAAAAAACAAAAAACAAGGACCTCAAGGTTAAATTAGCTGAGGGAGTGGGGCATTTTGGTCATTTGACAGAAATGACCCATCCCATCACCTAATTTAACATCGACACAACTTCCCATCTAGTCACCCATCTGATGACTGCTCCAGCCTGAGCACACTTAACTTGATAGTTTTCTTACATGAGCTACTGGTGGAATAGCTAGTCCTTGGTGATAGGAATGCCTCTTCACATCCTTATGGCGTATCCAGATGACCGCCCGTCCCACAATGGCCAATAGATGTTGTGTAGATAGAGCATATCACATACGTCTCATTAGAAGCAATCATCTGTGTTATTATCGGTCTTCGCACACATTTCTGATTACAGACCTGTTTGTCGCGTATCACACATATCTTGTTATATTGAACCATTTATGTTCTCTTGCCTAATCACAAACAATTCATCCGAGTGAACAGTATGTTGTACATCACACACACCTTGATCGGGCTGACCGTTTCTTTTGTGTTGCCTAATCACACATAGTTCATCCCAGTGAACTGTATGTTGTATATCGCACACGCCTTCATCTGGCTGCCCATTTCTTTTGTTTCTCCTCATCGCAAACAGTTAATTGAGCTGAACCGTATGCTCTGCATCGCACACGCAACTAAAATCTGATCCGTGTTGATGCATCCTCCATCACAAATGTTTTGCACCATCTTTTACGGTTATTTTAGACCACCATTTGCGATTATGGCGTCGCACACAGTTTCGTCGAAGAGTCTCTAATCATAGCATCGCGTTAGTAGCATCCTGCAGTATTGACACACACACACACACACACACACACACACACACCAAAACCTCCTCGGGCATGCGCACACACACACCCTCCCTTGCTCGAAACCCTAGCAAGGTCCCCCCCGCCGCCACCGCCACAAGGCCTCCATTGTCAACATTTGCCGGTTTGCCCGTGCAGCTTACCCACCGATCCCCATACCCAGACCGCCCTGAGTTTCTTAGATGACGCCTGTCAAACGCCCCCTTTCCCACAGATCCCCCATCCCCATTCCCATCCCCATCCCCCACTTCAGAGCGTCGCAGCCTAAGCCTGGCTACGCTTCCCATGGAGCTCGAGGAGCGACTGCCCAAAAGAGGTGTATAGAGGTCTCTTCGCTCGACGTCGCCGAGGAAGGTGACGACCATTACTGGCGGCAGGCACTCAAGCAGCGGGCTAGAGTATCCAAGAATGTCTCGGCCATCGGCTATGACATCGAGGTCATCAACAGCGATGGCCTGAGGCGGGCTATGTCACATGTTAAGTGGCCCACCCCAACCCCTCGGGTTCAACCACCATCGATCTCATCCATAGCCCCGCCATTGATCTCCTCTGGCTCGCTGTCAACAATTTGCCATTCTACATCACCATCGAGCCCCTTTTGTCATTTCTGAAGGACACATTCTGCGACGCTGGCTTGGGATCCACAGCTTCCAAGTCATACCTCATCGACGGTGACCACGAGGAGGGCACCCTCTTTGGCTCTTCCAAGGGGAAAGAGCCCATCTGCTCTTCCAAGGGGAAAGCGCCCGTCTGCGACATCAGGGAGGGCACCCTACAACCGTGCTCTTCCAAGGGGAAGGAGACCATCTGCGACAACATGGAGCACATCCTGGGTCCGTGCTCTTACCACGAGAACGAGAACATCTGTGACAAGTGAGGAAACCCATGATTTGTTTTGCCGTGCCTCTTCACAGGGGGGAAACCCATTGTTTTGTCGAGTCCCTTTTGTAGTGTAGTGAGAATATGTCTAGTTTTAATTGCTATATCTGGTTGTTTGCAGTATGCCTTGTTTATTTCAGTTGTTCACAATGTGATGCTCTATATGTGCAATTATTTAATGTGCAGTACATTTCATCAATCCAGTTTTAAACATACCGATAGGAATGCATATATTTGCTTGCAGTCAAGCCTGTTATAGCTAGCATATGCCTCTTTTAAAGTTTTTTGATTGTTCGGTTGTTTGTAGTTAGCATATGTCCAGTTTCAAATGCTATCTTTGGTTGTTTGTAGTATGCCTTGTTTATTCTAGTTATTCACAATGTGATGTTCTATATGTGCAAGTATGAACTATGCAGTTCAATTTCATCAGTACCAGCTTCAACAATACCACTATGAATGACTACATTTGGTTGCTGCATCTTGTAGTTAACACGCCTTTCCATTTTTATTTAACAATAACCAGTGTACTTAGACTGTCACAATACCAATTTGAATGACTATGTTTGCTTGTTGTTAAATGTTAGGCCTGTTGCGGTTAGCACACCTTTCCACTTGTTTTGCTTTACTAGCGTGCTTAAACCTGCACACTGAAGCAATCTTTTGGAGATTATTTTGCCTGCCATGTATAATTCTGGTTGATGTTTAGCCTATTGTGCTTAACATGCTTCTCGATGTACCTACACAGGACAATTTTGGGAACGACTGTCGTTTTCCATTGAGGTTAGTTTCTACCCATGGCTTATATCTTCTCACTGTTCAGGATATCGGTAGTTGGTACCATATAGGCCGGCGGCTGATAAGGGACTAATCGGTGAATCAGACTTTTAACTGAATATATCTGTAAACCATTTTTCGTTAGGTTAACTAGGGCCATATGTAATATATCTAAGGCTACATAGCAACATGCACTATACTTAATGTCTAGTTATGCAATCCTAGGATAAATAACAACAAGGAAGAGTGTTACATTAATGTTCTAATGATGTCTAGATCTACGTAGAAGAGCAGCAGCAACGACAAAAACAAGAAGAAGAAGAAGAAGAACAACAACAACAACAAAGCCCTATTTGGATACTCAACTTAGCTAGAGGTTAGAGTTAGTTTCTAGATCATGACTAACCCTGAACTAACTCCATCCAAAGAGTTGTTTGGATGGCAGGGTTAGATTGACAATAGATGCACTAGGAGAACTAGCTCCAATTAGCACCTCTTGGGTTGGATAGTTTTTTGGGTGGGTTATAGATGCAACTAGCTCAAACTAGCCCTCATGTTTAGATATACTTTAGGGCTATTTGAGCCTGAACTAGCTCAAACTAACTATAACCCATGGATACAGCAGCAGTTAATCAGACGATAATTTGTAAGAATGCACTAAACTCCTTCTAGCCCATACTATAATATGTTAATTCATCTAATATGTGAGTATATTGGATGTTATAAGATACTCCCTCCGTTCCTAAATATTTATGTTTTTAGAGATTTCAAATGGACTACCACATACCACTAGTACATCGAGCTCCTAAACAAACGGTCTAGAACCCCTTTCCGCGAAGACATTTGGAACCGTCTCCAAGCGAGTGTGGGTGAGAGAGTCCCGGACTAGGGGGTGTCCGGATAGCCGAACTATCATCATCGGCTGGACTCCAAGACTATGAAGATACAAGATTGAAGACTTCGTCCAGTGTCCAGATGGGACTTTCCTTGGCGTGGAAGGCAAGCTTTGCGATACAGATATGTAGATCTCCTACCATTGTAACCGACTCTGTGTAACCCTAGCCCTCTCCGGTGTCTATATAAACCAGAGGGTTTTAGTTCATAGGACAGAACAACAATCATACCATAGGCTAGCTTCTAGGGTTTAGCCTCCTTGATCTCGTGGTGGATCCACTCTTGTACTACTCATATCATCAATATCAATCAAGCAGGAGTAGGGTTTTACCTCCGTCGAGAGGGCCCAAACCTGGGTAAAAACATTGTGTCCCTTGTCTCCTGTTACCATCCTCCTAGACGGACAGTTCGGGACCCCCTACCCGAGATCCGCCGGTTTTGACACCGACATTGGTGCTTTCATTGAGAGTTCCTCTGTGTCGTCACCGATAGGCTCGATGGCTCCTTCGATCATCAACAACAGCGACGCAGTCCAGGGTGAGACTTTTCTCCCCGGACAGATCTTCGTATTCGGCGGCTTTGCGCTGCGGGCCAATTCGCTTGGCCATCTAGAGCAGATCGAAAGCTACGCCCCTGGCCGTCAGGTCAGATTTAGAAGTCTGAACTTCATGGCTGACATCTGTGGAGACTTGATCATCGATGGACTCGAGCCACAGCCGAGCGCGCCGCACTGTCACGATGGGCATGATTTAGCTCTGCTGCCGGACAGTGCCCTGGAGGCCGCACACGAGTCCGCTCCAGCCCTTAATTCGGAGCCGGCTTCGCAGATCGAGGACGGGTGGCTAGACACCGCCTCGGGGGCTGCAACCTCTACGGCGATGGAGCCGAATACTGACCTCATCCCTTGTGAAGCTCGTGACTCCGACGTGCCGGACTCCTCGCCAGAATCCAAACCTCCCGCGCCCCCTCCAATCGAATCCGATTGGGCGCCGATCATGGAGTTCACCGCTGTGGACATCTTTCAACACTCACCTTTCGGTGACATCCTGAATTCGCTAAAATATCTCTTGTTATCAGGAGAGCCCTGGCGGACTGCGGTCAGGACGGTTGGGATGCGGACGACGAAGAAATTAAAAGCCCACCCACCACCCACTTTGTAGCCACTGTCGACGACCTAACCGACATGCTAGACTTCGAATCCGAAGACCTCGACGGTATGCACGACGATGCCGGAGACGACCAAGAACCAGTGCCTACTGGGCACTGGAAAACCACCTCTACTCACGGTGTATACATGGTGGATACACCAAAAGGAAGCGATGACGAGGAACAACAGGACGCGGCGAAGGATAATTCCCCTGAACAGACGAAGCGGCGGCGCAAGCGCCACCCGAAGTCCCGCCCCGGCAACAACAAAGAACCATGCAGACCCGGCCGAGAGCGAGGCGAACCGATGGACGCATTTAACATGCCACCAAGCAACCGTCCGAACAGGATGAATTGGACGAGCAACCCATCCCCGGCGAAAACAACAGTCCAGATGATCTCACGTCGGACACATCACCGGAGCATAAGGACCTTCACAAAAGGCTCGTCGCCACTGCTAGAAGTTTGAAGAAGCAGAAGCGGAAGCTCAAAATAGCGGAAGACGTACTCAGAATGAGATGGAGCAAAGTACTCAAGACCGCAGATAAATACGGCGATAGTCACCAAGCAAAGAGCTACCCGAAGCGCAGGTTGTTGCCCGAATTCGACGAGGAGGCCGTAGAGCCCCCACAGTCAAAAAACAAAGAGGCCGCCTGGCCGGTTAGACGACCAGATGACAGGCTGAGAGCGGCAAACGGCGTCGCACACAAGCCGGCACACGATCCACATAAGGATCCTCGCAAAAAGGATGGCCCGGTCAGGTCCATCTATGGGCCGAAAAAGAAGGCTCCAGGAAGCAACACAACACGCCGAGTATTCGAAGATAACGGCACACCTAAATCTGGGCGCCAGACACCCACTATGTTTCACCGATGAGTCTTGGATCATGAATTTCCAGCGGGATTCAAGCCTGTAAACATAGAGGCAGACGACGGAACAACAAACCCTGGAGTCTGGATTGAGGATTACATCCTACACATACATTTGGCTAGAGGAGACGATCTCCATGCAATAAAATACCTACCCCTCAAGCTCAAAGGGCCAGCTCGGCATTGGATCAAAAGCCTCCCAGAAAATACCATTGGAAGATGGGAAGAGCTCGAGGATGCGTTTCGAGCAAATTTTCAGGGGACCTATGTCCGCCCTCCGGATGCAGACGATTTAAGTCACATAACTCAACAGCCCGGAGAGTCAACACGCAAATTCTGGAACAGGTTCCTCACCAAAAAGAACCAAATAGTCGACTGTTCGGACGCGGAAGACTTAGCAGCTGAGGGAGTCCTGGACTAGGGGGTGTCCGGATAGCCGGACTATCATCGTCGGCAGGACTCCAAGACTATGAAGATACAAGATTGAAGACTTCGTCCCGTGTCCGGATGGGACTTTCCTTGGCGTGGAAGGCAAGCTTGGCGATACGGATATGTAGATCTCCTACCATTGTAACCGACTCTGTGTAACCCTAGCCCTCTCTGGTGTCTATATAAACCGGAGGGTTTTAGTCCGTAGGACACACAACCATTATAACAATCATACCATAGTCTAGCTTCTAGGGTTTAGCATCCTTGATCTCGTGGTAGATCCACTCTTGTACTACCCATATCATCAATATCAATCAAGCAGGAGTAGGGTTTTACCTCCATCGAGAGGGCCCGAACCTGGGTAAAAACATCGTGTCCCTTGTCTCCTGTTACCATCCGCCTAGACGCACAGTTTGGGACCTCCTACCCGAGATCCGCCGGTTTTGACACCGACATTGGTGCTTTCATTGAGAGTTCCTCTGTGCCGTCACCGATAGGCAGGATGCCTCTTCCCGTCTTTAAAGACGGCATTTTCGCCAAAGGAGCCTTGGCCGCCGGCCAAACTATCCGGCTGGGCGGTTTTCTCATGACAGCCCGTTTGGCCACCGCTTCGACGATGACCTCTCGGGTCATCGAAAGCAATCTTCACGTTATCTCGGAATTCGCCGAGCAGCTGGTTCCAATAGAGCTCTCGTCTGTAAATGAGCTCTTGGACCGCATCGCCGCCCTGGGAGTCGCTACAGACTACAATCAGATTGGGCTTAAAACCGATCTGAGAGAGATTAACTCTACCCAGGTTACCCACCACGTTGCGGTGGTAGAGGAATAACGCGGCGACTCTTCTCCTGTATTGAAAACTAGTCATGTCCGGGATCCCGAACCCTCCATGCCGGATTCCCGCGGAGGGTTGGACTCCGATCAAACACTGGACCTAAAGTCAGGCATCGGACCGGACTCGTTGGACAACATCCAGCAATCCAAGCTTCCAAATTCGGAAACTTCTCGGCCCTTGAGCCTCGAGATGGGTAGGGCTCCAGACTCAATTCTACCCACCCGCCCAGACATATGCGTTCTATCTCTAAGCCGGCAAGAGCCCGCTGAAACAGTACATCATTACTGGGCCAGATTCCTCCTGGTTATGGACAGGATAAAGGACTGCCGAGAGGAAAACGCAATTTCAATTTTCTGCAGTAATTGCACGAACGAGGGAATCTTGAACACCGTCAGCCATCGTGAAATTACACGCTTTACCGACCTGGCGTCCATAGTACGAAAGTACTGTGCGATGGAGAGTTTCCGGAAAACCGAAACTAAGTTTTGGGACAATCCGGCCCCGAATACAACCCTAGTCCGCAACAAAAGGGTGCATTACACTCAAGCACCAGGTACAAAAACCAAAAAGCAAAAACCCCATAAAGGGCACGGAACCGTACTGGAGGGATGGCTTAGAGGACCCTGTAAAATTCACAGTACCGAAGGAGCCACCCCAACACATAGCCTTCGAGCATGTTGGATACTGCGGCAGGTGGCCAAAAGTGGTGAGGAGCTTCTAGCCCCGGAAAACCACTCCAACAATACCAGTACGGTATCAACAGTCTTCGAGACTTTCGCATCAAATAATATGCGGAAACGAATAATCCGCAGCCTTGCCGAAGTCTACCAAGTAGCAACAACAAATCCATGGAGCGACACAGCCATCACCTTCAACGCCAGCGACGAACCTAAATTCCGAACAGCCCGAGCACCAGCCGCATTGGTCCTCAGTCCAATAGTGGACGGCTTTCGTCTTACCAAGGTACTCATGGATGGCGGCAGCGGACTAAACCTCATCTACGAGGAAACTCTTCAAAAAATGGAAATAGACTGGAGCCGCATTGAGCGAAGCAGCACAACCTTCAGAGGAATAATCCCTAGCCGGGAAGCGCGCTGCACAGGAAAAATCACACTCGATGTGGTGTTCGGCTCGTCGGACAATTACAGGTCCAAGGAAGTCACGTTCCAAGTGGCCCCGTTGAGCAGCGGATATCACGCTATATTAGGACGAGAGGCATTCACAATTTTTCAAGCCATACCCCATTACGGGTACATGAAGCTTAAAATGCCTGGGCCCGGCGGAATAATCACTCTCGTTAGTGATCCGGACATAGCACTCCGAGCCGAAAACAAGACAGCCGATTAGCCCCGGAGGCACTATCCAAGCCCTAGCGGAAGAAGAACTCACTGCGCTGCGCTCTACAGTGAATAGGGACGATGTGATACTCGACAAGAGATCCAAGTCCACCTCCTTTAAACTAGCAGACGAAATAGTAAAATTCCAGGTCCATCCAATGGTCCCAACAAAGACGGCCTCCATCGGGGCAAAGTTGAACCCTGATGTAGATGCCGCACTGCGAGAATTCCTTCGGGAAAATTGGGTCATCTTCGCCTGGCACCCTTCAGATATGCCAGGAATCCCACGCAGATTGGCAGAACACAGCCTAAACATCCTAAAAGGATTAAAGCCAGTTAAACAGGCTCTTCGGCGATTTTCCGAACCCAAAAGACAGGCAATGGGAGAAGAGCTACCTAAACTATTGGAAGCCGGATTCATCAGAGACATCAAACATCTGGATTGGCTAGCAAACCTGGTAATGGTACCAAAGAAGGACAAACCCTGGCGCCTATGTGTCGATTTTAAAGACCTCAACAAGGCCTGCCCAAAGGATCCCTTCCCCCTCCCCCGCATCGACCAAATAATCGACGCTACCGCATGGCACAATTCATTCTGCTTCCTTGACGCATACTCCGGCTACCATAAAATCAAGATGGTGGAAGCGGACCAAGCCGCAACGGCATTCATTACTCCATATGGACCATTCTGCTTCAACACAATGCCCTTCGGACTTAAAAATGCCGGCGCGACATATCAGCGCATGATTCAGACATGTCTGGCTACCCAGATCGGCAAAACAGTAGAGGCATACGAGAGCAGCGAGTCGTCAAAACCAAACACGTCGAAACTCTAGTAGACGATTTGAGGCTCACATTCGACAACCTCCGAGCATATGACATTAAGCTGAATCCAGAAAAATGTGTTTTCAGCGTACCAGCCGGAAAGCTCCTGGGCTTCATTTTATCCGGTAGAGGAATTGAAGCAAACCCACCCAAGATCCGAGCTCTGTCACAGCTGGATATTCCAAAAGACCTCAAACAAATACAAAAATTGGCTGGATGTGTGGCGGCTCTAAGCCGCTTTATCTCCTGTTTGGGAGAAAAGGCATTGCCCCTCTATCGCCTCCTCAGGCGCACCGAACACTTCGAGTGGATGGATGCTGCCACTGCCGGACTCGAAGAAATAAAATCCATATTGGCAAAAAATCCGGTCCTGGCTGCGCCTAACCTGGGCGAACCAATGTTGTTATACATCACGGCAACACATAGAGTTGTAAGCGCGGTACTCGTCGTCGAACGAGAAACAGAAGGGCACAAATTCCCTCTTCAAAAACCAGTGTACTACATATCCACTGTCTTAACTCCCTGCAAGTCCTTCTACCCGCACTATCAAAAGATAGCATATGCGGTGTTCATGGCATCCCAGAAGCTCCGACACTACTTTCAAGAGTGTTCGATAACAGTGGCCTCCGAAGTACCCCTCAACGACATTATAAACAACCGTGACGCGACGGGCTGGATTGCAAAATGGGCCATTGAGCTCTTACCATTCGATATAACTTACAAACCTCGGCGAGCTATAAAGTCGCAAGTTTTGGCTGACTTTGTCACTGAGTGGACTGAAGCCGAACTCCCTAAAGAGTACGACGCATACTCCAATTGGATTATGCACTTCGACGGCTCCAAAATGTTGGCCGGATTGGGGGCTGGCGTCGTACTGACGTCCCCAACTAGGGACATAGTCCAATACGTACTTCAGATAATGTACACGGACTCCAACAATGCAGCCGAATACGAGGCCCTCCTATATGGCCTCCGGATGGCAGTCTCCATGGGCATTCAACGCCTAGAGGTGCGCGGGGATTCAAACCTTGCAATATCCCAAGTAAATGGAGACTTAGATGCCAAGGATCCAAAAATGGCAGCCTATCGTAACGCTGTCCTAAAAATGTCAGCTCGGTTCGAAGGACTCGAATTCCACCACGTATCCCTGGATAATAACCAAGCAGCCGACGTATTGGCACACATCGGTGCAAAACGTGACGCTGTCCCTCCAAACATCTTCCTGGAATGGCTCTTTAAGCCATCCGTACTATGGGAAGAGGAGCCCGGAAACAACAAACCGGAAGCAGCCGCACCACCCAACACAGAACAATCTGACATAATCGGCGATCCAGCCGATGAAATAACAACTTCAGCCCATGAAATAATGGCAGTAATCGCCCCGTGGACAGAGCCATTCCTAGCCTACTTGCTTAGGCAGGAACTTCTCGAAGACCAAAATGAGGCCCGCTGCATAGTCCGGCGATCTAAAGCCTACAAGGTCCATGAGGGAGAACTCTATAAGAAAAGCACAACTGGAGTCCTTCAAAGGTGTATCTCCGAAGAGGAAGGGCGAAACCTTCTAGCTGAAATTCATGCCGGACTAGGCGGACACCACGCAGCAGTTCGGGCCCTTGTAGGAAAGGAATTCTGAACATGATTTTATTGGCCGACGGCCCGAGCAGATGCCCAGGACTTATTCCAAAGATGCGTTGGTTGTCAGCTCTTCACTAATTAGAGCCATATGCCACCCACCGCCCTCAAAACTATACCCATTACCTGGCCGTTCGCGGTCTGCGGGCTTGATATGGTTGGACCCCTTAAAGGAGGAACCCACAAGCAAAAATACCTATTGGTCATGGTGGACAAATTCACCAAATGAATAGAGGCCAAGCCAGTTAAAACGGTAGAGTCCGGACCAGTGATAGACTTCATATCCGGGGTAGTACACCGTTATGGCGTCCCCCATAGAATCATTACCGATAATGGCACGAACTTCATGGCCGACGAGGTTAAATTATGGTGCAAAAATATGGGCATTAAGCTCGATTACGCTTCAGTCTATCATGCTCAAACCAACGATCAAGTGGAACGAGCAAATGGTCTAATAATGAGCGGCATCAAACCCAGACTAGTGCGGTCCCTTATGGAATCTAACACGCACTGGGTAGAGGAGCTTGACTCTTTACTCTGGGGGCTGCGGACAACGCCCAACCGTACGTACTACCGGATTCACACCATTTTTTATGGTATACGGCGCAGAGGCAGTTTTGCCCTACGACATTATTCATGACTCACCTCGAGTGCGCATGTATGAAGAAAGAGAAGTCGAGCTGGATCGGCAGGACAGTTTGGACGCATTGGAGGAAGAACGCGATGTCGCAAAGGCTCATTCCGCATTCTATCAGCAGCAGGCTCAAAGATATCAAAGCAGAGAAGTACGGGCTAAAACTTACAATGTTGGCGAACTAGTTCTACGCCTGCCGGACAAGAAAAAGGACAAGCTCAAGCCCAAATGGGAAGGCCCTTTCATTATCGATCAAGTCCTGACCGGCGGGGCGTACCGCCTGCAAAATGCATTGGACAACCGACTCGAGCCGAACCCATGGAACGCAGCCCGTCTCCGAAGATTCTACGCCTAGCACCGGACTAAGAGTTCGTCTCCTTCCTCCGTCCAAATTTTTACATTTCAGCTGTCTTTCGTTTTCCTCTTTTCTCTCAACCTTTTTCATAAAAGCCTCTAAGGGCCTACTTACGCATTGTTTGCACACGCTTGATGTGCTATCCGCACTCATTATACCTGGGGGCTTCTTTACCAGAAGCTTAATTATAAGGGCTTCATGCCCAGCACACGTGTCAAACTTCCACGTGTACCTTTTATTCACCATTATATGCATCGATATGACTTAAGTTTTGGCCAAGTTGGGTTGCCTGGCTCCTGTGCTTACCCCTACGTTCCCGATTGTTCGGCTAGGAGGTAAAGGGAGCACCTTTGTGATTGTTACTGCAGGGTCAGCCGGATGTGTACCTCAGACTGGGTGAAGCCGAAAGCTAGCGTTCGTAAGGGAATATTCGATCGCTGACTTGAAAGATGATTTTTTTACCTATTTATTTATCTGCCCCCAGATGATTTCCTGCTCTTTTCGCAGTCCGGACATGCACTTTAGGGCATGCCTCCCAGGGAAAGGAACCCTTAACGGAACTATTCTCCTTGGAAGATGTTTCTTACTAACCATGTAATATAACATAACTAGTTGGGGATAAAGCACTAGTGACCCCTACGCCTGGTCTCCATGCATGCCCCGGTTGTTTCTTAACCGAGAAGGTATTCGGACACACTCCGGACTCTAGGGTCCCGAGGTTGAAGCGAAAAGGTCGGCAAAGACAAACGATCTACAATCCGGCTAGAAGGCATTTTACATGTCATTTTAAAATACATTGTCAAATCGACTGACTGTATTCCTCCTCAATCCCGTCTAACAGGCTGTCTAATTTACAGTCCCGTTGGGAATATTTAGCGGCCAACTCTACTTGGCCGTACACTAAAATCACAGGGATCTCCTTCCCATCGGGCCCCACAGGTCCGACCTCGGGCATGTGGTTGGGATCCGCCTTCTTGTACCGCGTCTTCACCATGGCCCAGGCCTCCCTGGCACCTTGGCGGCAGGCCGAAATCATCCATTAACGGAAGCGCTGCTGCACTCCCTGAAGCTTCTCCACAAGCTCTCCAAGGCCCTCGGGTAGGGAGAGGGATGGCCATAAGGCCTGGACGACGCCGCTCATTGCCTGCCGAACTCGTTCGAGCAGTTGCACCGGCTCGGGAAGTTGATCACCCGTTGATACGGGCATCTCCTCCGCAGGGCGGCCTGTGAGTACACCTATAGACATATTTTTGTCAATTGACTTCCTCGCCGAACTCTTCTTTTCAAAGGAGTTCTCTCAAGCACTTACTATAGATGCCGCGACGAAGCCGCTGATTCTCCTTTACGGAGCCAGACAGCTCGGCCCGAACACCTTTCAGCTCTTCACCAAGCTGGGCGTGGGCATCCTCAAGCTTGTTCCTTTCCTGCTGCACCCTCATCAGCACCCTCTCGCCGACCTTCAGCTGGCGCAGTAGTTCTTGCCTGTCCGGATCCTGTCGGGTAACACCTGCAATGTCATTGTTAGACTTGCACGCACGCCACACACCACTTATCTTTTTAAAATAATGTGTTACCAGGAGGGGTCCCTGTGTTTCCTCCTGCGGCAGCAAGTGTGGCCTCAAGTTGGGCCTTGCACTCTTGCAGCTCCTGAGAAGTTGGGTATTCTTCTCTATAAGATCCTGCATATCAAATGATCCTTAAATCAGTTACTATAACTACTTTAAGTCTCGGGGGCTACTGGCATATACATCTATTAAAATCTCTTACCCGTATGTCTTTTACATACTGCTCCGTGGCTCTGGTCAAACCATCTTGAGAAGCACGGAGGTGCGCGTCCCCCGCGTTAAAGGCATTCAACGCCTCAGGGGAGAAGCACGCGTCACGTAAAACTGTCCGCGGCTTTGTGGTTCATGGCGCTCTCCACCTCAGACTTGGCGGCGGACAGTCTGTCGGCATCCTCCGTTGGAGGAGTATCCGGCTCGCGCCTTGCGCTCGCCTCCCCCTCTAGACCAGGTGTTGGAGCCTGGCTAGCAGAGGCTTGGTTGGCAACCTCTATGCCCACAGTTCGGCGGGCACTCTTTCTCCTGCAGAAGTCGTGAGCATTCAAACACTTCCTAGGAACTTTTTCCTAAATAACAACCGCGAGCTATACCATTGCAGCAACGACTCGATCCGTGCCGCACTCCTCTTCCGCCTGCTGGGCTGGACTGACCCTTGTTGGCCAGCTGCCGTGGCCTCGGCCTCCTGCCCTGAAGGCACCCCCTGCGAGACACCATTGTATACGGTGGTCAGATATGCGCAAGGACGGAATGATGGCATCAGGACTTCGGTCACAATCACCTAGGAAGCCGGATATAGGCCAGGGTAGTCAGCCGTAATGGCGACTAAAGCATTATCCATGCTGAGTTGGTGGAACACCCCATCGATTAGCTCCACCTTTATGTCCGGGTCCTCTTCGGAGGCCGGGTCTTGGGATCTCTCTGGATCCTCGGGTTGTGGAGCCAGACTATGTATGCCCTCCACATCCCGACGCAGCTCCTGCGTCGAAAGCATAATGTAAGAAACTTAAACTTTGAAAGCATGGGTCGGACAAACAAAGTGTTCGCTTACCCAACACCGAGGGTTATTCATGGATAACCCATTCAATGGGCTCGTCTGGAGGAAATCCTCCTTCTCCCCCTTGTATAGGCCGGACAGGATCTTCACCAGGTCTTCGGCCGATCCCGGCCCTTTGCGGCCATGACGAGTGGCATCGTCCTCCCCGTTGAAATCCCACATGGGGTGGCCCCTATATTGCACGGCTGCACCCCCCGCATAATGCACGTGTCCATGACTCCAATCACGGTCAATCCGGAATGGGCTAGTAACCGGCCCATCAAATAATGGACGCTCTTGTCTTCCTCCAGCTGGGGGCTCCATGGACGCCAACTCAGGCGTTTTTTCAGAGGAGCATTACTGAACTCCGGGAGGCCGATCTGAACAGGGTCCAGCAGCGGAGCGTCTTCTACATAAAACCATTCTGAAGGCCAGTCTTCGGACGCCTTCTTAGGGGTTCCGGATGGGTATCTGGTCCTGGCGATGCGCCATATTTCGGCACCGCCCACTTGATATATGGACCCCTCTTGAGAGCGGGGTACAAGGCAGAACAACCTCTTCCACAGTGCAAAATGGGGCTCGACGCCCAGAAATAGCTCGCAAAGAGCTACGTAACCCGCGATATGCAGAATAGAGGCGGGCGTGAGGTGATGGAGCTGGAGTCCGTAGAACTCCTGGAGCCCACGGAGGAACGGATGTATAGGAAATCCGAGCCCCCTTATCAGGTAGGGGACGAAGCATACCCGCTCCCCTTTGTTGGGACTAGGGGTGGCCTCCGCTTGCTTCCCACCTTTGTAGGTGGCCAGCCCGGCTCGAACCGGGACCATGAAGGCCGGAGGGGGATATCCCTCCGCTTGGAGCGTCACCAGCTCGTTGTGCGGGACAGAACATCTCCTCCAATCTCCTGGCAGAGGGCTGGGAGCGCGAGAGGAGGAGCCGCGTCGACGGTCCATGATGGAATGGATTTTTGGTCAGAAGTGCTCCGATGAGTACTCGCGGAAGGAAGATGGTGTGATTTGGATCTGGATTCTTGCCTCTCTTATAGGTAGATTATTTGCGCAGCTAGGGGGTAACACATAAAAGATACCCTGGCTTTTCGCATTCTTGCGACGCGTGGAAGAAGGCCACTATTGGGCGTGGAATCTAGGAAGCGCAACATTGATAAGGAAGCCGGACACTGTTCGGCAGGTACATGGAATTTTAAGGAGAACCCGCCTTGCAACACCGAAGACAATACATGCACTGGACTCATCGTCATTGAAGCCTGGTTCGGGGGTTACTGAGGGAGTCCTGGACTAGGGGGTGTCCGGATAGCCGGATTATCATCATCGGCCGGACTCCAAGACTATGAAGATACAAGATTGAAGACTTTGTCCCGTGTCCGGATGGGACTTTCCTTGGTGTGGAAGGCAAGCTTGGCGATACGGATATGTAGATCTCCTACCATTGTAACCGACTCTGTGTAACCCTAACCCTCTCCGCTGTCTATATAAACCGGAGGGTTTTAGTCCGTAGGACACACAACCATTATAACAATCATACCATAGGCTAGCTTCTAGGGTTTAGCCTCCTTGATCTCGTGGTAGGTCCACTCTTGTACTACCCATATCATCAATATCAATCAAGAAGGAGTAGGGTTTTACCTCCATCGAGAGGGCCCGAACCTGGGTAAAAACATCGTGTCCCTTGTCTCCTGTTACCATCCGCCTAGACACACAGTTCGGGACCCCCTACCCGAGATCCGCCGGTTTTGACACCGACAGCAGCCTTTAAACATAACGTTCGAGACGAATGGCTCGCCAGACACCTCGGCCAGGAAAAACCAAGAACAATGGCCGCGCTAACAAGCCTCATGACCCGCTTTTGCGTGGGGGAAGATAGCTGGCTGGCAAGATGCAGCACCAGCGACCCGAGTACATCCGAGGTCAGGGATGGAAATGGGAAATCACGATGCAGAAAAGATCAGCATCGGAATAAGGAAAATGGCCCAAATAGCACGGCGGTCAACGCCGGGTTCAAAAGCTCGCGGCCGAATAACAAAATACTGCCTCTTAAGGACAACAGTGACGAGCTATCCAACCTAGACAAAATCTTGGACAGGATATGTCAAATCCACAGTACCCCCGAGAAGCCTGCAAACCATACCCACAAAGATTGTTGGGTCTTCAAGCAGTCCGGCCGACTTAACGTCGAACACAAGGGGCTCGACACACCAAGCGAAGACGATGACGAACCCCACAGGCAGAGCACCGGAAAATAAAAAACTTTCCCACAAGAAGTCAAAACAATGAACTCACTTCAAGTGATAACAAGGAAAAAAAGTGCGGCACCCACTAAGGCACACGCCGCATGGTCCACCCCAGCGGAGTCCCAAAATTGGATGTCAAAACCAATTACTTTCGACCATTAGGATTACTCTAGAAGTATTCGAAACGCAGGACGGACTGCTTTGATATTGGATCCTACAATCGACGGACTACAATTTACACAAGTCCTAATGGATGGCGGTAGTGATATAAACCTGTTATAGCAGGACACCATCCGCAGAATGGGGATAGACCCTACCAAAATTCGCCATAGCAGCACTTCCTTCAAAGGAGTGACGCCAGGCCCCTATGCCAATTGTACAAGCTCTTTACTACTAGAGGTTTTGTTCGGTTCATCCGACAACTTCCGTTGCGAAAAGCTAATCTTCCATATCGCCCCATTCAAAAGTAACCATCAAGCACTATTGGGACGCGAAGCTTTCGCCCGCTTTAACGCAATACCGCATTACACGTCTCTTACGCTTAAAATGCCCAGTCCACGCGGCATCATCTCACTAAAAGGTAACTTCGAGTGTCCCTCGACCACAGAAAAACGTGAGACTGCCTTGACAGCCACACGCTAATCCGGCCTTGCTGATCAAAGCCCCTAAAAACAGGTCATTCAGACCCCGGACATGGTTAGACGAGCCCGGCATAAATAAACAAGGGGCTTCCCAGCCGCATACCCCTTTACAAGGGGCTGCACGCATGAATAATGAGAGCCAATAAAGCTCAACTCTATTCATCTTTTAAAACCATACTCTGTTTTAAATACATTTTTTGCACAATATTTTTTCTAAACAAAAGTTCTTCTATTCTTACAGACGAACAACATGCTACACCCGTCCAGGATACAGCACAACGGAGACACAGGTGCAGACGTGCAGCAGGGACCCGTTACAAGGATTCTTTTTAGATTAAGACCCTGCATAAACCTTTTTTACTGTCTCTTGTTGATACAAATCCCGGTTTTTACCATAACCGAGGAGGAGGTCATGCTTTGGCATCGGCCGCGTCGAAGTTTTCGCGACGCACTGGACACTAGGGGCTTAAGGGCATTGTTCGCCGTCATCATAAAGACCGAATACCTCGTGGAGTGTTGGCGTCTCGAAAGTTAGGCCTTATATGCATCAGCTCCGAATCATGTCTTTGGTCAAATGTTGGGTTTGCCCGGCTCCTGTGTTTTGCTGCCTTACGTTCCGCTCTATCAGCTAACGGGGCACCAGGAGAACTACTACGATTGTGCCCCGGTTCGGCCGGGCGAGCACCTCAGTAGAGAAAGCCGAAAACTGACTATCATGATATAGCGAGAGACTGGTCAACCACTCGATCGACTACCGGAATGTTTAGAATTCCTCCGCTTTGACGAAGGACCGTTTCCTGGTCAGGCACACACGCGCCCCAAGTTCGGAGAGCGCGGTGCCCCTAGGGGCTATATAGTAGCCCCACCATCGAACTCCTATGGCTAAGTGAAAGTGATAAAGCATTATAGTCCGGTTGCCTGGTTTGCTATGCTATCACCTCCTTCAAAGGACCAAGACGTTGGATTATGTGTGAAAATGCGCTTTTTTGCAAACACCCCCGCACCACGTGCGTGGGGGCTGAAGCCGAAGACTGCCATCTTTCAGGTTATATATACATATACATTAACGGCCACACAGGAGATATTTCAATACTTGAACGCACAAGTATAAAAAGCAATTACATTATAAATATGGTTTTACAAATCATACATGTCATTTGAACATAACATTTTTTGAGCACTGTGACTCTATTAAACGAGCGCCCTGCAGGACTTCCTCAAAATAGTGCTCGGCGGGTAATCGGCTTCTGTCCGAACCCTGGGATGCAACATCGGTGGCATCCAACTCTGCCCAGTATGTTTTGACACTGGCGAGAGCCATCCGTGCACCCTCTATGCATACCGACCGCTCCGTCGCCTTGATATGCGGCACCGCACCAAGGAATTGCTGCACTAAGCCAAAATAACTCTACGGCTTGGGCCTTTCCGGCCACAAATGAGCCACCACATCCTTCATGGCAAGTCCGGACAGCCTATTCAGCTCAGCCCACTCAGCCAACCGATCGGTTAATGGAAGGGGACGCCCCGGACTATGGAATTGAGACAAAAAAAGCTCTTCCATTTCGTGATCCTTTTGGCTTCGGAAGTGCACAACTGCGTCCGCCGCACTCGCCGCCAAATTCAGATAAGGATCCTCCGCACCCCACAACTGGCCCAACTGAGCATACTTCGGATCCGTGAACTTCCTACACAGCAGAAAGGGCTTTCCAGCCGCAATGTCTCCGCCCTGACATAGCTCCTCCTTTATAGCCCGCATCGCAGAACGGGCATCCTTGCCTTCGGTGGTGGCCTTCTTCAGGTCCTCTTGCTCCGCTTGGCGTTCTCTTTAAAGAACCTCATAGAGGTCGGCAGCATCCTTCAGTTTCACGGCCATTCCGGCCATCTCCTCCCCGCTCGGCAAATGAAGGAATGTCGGTGTCAAACCGTGGATCTCGGTAGGGGGTCCCGAGCTGTGCATCTAGGCGGATGGTAACAGGAGACAAGGGAAACGATGTTTTTACCCAGGTTCGGGCCCTCTCGATGGAGGTAAAACCCTACTCCTGCATGATTGATATTGATGATATGGGTAGTACAAGAGTGGATCTACCACGAGATCAAGGAGGCTAAACCCTAGAAGCTAGCCTATGGTATGATTGTTGTAATGGTTGTGTGTCGTACGGACTAAAACCCTCTGGTTTATATCGACACTGGAGAGGGCTAGGGTTACACAAAGTCGGTTACAATGGTAGGAGATCTACATATCCGTATCGCTAAGCTTGCCTTCCACGCCAAGGAAAGTCCCATCCGGACACAGGACAAAGTCTTCAATCTTGTATCTTCATAGTCTTGGAGTCCGGCCGATTTGTCCGGCTATCCGGACACCCCCTAGTCCAGGACTCCCTCAGTAGCCCCCGAACCAGGCTTCAATGACGATGAGTCCAGCGCATGTATTGTTGCGCTTCTTGGCGGTTCTCCTTCAAATTCCATGTACCTGCCGAACAGAGTCCGGCTTCCTTATCAATGTTGCGCTTCCTGGCTTCCATGCCCAATAATGGCCTTCTTCCACGCGTCGCACGAATGCGAAAAGCCAGGGTATCTTTTATGTTTTACCCCCTAGCTGCACAAATAATCTGCCTATAAGAGAGGCAAGAATCCAGATCGAAATCACACCATCTTCCTTCTGCGAGTACTCATCGGAGCGCTTCTGACCAAAAATCCATTCCATCATGGACCGTCGACGCGGCTCCTCCTCTCGCGCTCCCAGCCCTCTGCCAGGAGATTGAAGGAGATGTTTTGTCCCGCACAACGAGCTGGTGACGCTCCAAGAAGAGGGATATCTCCCTCTGGCCTTCATGGTCCCGGTTCGAGCCGGGCTAGCCACCAACAAAGGTGGGAAGCAAGCGGAGGCCACCCCTAGTCCCAACAAAGGGGAACGGGTATGCTTCGTCCCCTACCTAATAAGGGGGCTCGGATTTCCTATACATCCGTCCCTCCGCGGGCTCCTAGAGTTCTAGGGACTCCAGCTCCATCACCTCACGTCCGCCTCTATTCTGCATATCATGGGTTACGTAGCTCTTTGCGAGCTATTTCTGGGCGTCAAGCCCCATTTTGCGCTGTGGAAGAGGTTGTTCTGCCTTGTACCCCGCTCTCACGAGGGGTCCATATATCAAGTGGGTGGTGCCGAAATATGGTGCATCGTCGGGACCGGATATCCATCCGGAACCCCTAAGAAGGCGTCCGAAGACTGGCCTTCAGAATGGTTTTATGTAGAGGACGCTCCGCTACCGGACCCTGTTCGGATCGGCCTCCCGGAGTTCAGTAATGCTCCTCTAAAGAAACGCCTGAGTTGGCATCCACGGAGCCCCCAGCTGGAGGAAGACAAGAGCGTCCATTATTTGATGGGCCGGTTACTAGCCCATTCCGGATTGACCGTGATTGGAGTCATGGACACGTGCATTATGCGGGGGGTGCAGCCGTGCAATATAGGGGCCACCCCATGTGGGATTTCAACGGGGAGGACGATGCCACTCGCCATGGCCATAAAGGGCCGGATCGGCCAAGACCAGTGAAGATCCTGTCCGCCTATACAAGGGGAGAAGGAGGATTTCCTCCAGACGAGCCCATTGAATGGGTTATCCATGAATAACCCTCGGTGTTGGGTAAGCGAACACTTTGTTTGTCCGACCCATGCTTTCAAAGTTTAAGTTTCTTACATTATGCTTTCGACGCAGGAGCTGCGTCGGGATGTGGAGGGCATACATAGTCTGGCTCCACAACCCGAGGATCCGAGAGATCCCAAGACCCGGCCTCCAAGAGGACCCGGACATAAAGGTGGAGCTAATCGATGGGTGTTCCACCAACTCAGCATGGATAATGCTTTAGTCGCCATTACGGCTGACTACCCTGGCCTATATCCGGCTTCCTAGGTGATTGTGACCAAGTCCCGATGCCATCATTCCGCCCTTGCGCATATCTCGACCACCGTATACAATGGTGTCTCGCAGGGGTGCCTTGAGGCAGGAGGCGAGGCTACGCAACTGGCCAACAAGGGTCACCCAGCCAAAGAAAGCGGAAGAGGAGTGCACGGATCGAGTCGTTGCTGCAATGGTATAGCTCATGGTTGTTATTTAGGAAAAGTTCCTAGGAAGTGTTTGAATGCTCACGACTTCTGCAGGAGAAAGAGTGCCCACGAATCAGGCATAGAGGTTGCCAACCAAGCCTCTGCTAGCCAGGCTCCAACACCTGGTCTAGAGGGGGAGGCGAGCGCAAGGCGCGAGCGGATACTCCTCCAACGGAGGATGCCGACAGACTCGTCCGCCACCAAGTTCGAGGTGGAGAGCGCCATGAACCACAGTAGCCGCGACAGTTTTTTCGTGACGCGTGCTTCTCCCCTAAGGCGTTGAATGCCTTTAACGCTGGGACGCGCACCTCCGTGCTGCTCAAGATGGTTTGACCAGAGCTACTTGAGCAAAGATGTAAAAGACATACTGGGTAAGAGATTTTAATAGATGTATATGCCAAGAGTCTCCCGAGACTTAAAGTAGTTATAGTAACTGATTTAAGGATCATTTGATATGCAGGATCTTACAGAGAAGAATACCCAACTTCTCAGGAGCTGCAAGAGTGCAAGGCCCAACTTGAGGCCACACTTGCTGCCGTAGGAGGAAACACAGGGACCCCTCCTGGTAACACATTATTTTAAAAAGATAAGTGGTGTGTGGCGTGCGTGCAAGTCTAACAATGACATTGCAGGTGTTACGGACAGATCCGGACAGTAAGAACCATCTGCGCCGGTGAAGGTCGGCGAGAGGGTCTTGATGAGGGTGCAGCAGAAAGGAACAAGCTTCAGGATGCCCACGCCCAGCTTGGAGAAGAGCTGAAAGGTGTTCGGGCCGAGCTGTCTCCGTCAGAAGGAGAATCAGCGGCTTATCGCCAAGCATCTATAGTAGTGCTTGAGCGAACTCCTTTGAAAAGAAGAGTTCAGCGAGGAAGTCAATTGACAAAAATATGATCAGAGGTGTACTCACACAGTCGCCTGCTGGAGGAGATGCCCAGATCAACGGGTGATCAACTTCCCGAGCTTGTGCAACTGCTCGATCGAAGTTCGGCAGCAATGAGCGGCGCTCGTCTGCACCTTATGGCCATCCCTCTCCCTACCCGAGGGCCTTGGAGAGCTTTGGAGAAGCTTCAGTGAGTGCAGCGCCTGCTTATGGAAGATTTCGGCCTACAGCCAAGGTGCCAGGGAGGCCTGGGCCATGGTGAAGACGCGGTACAAGAAGGCGGATCCCAACCACATGGCCGAGGTCCGACCTGTGGGCCCTATAGGAAGGAGATCCCTGTGAGTTTAGTGTACGGCCAAGTAGAGTTGGCCGCTAAATATTCCTAACGGGACTGTAAATTAGACAGCCTGTTAGATGGGATTGAGGAGGAATACAGTCAGTCGATTTGACAATGTATTTTGAAAATGACATGTAAAATGCCTTCTAGCCGGATTGTAGATCGTTTGTCTTTGCCGACTGAGGGAGTCCTGAACTAGGGGGTGTCCGGACAGCCGGACTATCATCGTCCGCCGGACTCCAAGACTACGAAGATACAAGATTGAAGACTCCGTCCCGTGTCCGGATGGGACTTTCCTTGGCATGGAAGGCAAGCTTGGCGATACGGATATGTAGATCTCCTACCATTGTAACCGACTCTGTGTAACCCTAGCCCTCTTCGGTGTCTATATAAACCCGGAGGGCTTTAGTCCGTAGGACACAACAACCATTACAGCAATCATACCATAGGCTAGCTTCTAGGGTTTAGCCTCCTTGATCTCGTGGTAGATCCACTCTTGTACTACCCATATCATCAATATCAATCAAGCAGGAGTAGGGTTTTACCTCCATCGAGAGGGCCCGAACTCGGGTAAAACATCGTGTCCCTTGTCTCCTCGTTACCATCCGCCTACACGCACAGTTCGGGACCCCTACCCGAGATCCGCCGGTTTTGACACCGACATTGGTGCTTTCAATGAGAGTTCCTCTGTGTCGTCATCGATAGGAAGGATGCCTCCTCCCGTCTTCAAGGACGGTATTTTCGCCAAAGGAGCCTTGGCCGCCGGCCAAACTATCCGGCTAGGTGGCTTTCTTATGACTGCCTGTCCGGCCACCGCTTCGACAATGACCTCTCAAGTCGTCAAAAGCAATCTTCACGCCAGCTCTGAATTCGCCGAAGGGTTGATCCAATAGAGCTCTATTCAGAACGAGCTCTTGGATCGTGATCGCGCCTCGGGAGTCGCTATGACTACAATCAGATTGGGCTTAAAACCGATCTGAGAAAGATTAACTCTCCCCAGGTCACCCACCATGTTACAGTGGTAGAGGAACAATGCGACGACTCTTCTCCTGTATTGGAAACTAGTCATGTCCGGGCTCCCGAACCCTCCATGCCGGATTCCTGCGCAGGGACGGACTTCGATCAAGCGCTGTACTTAAAGTCAGGTGAGGGAGTCCTGGACTAGGGGGTGTCCGGACAGCCGGACTATCATCGTCTGCCGGACTCCAAGACTACAAAGATACAAGATTGAAGACTCCGTCCCGTGTCCGGATGGGACTTTCCTTGGTGTGGAAGGCAAGCTTGGCAATACAGATATGTAGATCTCCTACCATTTTAACCGACTCTGTGTAACCCTAGCCTTCTCCGGTGTCTATATAAACCGGAGGGCTTTAGTCCGTAGGACGCAACATACCTCGCAACAATCATACCATAGGCTAGCTTTAGGGTTTAGCCTCCTTGATCTCGTGGTAGATCCACTCTTGTACTACCCATATCATCAATATTAATCTAGCAGGACGTAGGGTTTTACCTCCATCAAGAGGGCCCGAACCTGGGTAAAACATCGTGTCCCTTGTCTCCTGTTACCATCCACCTAGATGCACAGTTCGGGACCCCCTACCCGAGATCCGCCGGTTTTGACACCGACATTGGTGCTTTCATTGAGAGTTCCCCTGTGTCGTCGCCGATAGGAAGGATGCCTCCACCCGTCTTCAAAGACGGTATTTTTGCCAAAGGGGCCTTGGCTGCCGGCCAAACTATCCGGCTAGGCGGTTTTCTTATGACTGTTCGCCATCGCTCCGACAATGACTTCCCAAGTCGTCAAAAGCAATCTCGCGTCACTTGAATTCGCCGAGCGGCTGGATCCAATAGA
The DNA here is from genome assembly GCA_021437245.1 of Aegilops speltoides. Taxonomy (NCBI): domain Eukaryota; kingdom Viridiplantae; phylum Streptophyta; class Magnoliopsida; order Poales; family Poaceae; genus Aegilops; species Aegilops speltoides. The sequence continues at coordinate 46,482,241 of CM038143.1, read as the reverse complement.
TCTCTCGTCGTCAACGAGCTCTTGATCGCATCGCCGCCGGGAGTCGCCATGCACTACAATCAGATTGGGCTTAAAACCGATCCGAGAGAGATTAACTCTCCCTGTGCCACCCACCACGCCGCAGTGGTAGAGGAACAATGCGGCGACTCTTCGCCTATATTGAAAACTAGTCACGCTCGATTCCCAACCCTCCATGCCGGATTTCCGCGAGGGACGGACTTCGATCGAGCATTGAACTTAAAATCATGCATCGTTCCGACTCGCTGGATCGTGTCCAGCAATCCAAGCTTCCGATTCGAAACTCCTCGCCTTTAAGCCCCAATATGGGCAGGGATCCGGATTTTAGTCCACCCACCCACCCAGACATATGCGATCTATCTCTAATACGGCAAGAGCCCGCTGAAACAGTACATCATTACTGGGCCAGATTCCTCCTGGTTATGGACAGGATAAAGGACTGCCGAGAGGAAAACGCAATCAAAATCTTTTGAAATAATTGCACGGACAAGGGAATATTGAACGCCATCGGCCATCGTAAAATTATACGCTTCACCGATCTGGCATCCATAGTACGAAAGTACTGTGCGATGGAGAGTTTCCGGAAAACCGAAAACCAATTTTGGGATAATCCGGCCCCGAATACAACCCCAGTCCGCAACAAAAGGGTGCATCACACTCAGGCCCCAAATACAAAAACCAAAAAGCAAAAACCCCATAAAGGGCACGGAACCGTACTCGAGGGATGGCTCAATGGACCCTGTAAGCTTTGTAGTACAGAGGGAGCCGTCCCAACACATAGCCTTCGAGCATGTTGGATATTACAGAGGTGGCCAAAAGTGGCGAGGAGCTTCTAGCCCCGGAAAACCACTCCAACAATACCGGTACGGTATCAACAGTCTTCAAGACCTTCGCATAAAATAATATGCGAAAACGAACAATCCGCGGCCTCGCCGAAGTCTACCAAGTAGCAACAGCAAATCCATGGAGCGACACAGCTATCACCTTCGACGCCAAGGATTTAACCCAAATTCGAACAGCCCGAGCACCACCAAGACCGGTGCTTAGTCCCATAGTGGACGGCCGACTTACAAAGGTCCTCATGGATGGTGGCAGCGGACTAAACCTCATCTATGAGGAAACTATTCAAAAATGGAAATTGATTGGAGCCGATTGAGCGAAGCAGCACAACCTTCAGAGGAATAATCCCTAGCCGGAAGCGACCTGCACCGAAAAATCACACTCGATGTGGTGTTCGCTCACGGACAATTACAGATCCGAAGAAGTCACGCTCCAAGTGGCCCTGCTCAACAACGGATACCACGCTATATTAGGACGAGAGGCATTCACAATTTTTCAAGCCGCACCCATTACGGGTATATGAAGCTCAAAATGCCCGGGCCCGCGGAATAATCACTCGCTAGTGATCCGGACATAGCACTGCGTCGAAAACAAGACAGCCGACTAGCCCCGGAGGCACTATCCGAGGCCCTAGCGGCAGAAGAACTCACCGCACAAGGCTTCACGGTAAATAGGGACGATGTGATACTTGATAAAGATCCAAGTCCACCTCCTTCAAACCAGCAGATGAAATAGTGAAATTCCAGTCCATCCAACGGACCCAACAAAGATGGCCTCCATTGTGGCACAATTAAACCCCGAGGTAGACGCCAGATCGCGCGAATTCCTTCGGGAAAATTGGGACATTTTACCGGCATCCTTCGGACATGCCCGAATCCCACGCAGATTTGGCAGTAACATAGCCTAGACATCCTAAAAGGATTCAAGCCGTCAAACAGGCTCTTCGACGATTTTTCAACCCAAAAGACAGCAATGGGAGAAGAGCTAGCCAAACTATTGGAAGCCGGATTCATTAGAGATATCAAACATCCGGATTGGCTAGCAACTGTAATGGTACCAAAGAAGGACAAATCCTCGCACCTATGCGCCGATTTTAAATACCTCAATAAGGCTTGCCTAAAGGATCCCTTCCTCCCCAAGATCGATTAAATTATCGATGCTACCGCAAGGCACGATTCATTGTGCTTCCTCGACGCATATACCGCTACCATCAAATCAAGATGGCGGAAGGCACCAAGCCTCAACGACATTCATCACTCCATACGGACCATTCGCTTCAACACGATGCCCTTCGACTTAAAAATGCCGGCGAATATATCAGCGCATGATTCAAACATGTCTAGCTACCCAGATCGGCAAAACAGTCGAGAGATATGTAGACGACGAGTCGCCAAAACAAAACACGCCGAAACTCCAAGAGACGATTTGAGGCTCACATTCGACAACCTCGAGCATATGACATCAAGCTGAATCCGGAAAATGCGTTACTGCATCACCGGAAAGCTGCTGGGCTTCATTATATCCAGTAGAGGAATTGAAGCAAACCCGGTTAAAATCCGAGCTCTGTCACAGTTGGATATCCCAAAAGACCTCAAACAGATACAAAAATTAATAGGAGAAAAGGCATTACCCCTCTATCGCCTCCTCAGGCGCACCGAACACTTCGAGTGGACGGATGCTGCCACTGCCGGACTCGAAGAAATAAAGGCCATATTGGCAACAAATCCGGTCCTGGCTGCGCCCAATCTAGGCAAACCAATGTTGTTATACATCGCAGCAACGCATCAGGTTGTAAGAGCGGTACTCGTCATCGAACGAGAGATAGAAGGGCATAAATTCCCTCTTCAAAAACCAGTGTATTATGTATCCACAGTGTTAACTCCCTGCAAGTCCCGTTATCCACACTATCAGAAGATAGCGTATGCGGTGTTCATAGCATCCCGGAAGCTCCGACACTACTTTCAAGAGTGTTCGATAACAGTGGCCTCCGAAGTACCACTCAATGACATCATAAATAACCGCGATGCAACTGGCAGGATTGCAAAATGGGCCATTGATCTCTTACCATTCGATATAACTTACAAACCTCGGCGAGCTATATAGTCACAAGTTTTGGCTGACTTCGTCGGCGAATGGACAGAAGCCGAACTCCCTAAAGAGTACGGCGCATACTCCAATTGGACTATGCACTTCGACGGTTCCAAAATGTTGGCCGGACTGGGGGCTGGCGTCGTCTTGACGTCCCCAACCGGGGACATAGTCCAATACGTACTTCAAATAATGTACACGGACTCCAACAACGCAGCCAAATACGAGGCCCTCCTACATGGTCTCCGGATGGCAATCTCCATGGGCATTCAATGCCTAGAGGTGCGCGGGGATTCAAACCTTGCAATATCCCAAATAAACGGAGACTTTGACGCCAAGGATCCGAAAATGGCAGCATATCGCAACGCTGTCCTGAAAATGTCGGCCCGGTTTGAAGGACTTGAATTCCATCACGTAGCCCGAGAAAATAACCAAGCAGCCGACGTACTGGCATGCATCGGCGCAAAACATGACGCTGTCCCTCCAAATATCTTCCTAGAACGGCTCTTCAAGCCGTCCGTACTATGGGAAGGGGAATCCGGAAATGACAAACCGGAAACAACCGCGCCAACTAGCGATTCAGCCGATGACATAACACCTTCAGCCCACGACATAATGGCAGTAATTGCCCCGTGGACGGAACCATTCCTAGCCTATCTGCTTAGACAGGAACTTCCCGAAGACCAAAATGAGGCCCGATGCGTAGTCCGGCGATCGAAAGCCTACAAGGTCCATGAGGGAGAACTTTATAAGAAAAGTACAACCGGAGTCCTGGCTGAAATTCATGCCGGACTAGGCGGACACCACGCAGCAGCCCGGGCCCTTGTAGGAAAGGCATTCCGTACAGGATTTTATTGCCCGACGGCCCGGGCAGATGCCCAAGACTTAGTCCAGAGATGCGTAGGTTGTCAGCTCTTTGCTAATCAGAGCCATATGCCGCCCACCGCCTCAAAACTATACCCATTACCCGGCCGTCATGTCCGGGGCTTGATATGGTTGGAACCCTTAAAGGGGGAACCCACAAGCAAAGGTACCTATTGGTCATGGTGGATAAATTCACCAAATGGATAGAGGCCAAACCGGTCAAAACGGTAGAGTCCGGACCAGTGATAGACTTTATATCCGGGGTAGTACACCGTTATGGAGTCCCCCACAGCATCATCACCGACAACGGCACGAACTTCACGGCCGATGAGGTTAAGTCATGGTGCAAAAATATGGGCATCAAGCTCGACTACGCTTCAGTCTATCACCCTCAAACCAACGGTCAAGTGGAACGAGCAAATGGTCTAATAATGAGCGGCATTAAACCCGCACTAGTGCGGTCACTTACTAAATCGACACGACTGGGTCGAGGAGCTCGACCAGACTGGGGCTGCGGACAATGCCTAACCGTATTACCGGATTCACACCATTTTTATGGTATACGGCGCAGAGGCAGTCCCGCATCGCGACATTATTCATGACTCACCTCGAAAAGCGCATGTACGAAGAAAGAGAGGCCGAGCTGGATCGGCAGGACAGCTTGATACATTGAGGAAGAACGCGACATCGCCAAGGCTCGCTCCGCATTCTATCAGCAGCAGGTTCAAGATATCAAAGCAGAGAAGTACGGGCCAAGACTTTCAACGCTATTAACTAGTTCTACGCTGCTGGACAAGAAACAGGACAAGCTCAAGCCCAAATGGGAGGGCCCTTCATTATCGATCAAGTCCTGACCGGCGGAGCGCATTATCTACTTAAATGCGCTTGATAACCGACTCGAGCCGAACCCATGGAATGCAGCCCGCCTCCAAGATTCTATGCCTAGCGCCGACTAAGAGTTCGCCCCTTCCTCCGCTCAAATTTTTACACTTCAGCTGTCTTTTGTTTCGCTTTCTTCCCTAACCTTTTCACTAAAAAGCCCCTACGGGCCTACTTCCGCATTGTTCACGTGACACTTGATGTGCCATCCGCACTCATTATACCCGGGGCTTCTTTTCCGAAGCTCAATTATAAGGGCTTTATGCCCAAGACATGTGTCAAGCTTCCACATGTACCTTTTACTCACCATTATATGCATCGATATGACTTAATTTTTGGCCAAGCTGGGTTGCTCGCTCTGTGCTTACCCCCACGCTCCCGATTGTTCGGCTAGGAGGTAAAGGAGCACCTCTGCGATTGTTATCGCCGGTCACCGGATGTGTACCTCAGACTGGGTGAAGCCGAAAGCTAGCGTTCTTAAGGGAATATTCGGTCGGTGACTTGAAAGATGATTTTTTACCTACTTATTTATCTACCCCCAGATGTTTTTCTGCTTTTTTCGCAGTCCGGACATGCACTTTAGGGCATGCCTCCTGTGAAAGGAACCCTTAACGGAACTATTCTCCCGAAGATGTTTCTTACTAGCCATGTAATATAACATAACTAGTTGGGCACTTGTCCGATAAAGCACTAATGACCCCTACGCTTGGTCTCCATGGATACCCGGTTGTTTCTTAACCAAAAGGTATTCGGACACACCTGCACTCTAGGGTCCCGAGGTTGAAGCTTAAAAGGTCGGCAAAGACAAACGATCTACAATCCGACTAGAAGGCATTTCACATGTCATTTTAAAAATACATTGTCAAATTTATCGATTGTATTCCTCCTCAATCCCGCCTAATGTGTCTGTCTAACTTACAGTCCTGCTGGGAAAATTTAGCAGCCAACTCTACCTGGCTGTATACTAAACTCACAGGGATCTCCTTCCCATCGGGCCTCACCGGTCCAACTTCGGCCATGTGGTTGGGATCCGCCTTGTAACGCGTCTTCACCATGGCCCAAGCCTCCCTGGTACCTTGACGGCAAGCCGAAATCTTCCACAAACGGAAGCGCTGCCGCACTCCCTGAAGCTTCTCTGCAAGCTCCCCAAGGCCCTCGGGTAGGGAGAGGGCTGGCCATAAAGCTCGGACGACGCCGCCATTGCTCGCCGAACTCGCTCGAAAGCAGTTGCAAACTTCGGGAAGTTGATCACCCGTTGATATGGGCATCTCCTCCGCAGAGCGACCTGTGAGTATACCTACAAGACACATCAGTCAATTTACTTCTTCGCTGAACTCTTCTTTTTAAAGGAGTCCGCTCAAGCACTTACTATAAATGCCGCGACAAAGCCGCTAATTCTCCTTAACGGAGCCGGACAGCTCGGCTCGAGCGCCTTTCAGCTCTTCTCCGAGCTTGGCGTTGGCATCCTGGAGCTTGTTCCTTTCTTGCTGCACCCTATTCAGCACCCTCTCGCCGGCCTTTAGCTGGCGCAGTAATTCTTGCCGGTCCGGATCTTGTCCGGCGGCACCTGCAATGTCATTATTAGACTTGCGCGCACGCCGCACAGCGCTTATATTTATTAATAAAAATGTGTTACCAGGAGGGATCTCTGCGCTTCCTCCTGCGGCAGCAAGTGCGGCCTCAAGCTGGGCCTTGCATTCTTGCAGCTCCTGAGACAGCTGGGCATTCTTCTCGGTAAGAGCCTGCGTTTCAAATGATCCTTAAATCAGTTAACGGAACTACTTTAAGTCTCGGGGGCTACTGGTATATATATAACCATTAAAATTCTCTTACCCGTATGTCTTTTACGTACTGCTCCGTGGCTCTGGTAAAACCGTCTTGAGAAGCACGGAGGTGCGCGTCCCCTGCGTTAAAGGCGTCCTGTCACGACCGGTTTTTCCGGGTAATATATTTCCAGAAAAGACCGTCGTGCTCATCAGCCCCAGGATTACAGTTAGCTGATGAGGCTCCAACTTGATACAGAAATTCCAAGCAAAATACAAAATATGTAGTACAAGACGATTCTGGCCTGTGAGTACAACAAATGGTTTCTAGTGGTTGAGGGCGGAAGCGGTTTGAGGATCATCAGGGTCTATGGGACTCCAATTCCCACAGGAACAACTGACCAGGTTAACTCCTATCTTTGCGAGGCTGCTATCTCCATTGCTTAGGTTCCGGTTGTCATCGCCGCCCTCTCCGTGCAAGAAAATCTGCCAAGACAATAGCTGTGGACAAGCCAGTGAGTACTTTGAATGTACTCGCAAACATTATGAACACAGTATAATATAACAATGATGTGTTGAAGATATTTTATGCTCATGACGCTACCACAAAAGATAAATAAAACTCGATGCGTGCAAGCAAGTTATTTATAAAATGCAATAACATAGTAGTATTAAAATTTATGAAATAAATAACAAGCAATGCCACAATCAAGCGCCTTAGCGACACCCCATAGAGGGCTTTAAAAGAAATGCCACAATCAAGGCCCGAGCGACACCACATAAAGGGCTTTAAAAGAAATGCCACAGTTGGGCGTCTAAGCAACACCACATAAAGGGCTTTAAAAGAAATGCCACAGTCGGGCGTCTGAGCGACACCACACAAAGAGCTGTAAAAGAAATGCCACAGCCGGGCGTCTGAGCGACACCACATAAAGAGCTTTAAAAGAAATGCCACAGTCGGGCGTCTGAGCGACACCGCATAAAGGGCTTTAAAAGAAACAATCATAGTGAATATCCCGGAGGTAGAACCATCCCAGAGATACTCGATAATAACAATAATATCACAGGTTAGTCAACAATAATGATAATCATAATTATCACAAGTCACAGGTAGTAGTTCCAGTTTTGGTTAACGGTTTCACCTCCGAAGACCGACACTAAGACCGACACTTGACCCATCCCAGACTGTAATCCTTAACCATGGACACGGCTATTCGAATAGGTTTAATCTCTGTAGAGGGTGTACTCTTTACCCACGAGTAACGGATTCCTTTTGTCCATCAAGACTAATTCCGTCTACATCCTTTTAGTTGAAAACACACCTAACTTGCACACACCAGCTTAACTCACACGTTTCTAGAATCACCCACAACACCTGTCAAGCAAACTCTAAGTGGGGAGGCTACAACCTCGCGTAGCATGGGATCAAATTTATATCGCGCCTAAGGGGTGGCCTCCCTCTCGTCCCAACCGAAACACCCATGCCCTCGAACAGGTGGCACGCCTACCAGCCTACAACCGGTATCTTCCAAAGATGGCCTCTCATGCGGTGTGTGCTAGAAAGAGGTTGACAACTTATCGAACCGCACTCTACTTGTCAGAGAGACGAGTGGTAGTCTAAACAAGTATGGGGGTTATGGCACAAGACTCGATCTACGGTCGACTCAGAGGTTTAAGTATTCCCGCATGATTAGCATAATGAATATATTTCAACCAACAGAGTCACCGCCATATCACCTTGCCATGCCATACTGGATATAACTGTCTCCGACGGAGACCGGCGACAAACTCATGCCTACCCAAGGCAGAGAGTTTTCCGGTGCTGCTCAGATGCATGCAAGGCACATGAGGCTGATTATCATCACAAGTGTGTTCATTTCCAACAGCATGGAAATCAATAACATGCACCCATGCATATGATCATATCACATGAAATAACAAGTTTCTCCAAAAATGAGGGGGTGTTATAAACGTGTCAACGAACACACCAAAAATATTATGACGGGGTTTAGAATGCTTGCCTTCAATGTGTGGAAAGCCAGGGTGCACTCAAAAACATTTGAATGCTTTCTCCTCTCTCCAAAATCCTAATTAAGCAATATAAATGAATTAACACATAAAATAAAAACAGCACAAAAAGTTGTTCTGAAATTTTTTCAAATAAATCTTAAAATAAACTAGACAATATTTGACAGATGTAGGAAAAAGAATTAATTCATTTGGAGTTATATTTAAAAAGATAAAGCCAGTCAAAGATTTGGTCAAAATCTGTTTTTTAATAATAAAACAGAAAAGAAAATGTTTCGGCAGAATACGTCTTCGAAAATGGGTGACGTACTCGGGGTCTTTACGCTTCCACTTAAACGCGTGGAGGCGGGGCTGGGTCACTGACAGTGGGTCCAGGGGGCCCACTGGTCAGGTTTGACTAGTCTTTCTCCCTCTCCTTCCAATGTCCCGAGCGGAGGCGGAGCTCCGGCGATCGTCGCCGGTGACTGGCGGCTCCTCGCGGGGCCCCGAGGGCGGGGATGGATCCGCCACTCCAGGGCGGTCCTCCCGGTGGTCGCTGCAGGTGGGGACGGAGGAGCTGCCGCGGCGAAGCCAAGGGCGGAGGAGGCTTCGGTGGCAAAGTGGTTTTGTGGCGGCGATGGCTCCCGAACCAAATTGAGTAGGGGGATCTGTTCACGGGAGGGAGAGTAAGCTCCTGGTGTAGAGTGTAGGGAGGGGGAGGCCCTGGTGGCGCCGGAGTGAACGAGGCAGTGTTGGCGGCCGTAGTAGCCGGAGAGGAAGAAGACGACCATCTCCGGTCCTTCTACTGCTACGGGAGGGTCCGCGAGAGGGTGAGAGAGTTTTCTTGAGGGTTTGGCGAGCTCTGGGGTCCTTATATAGGCGTAGGCAAGGCGGTTCATGGGCGGCCGGGCGATAAGGACGACGGCGAACCGCCTCAGAGCTTCTGTGGCGTCGTGGGGACGACGGGAGCTAGCCGACGAGCGGGGATAAGCTATGATGTTCCTTGGGGCAGGTGGCGAGCCCGGTGGCTTTGGCGGCGCCGACGAGCAGAGAGGCCTGCGGCCACGTGTGCCGCCAAAGCTCTGTCGGGCTGGGCTGTAGGCTGCCAGGGTGGCTTGGCGCGTTGCTGTGAGGAGGGTAGTGCGTGGCGAGGTGCTGCAGAGCGGGCCAAAATCCAGGGGGACCAGCGTGTCGGCTCGGGCGCGCGGCTGCAATTGGCGCGCTCTGGGCGCGTCCAGTGCACGCACAAAAGGTGTTTGATGAAATGCCAGGGTGGCCTAGAGGTTGCGGTTGAGGCTGGCAAGAACTAGGGCTAGCCTAGGTTTAGTAAGGGTAACAAGGGACATGGTGGTTTGGTCAGGAGACCAAGTTCACAATGTAGACTTCAAATCATGCCAAATCTGGCAATGCACTCAAGGTGTTTGACCAAATGCCACAGGCACCTAGGCTTTTCTTGGAGTGGCAAAATCTTCCAGATTGAAGTCTCTTTGGATGCATAAGGGGGTGGTGAAGTTAGTTTGCAAAAGGAAGAAACTTGCTAGTGCAAGTTTTGCAAAACTACACTTCTGGGCAGGGAGTGAATGGTATTATTTCATGAACCAAAAATATGCCAATGGTTGCATGCTTCTGGACTTAGGAGTTTAACATGGAGTACTACAAGTAGGGAAAAGAATCTAGGGCCAAAGAATAAGCAAGAATATGGTTGCTGTACAAACCATCATGTTGGGCCAGAATGAAGATGAGGTTGTTCCACTCAAAATTTTCAAAGAACATCACTGGATTTTTCCATATAATGGAATGATATGCTCCTATTGACATCCCATAATTTTGGTGGAGGCTAGAAAGAAATATTTAAAAGGGTTGTAGTGCAAAACTGTCCGCTGGACCAGAGAAGGAAAACAGGTGTAGCACTGAACATATGCAATGAATTAAATATATTATTGCTCAAAAGTGATTTAGAGACATCATATGACATCTCCAAATTTTGGTTGGATTTTTAGTTAAATTTATCAAATGGTTGTAGTACAAAAAGGGCTCCAAATTTTAAAACAACTCATTTTAATGAATAAAGTTCAGGGTGAAATAATTTAATAAATAATCTACTGATTGAGAGATGTTTTTAAATGAGTGGGAAAATAAGTCCAATATGTTTTGGAAGGATCCACTTGGGAAAAACTCCTTAATAATAAAAGGAAAGTTTTGAAATCAACAGAGATATTCTTGCAGGCAAAAATTTTAAACTCTTGGCAAAAAATTTAATAACTAAAACCTGGTTAAATTTTTGGGGTGTTACAATACTACCCCCCTTAAAAAAAATCTCGTCCTCGAGATTTGCTAAGGGCCGTTGTGAAAAATAAATACTCCATATGTGTACGAGCGGTTGTGAGTCTGCTGCCGTGGTGCTGCGTGAATAAAAATAATAATCCACGTAGTGAGGGGATAATCGATGCAGCAATTCTGTAAAAAGAAAACTCATACTAGGATTTTTCGCGGTTACACAAGTTATTCACGAAGAAAACTACTCATACTAGTAGGAACTAAATACACGACTCATCGCACAAATTTGAGGTACCATGCATAAGTTACAACGCAAATATAAATGCTGCAAAAACAAATATAGTAGTGACGTCTAAAATGAGAACGGTAACTGGGTGGGGTCCTGATAAAATGTCTCTGGTAAAGGGATACACTCCTCTTCTATCGGAGGAAGTGGATTGACTAGTCGATGTATGCGTCTCTCCGGGTCGGGTCTCAGTGGTCTGCTGATGGCAATCTGAGGATTCAGATCAGTGAGATTCTAGAGATAATCCATCACTCGCTGGTTCAAATGCTCTTGAGCGATGATGTACTGGATAAGGTTGGCTAGAACTGGGTCTCTCTCAATACGCCCACCGAGAAAAGGCGTCACTCCTCCGGGTGTTGCACGGCTCGGAAAGTAATAATATCCTCGTTCGCGGGCATAGGGTACTGCGGATCGAAGGCGAGCAATCGCTTCTTTCGCAGCATCTTCTATGGCCAGGTGTGGGGTTGGCATAGATTTCCCTATGAAGGAAACCTCTGTTGGATCTTGGTTGGGGTCTACAGGAGGAATGTGTACTGCTGCCCAATATTTCGAGGTGGATGGGGTTATTCTTGATTTGAACAACTCGTACTGGGGTGGCTGGGTAGAACCCATGGTACTGCAGGTAAAATCCCACAATATTTTGACAAAGCTACCTGGGGTTGCATCTGGGGTTCTCAGATGAATACTAGGGCTCGGCATGACAAGAAATGGTTGTGAGAGTGGTGCACGAGGTGAGGGTTGCTGGGTAAGGTCACAAGGTGGCCTTCTTATATAGCATCTGGGCTGGTTTATTTACCGTGGTGGAAGGTAATAAATTCGCCAGCTCACCTCCAAAGGTTGGGGTCAGTGTCAGAGATACACATATCTCATAAAGAGTCGTGTTACTGTGGTTGTCGTCAAGGTTGGTTTTGGTAGCTGTGCCCGGAAATTATGCAACTGTGCGCTGACAAAAACGCAAGGCTACTATTAAAACAGAGGCACAATGACGGGCTGCGTTTATATACGAGGTCGCATGATTACAAAGCGAGGATACACAGAAACTCGGTGCTACTCGCACGGCTTAATCTACCTCATTTACGTCTAATCGGGCGTGCCTGGTGGATGACGAGGCTTCTCCACGTGTCTCACTGCCGGGATTAGTCGGAGATGGCGGAGGAACTGCAGGGTCGGGGTAGCGATGATGACCATCACGGGGATTGTTGGCCACAACCCCGTTGGAGTGTGCTCCCAAAAGGCGACGAAGCACTTCTAGGGTCATCAAAGCATCTCGGTTGATGGCTGGAGCTGATCTCGGGGTTTCGATCGGGTGTCCGAACAGTACGACTGGGTTGTCGGCGTCGGGCTCGGTTTGGGGTAGAGGTTGTGTTGTGCTGGGTTGGGGCTAGCGTGCCCTTTTTATAGAAAAGGGAACGGAGTCTTCCTTCGCACGCTTGTGGAGGAGACATCTTGGGCGCTGGTTACTGGCGCGTGATCGACAAGGTAGGTTGATAGGTTGGGCACCGACTGCCAAAAGTGTCGGGGTCACTGTGTGGCTATCTTGCACGAGAAGCTTGGCTGGGGTTTGGTTATGGCTTGGTGGGTTGTTTGCCTAAGTTTTTTTTACCTGGCTAAGATAGGATTAGCCAATGGTCAGCCTGGCTCTGATACCAAGTCTGTCACGACCGGTTTTTCCGGGTAACATATTTCCAGAAAAGACCGTCGTGCTCATCAGCCCCAGGATTACTGTTAGCTGATGAGGCTCCAACTTGATACAGAAATTCCAAGCAAAATACAAAATATGTAGTACAAGACCATTCTGGCCTGTGAGTACAACAAATGGTTTTTAGTGGTTGAGGGCGGAAGCAGTTTGAGGATCATCAGGGTCTATGGGACTCCAATTCCCACAGGAACAGCTGACCAGGTTAACTCCTATCTTCGCGAGGCTGCTATCTCCATTGCTTAGGTTCCGGGGCTGTCATCGCGTCGCTCCTCTCCGTGCAAGAAAATCTGGCCAAGACAATAGCCAGGGACAAGCCAGTGAGTACTTTGAATGTACTCGCAAACATTATGAACACAGGTATAATATAACAATGATGTGTTGAAGATATTTTATGCTCATGACGTCAGTCACAAAAGATAATTAAAACTTTGATGCGTGCAAGCAAGTTATTTATAAAATGCAATAACATAGTAGTATTAAAATTTATGAAATAAATAACAAGCAATGCCACAGCCGGGCGTCTTAGTGACACCACATAGAGGGCTTAAAAAGAAATGCCACAGTCGGGCGTCTGAGCGACACCCCATAAAGGGCTTTAAAAGAAATGCCACAGTCGGGCCTCTGAGCGACACCACATAAAGGGCTTTAAAAGAAATGCCACAATCAAGGCCTCGAGCAACAAAGACACAAAGAGCTTTAAAAGAAATGCTATATCAAGGCCCGAGCGACACCACATAAAGGGCTTTAAAAGAAATGCCATAATCAAGGCGTCGAGCGACACCACATAAAGGGCTTTAAAAGAACGCTTACAATCAAGGCCCGAGCGACACCACATAAAGGGCTTTAAAAGAAATGCCACAATCGGGCATCTGAGCGACACCACATAAAGGCCTTTAAAAGAAATGCCACAGTCGGGCATCTGAGCGACACCGCATAAAGCGCTTTAAAAGAAACAATCATAGTGAATATCCCGGAGGTAGAACCATCCCAGAGATACTCGATAATAACAATAATATCACAGGTTAGTCAACAATAATGATAATCATAATTATCACAAGTCACAGGTAGTAGTTCCAGTTCTGGTTAACGGTTTCACCACCGAAGACCGACACTAAGACCGACACTTGACCCATCCCAGACTGTAATCCTTAACCATGGACACGGCTATTCGAATAGGTTTAATCTCTGCAGAGGGTGTACTCTTTACCCACAAGTAACGGATTCCTTTAGTCCATCAAGACTAATTCCGTCTACTGCCTTTTAGTTGAAAACACACCTATCTTGCACACACCAGCTTAACTCACACGTGTCTGGAATCACCCACAACACCTGTCAAGCAAACTCTAAGTGGGGAGGCTACAACCTCGCGTAGCATGGGATCAAATTTATATCGCAAGGCCTAAGGGGTGGCCTCCTCTCGGTCCCAACCGAAACACCCATGCCCTCGGACCGGTGGCTCGCCTACCAGCTACAACCGTATCTTCCACCATGGCCTCTCAGATGGTGTGTGCTAGAAAGAGGTTGACAACTTATCGAACTGCACTCTACTTGTGAGAGACGAGTGGTAGTCTGAAACAAGTATGGGGTTATCGCACAAGACTCGATCTACTATCGACTCGGGAGGTTTAAGTATTCCCTGCATGATTAGCATAACGAATATATTTCAACCAACAGAGTCACCGCTCATATCACCCTGCCATGCCATACCGGACATAACCGTCCCGACGGAGACCGGCGACAAACTCATGCCTACCCAAGGCAGAGGTTTTCCCGGGTTCCTGCCGGTATGCATGCAAGGCACATGAGGATGATTATCATCACAAGTGTGTTCATTTCCAACAGCATGGAAATCAATAACATGCACCCATGCATATGATCATATCACATGAAATAACAAGTTTCTCCGAAAATGAGGTGGTGTTATAAACGTGTCAACGAACACACCAAAAATATTATGCCGGGGTTCAGAATGCTTGCCTTCAATGTGTGGAAAGGCAGGGTGCACTCAAAAACATTTGAATGCTTTCTCCTCTCTCCAAAATCCTAATTAAGCAATATAAATGAATTAACACATAAAATAAAAACAGCACAAAAAGTTGTTCTCAATTTTTTTCAAATAAATCTTAAAATAAACTAGACAATAATTGAGAGAGGTAGGAAAAAGAATTAATTCATTTGGAGTTATATTTAAAAAGATAAAGCCAGTTAAAGATTTGGTCAAAATCTGTTTTTAATAATAAAACAGAAAAGAAAACGTTTCGGCAGAATACGTCTTCGAAAATGGGAGACGACTGGGTCTTTACGCCCACTTAAACGCTGCGGAGGCGGGTTGGTCACCGACAGTGGGTCCAAGGGCCCACTGGTCGTTTGACTAGTCCTTCGCCTCTTCTTCTCTCTCCCGAAGCGGAGGCGAGCTCTCGGCGATCGTCGCCGGGCGATGGCGGCTCTCGGGCCCCGAGGGCGGGGATGGATCCGCCACTCCAGGGCGGTCCTCTCGGTGGTCGCCAGGTAGGTGGGGACGGAGGGAGATGCCGGCGGCGAGCTTCGCGGCGGAGGAGGCTTCGGTGGCGAAGTGGTTTTGTGGCGGCGATGGCTCCTGAACCAAATTGAGTAGGGGGATCTGTTCACGGGGGGGAGAGGAAGCTCTTGGTGTAGAGTGTAGGTAGGGGGAGGCCCTGGTGGCGCCGGAGTGAACGAGGCAGTTGCGGCGGCCGTAGTTGCCGGAGAGGAAGAAGACGACCATCTCCGGTCCTTCTCTCACACGGAGGGTCCGCGAGAGGTGAGAGAGTTTTCTTGAGGGTTTGGCGAGCTCGGGGTCCTTATATAGGCGAGGCAAGGCGGTTCCGTGGCGGCCGGCGATAAGGACGACGACGAACCGCCTCCCTGTAGCTTCAGGGCGTCGTGGCGACGACGGGAGCTAGCCGACGAGCGGGGGATAAGCTTGCGCTGTTCCTTGGGGCAGGTGGCGAGCCCGGGTGGCTTTGGCGGCGCCGATCGCGGCAGAGAGGCCATGGCCACGGTGTGCCGCCAAAAGCTCTGTCGGCGGCCAGAGGCTGCCTGGTGGCTTGGCGCGTTCTTTGTGAGGAGGGTAGTGCGTGGCGAGGTGCTGCAGAGCGGGCCAAAATCCGTGGGGACCAGCGTGTCGGCTCGGGCGCAAGAGCTGCAATTGGCGCGCCTGGCGCGGCCCAAAGGCACGCATGAAGGTGTTTGATGAAATGCCGTGGTGGCCTAGAGGTCGCGTTGATCTTTGGCAAGAACTAGGGCTAGTCTAGGTTTAGTAAGGGTAACAAGGGACATGGTGGTTTGGTCAGGAGACCAAGTTCACAATGTAGACTTCAAATCATGCCAAATCTGGCTATGCACTCAAGGTGTTTGACAAAATGCCACAGGCACCTAGGCTTTTCTTGGAGTGGCAAAATCTTCCAGATTGAAGTCTCTTTGGATGCATAAGGGGGTGGTGAAGTTAGTTTGCAAAAGGAAGAAACTTGCTAGTGCAAGTTTTGTAAAACTACACTTCTGGGCAGGGAGTGAATGGTATTATTTCATGAACCAAAAATATGCCAATGGTTGCATGCTCCTGTACTTAGGAGTTTAACATGGAGTACTACAAGTAGGGAAAAGAATCTAGGGCCAAAGAATAAGCAAGAATATGGTTGCTGTACAAACCATCATGTCGGGCCAGAATGAAGATGAGGTTGTTCCACTCAAAATATTCAAAGAACATCACTGGATTTTTGCATATAATGGAATGATATGCTCCTACTGACATCCCATAATTTTGGTGGAGGCTAGAAAGAAATATTTAAAAGGGTTGTAGTGCAAAACTGCACTACAATAAAACATGTCAGTAGGTACGCTTTTTCTAAGACGCTTTTATATTTGCCTCTACATTAGGAAGTACCTATTATGTAGAGACGCTTTTTAGGACGATGTGCATAGCGTCACAAATTTCACCTTTACATGTGCATCACATTCATTATTATTTTCATGTATAAATACGTAGCGACGATTTTTGAGATGTTTTAGAAGACGACGCTATGGCTTAGAGAAGAGTTTAACAATAATCTATAATATTTTCTAAGAGTAATAACATATAATCTTGTAATGGTAGGCTGTAAATAAAATCAAACTAATAAAATGGACAAAACACAATCGGAAACGACCTGCCCATCTGGGTTTTTTTTTAGCATCAGTACAGACACAAGCGCTCATATACACGCGCATACACTCATCCCTATGAACGCACGCACGCACACCCTACCCCTATGAGCACCTCCGAGATCGAGCGGCATATCATCTTGAAATTTACGGTCACCAGAGGCGCCTCGTCGTCAACGAGAACGTCTCCTCCCACTGAAAGCGCATCGCCGGAAATCCTGAAATAAATCAAGGAATAATGCGAGCACCAGGATTTGAACCCTGGTGGGTTGGGGATACCACTGTCCACCTAACAAACTCAACCGCAGGTTGACCTGCCCATCTGGGTTGAAACACGGGACAGAAATCTCTAGCGCAGGACGAAAAAGAGAGCAGAAAAAGGAAACGTGCGTGACCCAGGATTCGAACAGGAGACCAACTGCGTATTATAATGCACTCCAAGCCAATCTAGCTAACTAATATTATTGTCAATAAGGCAGTGCATAGCTTAAAGAACTAAACTTAGATGTACAACCGGAATGGTCTACTATAGCGAACCGGAACTAGTACTGTAGCGAACTAAAAGTAGCTATTGTAGCGAATCTGAATTAGTAACTGGGGTGGACTTTTTTAATGTATATTTTCAAAAAATACCAACATGTCTTCAATTCCTGAAGAAAAAAAACCGGAGACATGAACATTTTTTCAATATGTGAACAAAAGAAATTGAAAAGCAGAAAAATTGAATGGAAAATATTATTTTTGGAAAAACACAAACCATTTTTTTGAATTTGTGAACAAATTATGAAATTCTGAACAACTGTTGAAACCGCGAACATTTCTTGAATTTTTTAACAAATATTCGAAAAGTGGAACATTTCATGATATTTGGACCAAAAATTTGAAACAATGAATATTTTTTGAATTTGTGACCAAAAACTTTAAAAAGGAACATTTCATGAAATTCGGAACGATTTCAGATCGAGAACATTTTCTAAAGTTCTAGAACATTTTCTGAAACGCGGACATTTTTTAAATTTCTGACCAAAGTTTATAATCCCAAAAAATGGAAGATTGCATGAAATTTACCAAAAATTTAAAATCACGAACAGTTTTTGATATTCTTGAATATTTTCTGAAATGCAAACATTTTTTTAGTTGCTGACCAAAATTTAAATTCGCCTTGTGAACAATAAAATAAAAAAAGAAACGTGTTTTAGAGATCCTGAACATTTTTTCAACTTGTGGACAAAGTTTAAACACAGGAACATTTTTCTAAAATTCCTGTAAGTTTTTTGATAGCAGAGCATTTTTTGAATTAAAGAACAAAATCTGAACAAAACTTGAAACTGTCGAAAGAAATATTAAAAGAAAGTCAACTTGAAAAAGAAAAATAAAAAATGGACAATAAAAATGAAATAAACAAGTGAAAAGAAAAAAACATAAAAGGGAAAAGAAACAAATAACAAAAAATCTAAAAAAGAAAAAACGAAAATCAAAACAAAAAGAAAAAATCAGACAAAATCATTCAGGAACCTTCTAGAAGGTTCCTAAAACCAGCAAAAACCGGAGCTTGAAACTTCTCAAAACCAGGATCCGTGTACACGCTAAACAGCAACATTGCCCGCCCCACTAGTTCGCTCCCTCGATCGCTACTTGCGAAACCTCGACATCTTGACGCAATGTGCGTCCGTTAGGGAATTCCCCTGGACCTTGCGTCATATAGGAGTGCGACACACAGAGTTCAGACGACTGGAATGGCCACCAGGCGCAATGTGATTTTGTTTAACACGCGACCTAAAAATCCCATAAAAAGGTAACTTGAACTTGAACTCAAAACCTAGCGCAGCTGAACTCCGCTTCTTGCCAATGGAACAGATAACTCTTGGTGAATGTTACCAAGTGCAAAATACTCCCTCCGTTCTTAAATGTAAGTCTTTGTAGAGATTTCACTATAAACCACATACGGATGTATATAGATGCATATTAAGTGTAGATTCATTCATTTTCCTCCGTATGTAGTCCACCTAGTGGAATGTCTACAAAGACTTATATTTAGGAACGGAGGGAGTATTTAATAACACACTGCAGCATCGAGATTCGGAAACATTTCTATTTATTTTCGAAAGGTGCCCAAAAATTGAAATCTCAAATATTTAAAAAAACTGCTAATTGCGTTTAAAAATCTAGTTTTTTAAACAAATCTGAACTGGAATTCTGAATATTTTTAAAAAAATCATAAATCAATTTTGAAATCCCCCCCAAAACATTAAAGTGCAAATACGTTTTGAACATTCTGAACATTCCTTAAAAACGAGAGCAATTTTTGAAATGAGGAATTTTTTAAAAATGAACAGTTAACTTTAAAGGGTACAAATTTTGGAAACACGAACAAAATTTTAAAATTGCTGATATTTTTTTGTATTTTCGAACAATTATTGAATATTGTGAAGAAAATATGAAATTCTGTTTTTTTTAAATGTGAGCATTTAAAAAAATATTTGTTTGGAAAACCTGAACAAAATTTTGAATTCCAGAAAGATTTATAGAAAAAATAAATTATAAATATTGTTGAATTAATGAAAAGAAGTGAAAAATTAAATAGAAAAAAACGAAAGTAAAATAAAAATAAAAATAAGAAATGAAATAAAAACAAGAAGAAGATACAAAACTTTTTGAAAATTTCAAGTACTCCCTCCGTTCGGAATTACTTGTCGCGAAAATGGATGTATCTAAAACTAAAATAAGTCAGATACATCCATTTCTGCGACAAGTAATTCCGAACGGAGGGAGTAGTTGCTACGTGTGCAAACCAGCACACCACGCGTGGGCACCCGTGGGAACGATATGCTCTCTTCTAGCACAAGAAGAAACAAAACTTTATTCCGTATAGCCGCTTGTCTCATGTTCATCACCGCGCTCACACCAGGTCGCGCTAATTTTAGTGAGCTCATTGTGCCACCATGCCCTTCCTCCTTATGGTCGACATTGTACATCGGAACATTATAATTATATTTTGATATAATTATTATTTTTCATTGGAAAACAATCACTTGACAATATATGAGCAATAAATGATTTTTTTCTTGAAACGATAGGATTCCTGCATTTATTAAAAAAGAGTTGCTCAGTTAATTGGAGAAAAACAAGCGAGAACCAAATTGCCCGGTTAATTATGAAGAACCAAGAAAAGCCAACACAACCGATGAGCGACACATAGAAGATACCCTACCGCACACTACTCCAAAGAGAGCCTCATTGAGACACCACATATGTGTCATCGTCATCACTACTCCCCTAGAGGTGTCCTCGCCATTCCTGAACTCTAAGCAAAACTTCAAATTAGCCGTAGGTGATCGTCGACCCAATCCACACCGTATAGGCCGTGCGAAGATGTATGAAGACCTGCACCGGAACTCAATCGCCTATGACTAGACATCGCAACTCCGACTCTGACGGAGAATCATGAAGAAGAATTAGGCACAACTAGTGCCGCATAAGACCATTTGAACGAACCACCTGATTCTGTCATCGTATGCCATCGAGACCCCACCATCACAACTTCGACTTCACAGCCACAAACAAGCCGTCGGAGAAGAGCCGACTACACCCCAACCATAGCCACGTCTTCGACATTTCTCCCCTCATCGTCATTGCCAGAGAAAGTCTCGATGCCAACACCGGCATCTTCCACTGACCCCGCTCGGCAATATCCAGCTCCAAAGAAAAAGCCCCCATGGAAGGGGGGATAGGACACCAAGACGTCGCCATAGTCTAATAAATCCAAGCTAAACTAGGGGCTAATGTTGGGGATATTCCCCACGATGAGACCCGGCACTAGTGTGACCAGGTTTTCAAGCTTACAGGCTCGAAGAGTCACACCGCTTCCGGGGACGCCTGCTCCCGGAAGAAGAAGCCCACCGCTGCCGTTACCACACAGGCTTTTCCCGACGACGCACCACGACAACGGTGAGGGGGGGCGATGGTGGAGGAGGCTGTTGTTTGTGGTGGCTAGGTTCATCGCCGTGTTGAGCGGCGCATGCCTTGATGTGTTGTTCTTAATGGCATATGTGCAAACAATAATAACAGAGCAAGTGTATGACCACTGGCCCATTTGTTCCTTTATTTAAGGTGTATTTGTTTTTTCAAAAGTCAAACGAATATATGTTTGACCATGTTTTTTAGAAAAAATATATCAATATCCACAACATGAAATTTATGTCAGTATGTAATAGAAATAAATTGTCATTTTCCTAAATGATTAAAATTAAGTTTTCCTGCATTTCGTTTGGAGGAAACTAGTAAGCTTGCACGTGCAAACGCACGTCTCCACTAATATTGCAAACATACGAGACAATTAAAATGCACAGAAAGAATTTTGTTTGCACCAGGTATTGATTCAAGTTGATTGATCAGGGCAGAGCATTGCATTGACAATACCCAACATCAAGTTCTTGTCAATTGGGTAAATGCAAGAGAGCATAATACTTGGTGCAACACTTGAATATACATACAACTAATACTGGTGGAAAGCTCACATACACAAAGCGCAGAGCTTCGCCAGATAAACTTCCACATGAAAATATGGCAACCCACAATTGTGATATCTCAACATATCACATTACAGACATGTAACATAGCAGTCTAAGAAACACTTTTAATTACACTAACATTTGGGCACATCAACATCATTGCAACTTAGCACAATTCATTTTCTTTTCTGCACAAGGTCAATCTTATTTCTTCTAACCTGTCGCTCTATGGATCTTGGAGCTGCGACAGATGGACACATCTCGTTCAGAGCATGTTTGTAAGCAAAAATTATACCTAACGATATAATCTACACAAAACTAATGCTCGGACATAAATACTAAAAACCAATGGCTTAGCAATTGATGGTGAAAGTACATTACAAGTTGAAGTTTCGGTTCCAACAAATCCCAGCTATTGGTTTCACACTCAGATAACCAAGGTTTGTGCTTCACTTATGGAGGTCGCCAAGAGAAACTATTTGTGCATACAAGTGTTTTTCAAGCTATAACATTTTAACTTCGGTTCCATTTTCATCCATCACTACACATTTTAATTTCTGTGCAGGAAAAATACCTTGATGACGATGCTCGGTGCGTAAGAAGTCATCATCATCTAGGTTGACATTGACATACCGCTCATCAAAATCCATGAAAAGCATGGGTGCTCCATCTCCATATCCATGATGTTCTCTCGAGAGTTACTTCTTCATACTGCAAGAAGCAACACTTTTAGATAAAAATGATATTGTTTTCTTATTCTTATGACATATCATTCTCCATCAAACCATTTTGTACCCATTCTATGCTAGTTTTACAGATGTAAAGTGAAAAGGTGTATGAAAGATCTAACAAACAGAGTCAAACTTTGAATATAACTTGACAACAATGGTACAGTAGCAAGATGTTAAATATCGCATTTGGAGTGCTAACCAATTCCAAAAGGCAAGCAAGTCTGCCTGCTAAACATGCCGTAATGTTAAGAAATGTTAATAGTTTTGGAAGGTGTTAAAATCCTCTCGAACATACATTAAGCGCACGCTAATTAATCC
Source organism: Aegilops speltoides (assembly GCA_021437245.1). Lineage (NCBI taxonomy): Eukaryota > Viridiplantae > Streptophyta > Magnoliopsida > Poales > Poaceae > Aegilops > Aegilops speltoides. The sequence continues at coordinate 46,459,802 of CM038143.1, read as the reverse complement.
CACCAATTAGCCCCTAGAAATCTGTACCGCTTTGTCCTCACGAACATTCCACATGCAACCGCCAGACTATCGGTCCTCTCAGATCCCATGCCTCCGCCTCCTCCGCTCCGTGCTCCTAGAAACTATCAAAAGAATGAGAACTTGGCATAATATGGTTGAAACATATATAGTTGAGATTTCATTGGGCTTCATTTTTAGTTGTTCAACTCTACAAATCAAGGTGCTCTGCTCCGTGGTAGCCTCGGTAGGAGTCACATCAATAGAAAAATCTTAGAACATTGGGCGACATACAGTTTGCATGTTCGCCGATTTGATTGCTTCTCGGTTGGGTTGCTTGTTGTTTACGCACCGTGGGAGAGATAAAAACTACCACCGACGGCGCTCGTCGTGTATGGCGTACAACCGGTTGCGTGGCAATGATGGCTTTGTGGGCGGTAGTGTTGCCGCTGCGGCCACCTTTGGCTCTGCTCCTTATCACCGTTTTGTCATCCGTCCTCGCACGTGGACCTCCCGGCAAAACTCTAGACATCAGGTGGGGACTGGTGACCATCGGCGTTGTTGCCTTGGATCTACCAGCGCACGATTCCACCTCTAAAGTTTCATGCCTGAGTGCTATTTATTGACTCACTCCACTTGATCTCAAGTGATACGATCATACAGGTTTGTCTAGCCGCCTCCCTTGTCTGTTTGTAGAATTATAGTTGCTGCTTCTGGCAAGTAGTACAACTTGTCTAGCCACAGCCCACAGCCGCACCTGTCCCCCTGCATTCAAACTACTCCCTCCATTCCATTATACAAGGCCACTATGAAAAATACAATTTGCATCTATACAAGGCCACTAACTGTAATCGAGGCAAAAATTAATGATGTTTTCTCGTACTACCAACTGTTTTAATACTTGCATGCATGTAGTCATAATGACAATGTGCTACTTCCTTCTAATTCCTTCCTTGCATGCATGTGGGCATATTAATGATCCCGCTTAACGAAAAGAAAAGTGGACTTGCAAAGCCGTCATTAAATTTTACCTTGGTACCTGTAATTTGAGTTTGTGGCCTTGTATAAGGGAATGGAGGGAGTAATAGAATTAAGATTCAAAGTTAGTAGAAAACTGATAACATGTTCTGAATTTTCACATTACACAACCAAGTAAAATCCGATAGATATGGGACACGAAAATGGCACATCCATGTTTTGATTGCATCTGTGTATTCAAGAATGACATAGCATGTTATGTTTCACCCAGAAAATAATAATAAAAAAAGAACACAGAACATATTTTACTTGAAATTTCTTCTTTATCTTAGTGAATTAGAGAATAGAACAATAATGTATCTTTTGTTATGAGCATGATTGCATGAATACTACATCTGGTTCAGCAAAAAAAAGGATTGGGAGAAAATATTTGATAGTTGGAAACCAAGTATATCAGTTATAATATTCAAATATGCTAATTATTTGCTTAATGAAATGCTCACTATATATATTCAGAAGTATAGCAGAGTTACATAGGTGTTATCTGCTGATTTGGCTCTGCTTCTCCTGTTTGCAAAGAGGATTTTCTTCTTTCTGCTATCTGGCAGTTCTTACTTAATAATGGCTATCATCTGCCATTGATAATATTATCTCGTAGTTTAATTCTGCCTATAGCGCAGGATTTGATTTCATTCACCGTCCACTATTTAGCTACTTCAACGTCCTACTAGCCTTGCTATCTCTAAGGAGAAACATAAATGTCTAATGATGTTGCCATTCCTGACTTTGAAAAATGGTCATGTTTTTCATGCCCAATAGGTGTTACCTTTGATAAAGCATGCAAAACATTTACTATCTCTTTGTCCATTTCAGGGGAGAGCATTTCAAAGGAATCATGGACTGGATGTGTAAGGTTAGATGGCAAGCTATTTTGCTCACACAGTTTGATGACAAAATTAATGAAGTCCACTTCCCTGTTTATTTGGCTCAAGATTATTGTTTTTTTAACTTCCAAATGTTGGCTAGCAATTGATATACTATGATTAAACATGTCATAATCCATTGATTTATGGTCACTGTTACATTTGATAATTTATAATCACATAAATGAACTTAAATTGTTCCTGGCCTGGCATGTTTAGCATTTGTTTATATTATAATACAATGAATATATGATGGAAACAACGTCAGCAAGATCACTCAGCAATATTGGCGGCACAAACAAAACATGCATACGCTTCTAGTTTACATGATTTAGTACTTTATTTGTTTGCATCATGCATGCATGTTTAGCTTTCAAAATAAATTATTATGTTGTAACAAAACCTTAATCTAATCAGATGAAAGTATGTTAAGGCTACTTAGTGTATTCCTAGTACATGATATCGAACTCCCGAAATTATCACTCTTGAGTTGATTATGTGTCTCCAGTCACACCTCTTCCTGTTTAATTGCAGAGTGCTCATACTGAAAATAGCAATGCAGCCAAGTTAGGTGGTCTCACCAAGTCACTAAGCAGGTACATATATTCTAGGTATCCAAACGGTTGTATAATTGTAGTTGGTCTAATTCTCTATGAAATTGTCCTTCTTTGCGTAAAGTGAAATCTTCCTAGTTTTATGAATAACAAATATTTCATTTCTTGCAAAAATGGGATAAACCTGAAGTCCTATTCTTTTCAATCAATTTGAGAAGCAAAACAAACCCGTGAACAATGGGATTTTAGGGGGTAAAGATAGAAGATATGTGGTTGAAGGAGACATTCCCGGAGAGCAGTATGTTGCAGTCTCTGCCTGTGGCCCTACAAATCTAGGTGACGTTAATTGTTTAGACCATATGAAAAATTCCAAACAGTAGGAGATGTTGGTTATGTTTTTGCTTGGCCTTGCTCACATGTAAGTATATTTCCATACAAGCATCGAGTGTGCTCCAATATCCACATTTAAGATACTTTAGTTATCAAAACTTTGTGGCTTTTAGGTACAAAAAACTAAGCCAACCATTCAAATGAAGCATTTGTATGATACACTTCTTATAATTTATCAAAGAACATCTTATCTTGCACTTGCCTAAAACATTGTTCATTTTCATTTTCAGGGCGGTTGAGGATTTGAAAAGAGAGTGCATTAAGGGAGCCAGGAGTAATTGAGTAGTTGAGGATTTGAAAAGGAGTGCAATCAAGGAGCCAGATCATTCTTTGAACTAGTCTGTGAATGAACAAGGATTGTGGCTTATGTTATATTTTAGCTTTTGAGAACCATAGTTCTAGACTATAGGATATTTTCTTATTTATTTGCATGTTCTGTATGAATATCTGTTAATGTTCAGTTGTGAACTTCGGAGTAAGTATCTGTTCGGGCTAATTATTCCACTCAGCTTGCCTTTTTTAGGGGAACTCAGCTTGTCAATTTTGATAACGCGATGTTTGCAAATGCAATCTATGACGTGGAATGGTGCCTTCATATGATGATATTATTTGATTAATTTGCATGTGTGGCCATGTCATGATAAAATGATCAAATTTGAAATGATGAAATACAAATTTGAAATAAATCAAACCATATTTAAAGTAAAATATTCCATTTGTATCGAGTCGCTTATGTACATTTAAAGATAAATATAACGTCTCTACACAATGTGTATAAGTACCAGGCCCATGATGAATGTATTTACAGAAGCGCCTCAATCATATCGAGACGCAAATGAAACGCGGTCTCGTGAGTAGAGACGGATATGAGCGTATCTATCGTAACGCCTCTACTGTGTAGACACGATGTTGAACGTTTCTATATAGCGTCCCATGTCATGTAAAGACGCTTCACAAGCGTGTCTACATGGTTTGAGACGGTCCGTGGGAAGACGCTCCAAAGACGCTTTACTAAAACGACTCTACAGTTGCCTAGAGGTGAAATAACACGTCCGTAGGTATGAAATTCGACGTCTCTACTGGCACTTTTTGTTGTAGTGTGTCCACTGGACCAGAGAAGGAAAACAGGTGTAGCACTCAACATATGCAATGAATTAAATATATTATTGCTCAAAAGTGATTTAGAGACATCATATGACATCTCCAAATTTTGGTTGGATTTTTAGTTAAATTTATCAAATGGTTGTAGTACAAAAAGGGCTCCAAATTTTAAAGCAACTCATTTTAATGAATAAAGTTCAGGGTGAAATAATTTAATAAATAATCTACTGATTGAGAGATGTTTTTAAATGAGAGGTAAAATAAGTCCAATATGTTTTGGAAGTATCCACTTGGGAAAAACTCCTTAATAATAAAAGGAAAGTTTTGAAATCAACAGAGATACTCTTGCAGGCAAAAATTTTAAACTCTTGGCAAAATTTTTAATAACTAAAACCTGGTTAAATTTTTGGGGTGTTACACGTCCAATGCCTCAGGGGAGAAGCACGCTTCACGAAATACTGTCCGGCGGCGCCTGTGGTTCATGGCGCTCTCCACCTCATATTTGGTGGCGGACAGTCGGTCGGCATCCTCCGTTGGAGGAGTATCCGGCCCGCGCCTTGTGCTTGCCTCCCCCTCCTGACCAGGCGCTGGAGCCTGGCCGGTATAGGCTGGATTGGCAACCTCTATGCCCGCAGTCCGGCGGGCGCTTTTTCTCCTATAAAGGATCATGAGCACTCAGACGCTTCCTAGGAACGTTGCTCTGAATATTTAAAATACGAGCTATACCTTTGCGGCGACGTTTCAGTCCGTACCGCGCTCCTTTTCCGCCTGCTGGTCCGGACTGACCTTTGTTGGTCAGCCGCCGCGGGCTCGGCTTCCCGCCTTGAAGGTGCTTCCTGCAAAACACCATCGTTCGCGAAGGTCAGAAATGGGCAAGGAAGAGACAATGGTGTCCAAACCTCGGTCACAATCACCTGGGAAGCCGGATATAGTCCGGGGTAGTCCGCCGTAATGGCAACCAAAGCATTGTCCATGTTGAGCTGGTAAAACACCCCGTCGATCAGCTCTACCTTGATATCCAGATCCTCTTCGGAGGCCGGATCCAGGGATCTTTCTGGATCCTCGGGCTGCGGAGCGGGACTTACCATGTCCTTCCACAACCGGCGTAGTTCCCTACCAAGACATAATGTAAGAAGCCTAAACTTTGAAAGCATGGGTTGAGCCCTTAAAAATGTTCGCTTACCCAGCTTCTAGGGTTGTTCATGGAAAACCCATTGAAGGGGTTCGTTCGAAGGAAATCCTCCTTTTCCCCCTTGTAGAGGCCGGACAGGATCTGCACCAGGTCCTCGGTCGAATCCGGTCCTTTGCGGCCATGGCGGGTGTCGTCGTCCTCCCCGTTGAAATCCCACATGGGGTGGCCTCTGTATTGCAATGGTTGTACCCCCGCATGATGCATGTTGCCATGACTCCAATCATGGTCAACCCGGAATGGGCCAGTAATCTTATTCAGCCCCTCAGGTAATGGACGCTCTTGTCTTCCTCCAAATGGGGACTCCGCGGGCGCCAGCTGAGGCGTTTCTTTAGAGGAGCAGCACTGAACTCCGGGAGGCCAATCCGGACTCGGTCCGGCAGCGGAGCGTCTTCTATATAAAACCACTCCGAAGGCCAGTCTTCGGACACCTTCTTAGGGGTACCGGATGGGTATCCAGTCCCGGCAATGCGACATATTTCGGCGCCACCCACTTGATAAATGGATCCCTCATGAGAACGGGGTATGAGGCAGAACAGCCTCTTCCATAGTGCAAAATGGGGCTCGATGCCCAGGAATAGCTCGCAAAGAGCTACATAGCCCGCGATATGCAGGACAGAGGCGGGCGTAAGGTGATGGAGCTGGAGTCCGTAGAACTCCAGGAGCCCGCAGAGAAACGGATGGATTGGAAATCCGAGTCCCCTTATCAGATAGGGGACGAAGCATACCCGCTCCCCTTTGTTGGGACTTGGGGTAGCCTCCGCTTGCTTCCCACCTTGGTAGGTGGCCAGCCCGGTTCGAAGCGGGACCATGAAGGCCGGAGGGAGATATCCTCCCGCTTGGAGCTTCACTAGCTCGTTGTGAGGAAGAGAGCACCTCCTCCAATCCCCTGGCGGTGGGCTGGGAGCGCGAGAAGAGGAGCCGCGTCGACGGTCCATGATGGAATGGATTCTTAGGTCAAGGGCGCTCCGATGAAGTATTCGCGGAAGGAAGATGATGTGGTTTGGGTCTGGATTTTTGCCTCTTTTGTAGGCGGATGACTCGCACGACTAGGGGGTGAAACATAAAAGACACCCTGGCTTTTCGCATTCGTGCGACGCGTGGAAGAAGGCCATTATTGGGCGTAGAAGCCAAGAAGCACAATATTTATGATGAAGCCGACACCGCTCGCAGTACATGGAACTTGAAGGAAGAACCCGCCTTTGCAACGCCAAGACTATATACGCGCTGGACTTATCATCATTGAAGCCTGGTTCGGGGGCTACTGAGGGAGTCCTGGACTAGGGGGTGTCCGGACAGCCGGACTATCATCGTCCGCCGGACTCCAAGACTATGAAGATACAAGATTGAAGACTCCGTCCCATGTCCGGATGGGACTTTCCTTGGCGTGGAAGGCAAGCTTGGCAATACGGATATGTAGATCTCCTACCATTGTAACCGACTCTGTGTAACCCTAGCCTTCTCCGGTGTCTATATAAACCGGAGGGCTTTAGTCCGTAGGACGCAACATACCTCGCAACAATCATACCATAGGCTAGCTTTAGGGTTTAGCCTCCTTGATCTCGTGGTAGATCCACTCTTGTACTACCCATATCATCAATATTAATCAAGTAGGACGTAGGGTTTTACCTCCATCAAGAGGGCCCGAACCTGGGTAAAACATCATGTCCCTTGTCTCCTGTTACCATCCGCCTAGACGCACAGTTCGGGACCCCCTACCCGAGATCCGCCGGTTTTGACACCGACATCAGGCATCGGACCGGACTCGGGTTGGACAACGTCCAACAATCCAAGCTTCCAAATTTGGAAACTTCTCGGCCTTTGAGACTTGAGATGGGTAGGGTTCCGGACTTAATTCCACCCACCCGCCCAGACATATGCAATCTATCTCTAATCCGCAAGAGCCTCGCTGAAACAAGACATCACTATTGGGCCGATTCTCCGGTTATGGACAGGATAAAGGACTGCCGAGAGGAAAACGCAATCTCAATTTTTGCAATAATTGCACGGACGAGGAATCTTGAACGCCGTCACCGTCAGGAAATTACACGCCACGACCAAGGCCCATAGTACAAAAGTACTGTGCGATGGAGAGTTTCCGGAAAACCGAAAATAAGTTTTGGGACAATCCGGCCCCAACCCTAGTCCGCAACAAAAGGGTGCATTACACTGAGGCACCAGATACAAAAACCAAAAAGCAAAAACTCCATAAAGGGCATGGAACCGTACTGGAGGGATGGCTCAAAGGACCCTGTAAAATTCACAGTACAGAGGGCGCCATCCCAACACATAGCCTTCGAGCATGTTGGACATTACGGCAGGTGGCCGAAAGTGGCGAGGAGCTTCTAGCCCCGGAAAACCACTCCAACAATACCGGTACGGTATCAACAATCTTCGAGACTTTCGCATCAAATAATATGCGGAAACGAACAATCCACAGCCTCGCCGAAGTCTACCAAGTAGCAACAAGAAATCCAGGGAGCGACACAGCCATCACCTTCAACGCCAGCGACGAACCTAAATTCCGAACAGCCCGAGCACCAGCCGCACTGGTACTTAGTCCAATAGTGGACGGCTTTCGACTTATGAAGGTCCTCATGGATGGCGGCAGCGGATTAAACCTCATCTACGAGGAAACTCTTCAAGAAATGGAAATAGACTGGAGCCACATTGAGTGAAGCAGCACAACCTTCAGAGGAGTAATCCCTAGCCGGGAAGCGCGCTGCACCGGAAAAATCACACTCGATGTGGTGTTCCGCTCGCCGGACAATTACAGATCCGAAGAAGTCACGTTCCAAGTGGCCCCGTTCAATAGCGGATATCACGCTATATTAGGACGAGAGGCATTCACAATTTTTCAAGCCGTACCCCATTACGGGTACATGAAGCTCAAAATGCTTGGGCCCGGCGGAATAATCACTCTCGTTAGTGATCCAGACATAGCACTCCGCGCTGAAAACAAGACACCGCATTAGCCCTGGAGGCACTATCCGAAGCCCTAGCGGCAGAAGAACTCACCGCGCTGCGCTCTACTGTGAATAGGGACTATGTGCTACTCGATAAGAGATCCAAGTCCACCTCCTTTAAACCAGCGGACGAAATAGTAAAATTCCAGGTCCATCCAACGGACCCGACAAAGATGGCTTCCATCGGGGCACAGTTGAACCCTGATGTAGACGCCAGATCGCGAGAATTCCTTCGAAAATTGGGACATTTTCTTTGGCACCCTTTGGATATGCCCGAATCCCACGCAGATTGGCAGAACATAGCCTGAACATCCTAAAAGGATTCAAGCCAGTCAAACAGGCTCTTCGACGATTTTCCGAACCCAAAAGACAAGCAATGGGAGAAGAGCTAGCCAAACTATTGGAAGCCAGATTCATCAGAGATATCAAACATCCGGATTGGCTAGCAAACCTGGTAATGGTACCAAAGAAGGACAAATCCTGGTGCCTATGTGTCGATTTTAAAGACCTCAACAAGGCCTGCCCAAAGGATCCCTTCCCCCTCCCCCGCATCGACCAGATAATCGATGCTACCGCAGGACACGATTCATTGTGCTTCCTTGACGCATACTCCGGCTACCATCAAATCAAGATGGCGGAAGTGGACCAAGCCGCAACGGCATTCATCACTCCATATGGACCATTCTACTTGAACATGATGCCCTTCGGACTTAAAAACGCCGGCGCAACATATCAGCGCATGATTCAAACATGTCTGGCAACCCAGATCGGCAAAAGCAGAGAGGATACGAGACGACGAGTCGTCAAAACCAAACATGTCGAAACTCTAGTAGACGACTTGAGGCTCACATTCGACAACCTCGAGCATATGACATCAAGCTGAACTGAAAATGCGTTTTCGGCGCATCAGCCGGAAAACTCCGGGCTTCATTGTATTCGTAGAGGAATTGAAGCAAGCCCAGCCAAGATCCGAGCTCTCACAGCTAGATATTCCAAAAGACCTCAAACAAATACAAAAATTGACTCGATGCATGGCGGCTCTAAGCCGCTTTATCTCCCGTCTAGGAGAAAAAGCATTGCCCTCTATCGCCTCCTTAGGCGCACCAACACTTCGAGTGGACGGATGCCGCCACCGCGGACTCAAGAAATAAAAGCCATATTGGCAACAAATCCGGTCCTGGCTGCGCCCAATCTGGGCGAACCAATGTTGTTATACATCACGGCAACACGTCAAGTTGTAAGCGCGGTACTCGTCGTCGAACGAGAGCGAAGGGCATAAATTCCCTCTTCAAAACCAGATTGTACTACGATCCACTATGTTAACCCCCGCAAGTCCGTTACCGCACTATCAAAAGATAGCGATCACGGTGTTCATGGCATCCCGAAGCTCGACACTACTTTCAAGAGTGTTCGATAATAGTGGCCTCGAAGTACCCTCAATGACATTATAAACAACCGCGACGCGACGGGCAGGATTGCAAAATGGGCCATTGAGCTCTTACCATTCGATATAACTTACAAACCTCGGCGAGCTATAAAGTCACAAGTTTTGGCTGACTTTGTCGCTGAATGGACCGAAGCTGAACTCCCTAAAGAGTACGGCGCGTACTCCCATTGGATTATGCACTTCGACGGCTCTAAAATGTTGGCCGGATTGGGGGCTGGCGTCGTATTGACGTCCCCAACCGGAGACACAGTCCAATACATACTTCAGATAATGTACATGGACTCCAACAACGCAGCCGAATACGAGGCCCTTTTACATGGCCTCCGAATGGCAATCTCCATGGGAATTCAACGCCTAGAGGTGCACGGGGATTCAAACCTTGCAATATCCCAAATAAATGGAGACTTTGATGCCAAGGATCCGAAAATGGCAGCATATCGCAACGCTGTCCTAAAAATGTCAGCTCGGTTTGAAGGACTTGAATTCCATCACGTAGCCCGGGATAATAACCAAGCAGCCGACATATTGGCACGCATCAGCGCAAAACGTGACGCTGTCCCTCCAAACATCTTCCTGGAACGGCTCTTTAAGCCATCCTTACTATGGGAAGAGGAGTCCGGAAATAACAAACCGGAAGCAGCCGCACCAACCGACACAGAGCAATCTGACATAACCGGCGATTCAGCCAAAATAGCACCTTCAGCCCACGACATAATGGCAGTAATCGCCCCGTGGACAGAACCATTCCTCGCCTACTTGCTTAGGCATGAACTTCCCGAAGACCAAAATGAGGCCCGCTGCATAGTCCGGCGATCTAAAGCCTACAAGGTCCATGAGGGAGAACTTTATAAGAAAAGCACAACCGGAGTCCTTCAAAGGTGTATCTCCGAAGAGGAAGGGCGAAACCTTCTGGCTGAAATTCATAACGGACTAGGCGGACACCACGCAGCAGCTCGGGCCCTTGTAGGAAAGGCATTCCCTACAGGATTTTATTGGCCGACGGCCCAGGCAGATGCTCAGGACTTAGTCCAAAGATGTGTCGGTTGTCAGCTCTTTGCTAATCAGAGCCATATGCCACCCACCACCCTCAAAACTATACCCATTACCGGCCGTCATGTCCGGGGCTTGACATGGTTGGACCCCTTAAAGGGGGAACCCACAAGCAAAGGTACCTATTGGTCATGGTGGACAAATTCACCAAAAGGATAGAGGCCAAGCCAGTCAAAACGGCAGAGTCCGGACCAGTGATAGACTTTATCTCTGGGGTAGTACACCATTATGGTGTCCCCCACAGCATCATCACTGATAACGGCATGAACTTCACGGCCGACGAGGTTAAATCATGGTGCAAAAATATGGGCATTAAGCTCGATTACGCTTCAGTCTATCACCCTCAAACCAACGATCAAGTGGAACAAGCAAATGGTCTAATAATGAGCGGCATCAAACCCAGACTAGTGCGGTCCCATACGAAATCTGACACGCACTGGGTAGAGGAGCTCGACTCCGTACTCTGTGGGCTGCGGACAAGGCCCAACTGTACCCCCGGATTCACACCATTTTTATGGTATACGGCGCAGAGGCAGTTCTGCCCTGCGACATCATTCATGACTCACCTCGAGTGCGCATGTACAAAGAACGAGAAGCCGAGCTGGATCGGCAGGAAGCTTGGACGCATTGGAGGAAGAACACGACGTTGCCAAGGCTCGTTCCGCATTCTATCAGCAGCAGGCTCGAAGATATCAAAGCAGAGAAGTACGGGCCAAGACTTACAACATTGGCGAACTAGTTCTACGCCTTCCGGACAAGAAAAAGGACAAGCTCAAGCCCAAATGGGAGGGCCCTTTCATTATCGATCAAGTCCTGACCGGTGGAGCGTACCGTCTACGAAATGCGTCGGATAACCGACTCGAGCCGAACCCATGGAACGCAGCCCGCCTTCGAAGATTCTATGCCTAGTGCCGGACTAAGAGTTCGTCCCCTTCCCCCGTACAAATTTTTACACTTCAGCTGTCTTTTGTTTCTCTTTCTTCTCTCAACCCTTTTCCTAAAAAGCCCTTAAGGGCCTACTTGCGCATTGTTCGCACACACTTGACGTGCTTGCCGCACTCATTATACCTGGAGCTTCTTTACCAGAAGCTTAATTATAAGGGCTTCATGCCCAGCACATGTGTCAAGCTTCCACATGTACCTTTTATTCACCATTATATGCATCGATATGACTTAAGTTTTGGCCAAGCTGGGTTGCCTGGCTCCTGTGCTTACCTCTACGTTCCCGATTGTTCGGCTAGGAGGTAAAGGGAGCACCTCTGCGATTGTTACTACCGGGTCAGCCGGATGTGTACCTCAGACTGGGTGAAGCCGAAAGCTAGCGTTCTTAAGGGAATATTCGGTCGGTGACTTGAAAGATGATTCTTTACCTACTTATTTATCTGCCCCCAGATGTTTTTTCTGCTCTTTTTGCAGACCGGACATGCACTTAAGGGCATGCCTCCCAGGGAAAGGAACCCTTAACGGAACTATTCTCCCTGGAAGATGTTTCTTACTAACCATGTAATATAACATAACTAGTTGGGCACTTGTCTGATAAAGCACTAATGACCCCTACGCCTGGTCTCCATGCATGCCCCGGTTGTTTCTTAACCGAGAAGGTATTCGGACACACTCCGGACTCTAGGGTCCCGAGGTTGAAGCGAAAAGATCGGCAAAGACAAACGATCTACAATCCGGCTAGAAGGCATTTTACATGTCATTTTAAAATACATTGTCAAATTGACAGACTGTATTCCTCCTCAATCCCGTCTAACAGGCTGTCTAATTTACAGTCCCGTAGGGAAAATTTAGCAGCCAATTCTACTTGGCCGTATACTAAACTCACAGGGATCTCCTTCCCATCGGGCCCCACAGGTCCGACCTCGGCCATATGGTTGGGATCCGCCTTCTTGTACCGCGTCTTCACCATGGTCCAGGCCTCCCTGTTACCTTGGCGGAAGGGCGAAATCTTCCATAAACGGAAGCGCTGCCGCATTCCCTGAAGCTTCTCCGCAAGCTCCCCAAGGCCCTCGGGCAGGGAAAGGGCCGGCCATAAAGCCTGGACGACGCCGCTCATTGCCTTCCGAACTCGTTCGAGCAGCTGCAACAGTTCGGGAAGTTGATCACCCGTCGAAACGGGCATCTCCTCCGCAGGGCGACCTGTGAGTATACCTACAGACATATTTTGTCAATTGACTTCCTCACCGAACTCTTCTTTTCAAAGGAGTTCGCTCAAGCACTTACTATAGATGCCACCACGAAGCCGATGATTCTCCTTAACGGAGCTAGACAGCTCGGCCCGAAGACCTTTCAGCTCTTCTCCGAGCTGGGCGTGGGCATCCTGGAGCTTGTTCCTTTCCTGCTGCACTCTATTCAGCACCCTCTCGCCGGCCTTCAGCTGGCGCAGTAATTCTTGCCTATCCGGATCTTGTCCGATAGCACCTGCAATGTCATTATTAGACTTGCGCACACGCCGCACACCGCTTATATTTTTAAAATAATGTGTTACGAGGAGGGGTGTCTGTGTTTCCTCCTGTGGCAGCAAGTGCGGCCTCGAGTTAGGCCTTGCACTCTTGCAGCTCCTGAGACAGTTGGGTATTCTTCTTCGTAAGATCCTGCGTTTCAAATGATCCTTAAATCAGTTAATATAACTACTTTAAGTCTCGGGGCTACCGCATATACAATCACAAATTCTCTTACCAGTATGTCTTTTACATACCGCTCCGTGGCTCGTAAACCATCTTGAGCAGCACGGAGGTGCGCGTCCCAGCGCTAAAGGCATTCAACGCCTCGGGGAGAAGCACGCGCCACGAAATCTTGTCCGCGGCGCTGTGGTTCATGGCGCCTCCACCTCGACTTGGTGGCGGACAGCCCGTCGGCATCCTCCGTTGGAGGAGTGTCCGCTCGCGCCTTTGCGCTAGCCTCCCTCCGCACTGTGTCTTGGAGCTTGGCTCGTAGAGGTTGGATTGGCAACCTCTATGCCCGCAGTCCGGCGGGCACTTTGTCTCCTACAAAAGTCATGAGCACTCAAACGCTTCCTAGGAACGTTGCTCCAAATAATGAACTGTGAGCTATACCTTTGCGGCGACGTTTCAATCCGCGCCGCGCTCCTCTTCCGCCTACTGGTCCGGACTAGCCTTTGTTGGTCAGCCGCCGCGGGCTCGGCTTCCTGGCTTGAAGGCGCTTCCTGCAAAACACCATCGTATGCGATGAGCAAGGAGAAAATAATGGTGTCGGGACTTCGGTCACAATCACCTGGGAAGCCAGATATTGTCCGGGGTAATCAGCCGTAATGGCGACTAAAGCATTATCCATGCTGAGCTGGTGGAACACCCCGTCGATTAGCTCCACCTTTATGTCCGGATCCTCTTCGGAGGCCGGATCCTGGGATCTCTCTGGATCCTCAGGTTGCGGAGCTGGACTTAGCATGTCCTCCACGACCTGACGCAGCTCCTGCGTCGAAAAACATAATATAAGAAACTTAAACTTTCAAAAGCATGGGTCGGGCACGTTAGGTGTTCGCTTACCCAACGCCGAGGGTTATTCATGGAGAACCCATTCAATGGGTTCGTCTGGAGAAAGTCCTCCTTCTCCCCCTTGTACAGGCCGGACAGGATCTTTGCCAGGTCCTCGGCCGAACTCGACCCTTTGCGGCCATGATGGGTGGCATCGCCCTCCCGCTGAAATCCCACATGGGTGGCCTCAGATCAGTAGTGGCTGCACCTCAAGATAATGCATGTTGCCATGATTCCAATCATGGTCAACCCGAATGGGCCAAGAACCTTATCCGCCCATCAAATAATGGACGCCTTGTCTTCCTCCAGTTGGGGGCTCCGCGGACGCCAACTAAGGCGTTTCTTCAGAGGAGCATTACTGAATTCCGGGAGGCCGATCCGAACAGGGTCCGGCAGCGGAGCGTCTTCTATGTAAAACCATTCTGAAGGCCAGTCTTCGGACACCTTCTTAGGGGTTCCGGATGGATATCCGGTCCTGGCAATGCGCCATATTTCAGCGCCACCCACTTGATATATGGACCCCTCATGAGAGCGGGGTACAAGGCAGAACAACTTCTTCCACAGCGCGAAATGGGGCTCGACGCCCATAAATAGCTCGCAAAGAGCTACGTAACCCGCAATATTCAGGATAGAGGCGGGCGTGAGGTGATGGAGCTGGAGTCCGTAGAACTCCAGGAGCCCGCGGAGGAACGGATGTACAGGAGATCCAAGCCCCCTTATCACATAGGGGACGAAGCTTACCCGCTCCCCTTTGCTGGGACTTGGGGTAGCCTCCGCTTGCTTCCCACCTTTGTAGGTGGCCAGCCCGGCTCGAACCGGAACCATGAAGGCCGGAGGGAGATATCCCTCCTCTTGGAGCTTCACCAGCTCGTTGTGCAGAACAGAGCTTCTCCTCCAATCTCCTGGCAGAGGGCTGGGAGCGCGAGAAGAGGAGCCGCGTCGACGGTCCATGATGGAATGGATTCTTGGTCAGAAGCGCTCCGATGAGTACTCACGGAAGGAAGATGGTGTGATTTGGATCTGGATTCTTGCCCCTCTTATAGGCAGATTATTTGCACAGCTTGGGGGTAAAACATAAAAGATACCCTGGCTTTTCGCATTCGTGCGACGCGTGGAAGAAGGCCGTTATTGGGCGTGGAAGCCAAGAAGCGCAACATTGATAAGGAAGCCGGACACTGTTCGGCAGGTACATGGAACTTAAAGGAGAACCCGCCTTGCAACGCCGAAGACTATATACGCGCTGGACTTATCGTCATTGAAGGCTGGTTCAGGGGCTACTGAGGGAGTCTTGGACTAGGGGGTGTCTGGACAGCCGGACTATCATCGTCCGCCAGACTCCAAGACTACGAAGATACAAGATTGAAGACTCCGTCCCGTGTCCGGATGGGACTTTCCTTGGCGTGGAAGGCAAGCTTGGCGATACGGATATGTAGATCTCCTACCATTGTAAACGACTCTGTGTAACCCTAGCCCTGTCAGGACCCCGACTCAATGTCACATCGATCTAGTCTGCAACACCTCATATCACTTTGCGGCCTCACGCACGGTATCCCCACGGGTGTCGCCTTACCTTTGCCCGGGACCGTTTGCGCCTTTTGGCACACGTATATGATAGTGTCACTAGCATCCATATGAAAAGGAGCCCGGGCTGACATGGCTAGTCGTAAACCCAAAGTGGCACAGACTTACGAGGACAGCATCCATGACCCAAAGATCGAACGTGTCGGTCATCAGCGAATAAGTTCCGTCTTTGTAGCACCGGGCTAGCAGATTCGTAAACCGGCTGTAGCGGGCTAACGGGACTCCGGTACTCAACGCGTGACATTTCCCCGAAGGGACAGACACATGAACGAAGAAGGACACATGCCGGCCAGCCTAAGTGTTCCGGAGCAGTAGCAAGCTACCATGGCTCGGTGGAAACACTAGGAGACATTTCCCGGTAAGAGAGGCTACTAAAGATAAACAACTAGATAGTCAGATCCCACACATACCAAGCATTTCAATAACATACACACAATATGCTCGATATGTGCAAATACAACATGGCATCACAACATGACTCTACGACTCAAGTATTTTATTCAATAGGCTCCGAGGAGCGAGATATTACAAACATAGGTCTCATGACCCAACATTCAGAGCATACAAATCAAAGCACATGCAGAAGCTTAACATGTCTGGGTACAGACATCTACAAATGAAAAAGGCTAGAAGCCTGACTATCTACCAGATCCTGCCGAGGGCACAAGATCGTAGCTGAGGTATCAAGCTAAACGTCGAAGTCCACGTGGAACTACTAGTGAGACTGAAGTCTCTCTGCAAAAACATAAAATAGTCAAACGTGAGTACAAATGTACCCAGCAAGACTTACATCAGAACTATCTACATATGCATCATTATCAACAGAGGGGATGGTGGGGTTTAAGCGCTGACAAGCCAGCTTTGACTCGGTGGCTATCCTAAACTACAACGCAAGTAACTCTTTGAGGTGGCGCACACGAGTCCACATATTCACCATATCAATACACCACTATGGATTCGCTCCCGTCTCCCTACGAGAACGCCATCCATAGCACTCACGCTTATCTTGCGTATTTTAGAGTATCCACTTTCACTTGTCTATGAACTGTTATAGGCAACCCAGAAGTCCTTTACCGCGGACACGGCTATTCGAATAGATCATATTAACCTGCAGGGTGTACTTCTTCATACATGTTTCCACCACTTAGCGCCTCGCACACGACATGTGCTCGGCAGACTTCAAGCTTAAAGCCGACGGGTGTAGACCACGACCTACCTAAACACTCAAGTCCCTAGTCCAGGTTTATCGCCTATTTGGGTTCCATCTATGAGGAGTTCCGGCCGAAGTTTCGCTCACAGCCCCAAACGATGTGAACAGGGTTCCGTGACACCAAACGGGCGCCGGTTTACCGCCACGTGCCTACCGTGATCACAGCCCACCCTACGGTCAAGATGCGCCACGGCCTCCAAAGATACTACAAACACTTAAACTACTTGCAACTCCCCGGACAGAGGACAAGGGTGAATAAGAAGTCGAGCGGGTCATATTTCAGGCCCAATGCATGGTAGTAGCTGAATCATGGATCACAAACACGTAACTCAGTTCCTAATGACGGCTTCAATGAGACAACCCACCATGTACTCCTACATGGCCTCCCACCGATACCTTTACCAAATCGTGTTCACACACTTAGCTCACACACAAGAGGACACGTTCACACACCTCCGATTCATCCTCGATGAATCGACCGACTCAACTCTAAGCAAAGAGTGCATGACAAACAAGCATGTATGAGTAGGCACAACAGGCTCAAACAACTCCTACTCATGCTAGTGGGTTTCATCTATTTACCGTGGAATGACAGTCATGCAAAGGATAAAGGGTTCAGCTACCGCAGCAAGTAACAAATGATTCGTTGTTGTCCTAATGCAGTAAAAGAGAGCAGGAGCGAGAGAGTAGGATTGTATCGGAATGAACAAGGGGGTTTTGCTTGCCTGGCACTTCCGAAGATAATATAGCTCTTCATCAGTGTCATCGATCTCATCGTCGAAACCACGTCTATCGAGAGGGGACAATTACCGGCAAAGAAAGAGGAACACAATCAATGCAATGCAACAAATATGATGCATGATAATGTCATGGCAATATGCTGTTGATTGAGCTAATGCAACTAGCAACCAAATTAAATGAAGTTTGTTTGAGTCCAGGATTCAAATTCAAACTCCATAAGTGGATATTTAAATGCCATTATATGATTTGTGCTAAACAGCAGCTATAAGTTGTTCTAACATGCATGAAAATGGTACAGATGGATAGATTGGATTTTTCTGATAATTTTTCATATATAAATTATTTCAATCTGAGCTACGGTTGAATTTCTACTTAATTTTAGAAGTTTAAATCATTTTCGGAATTTCTGATTTATTTTAATTCGAGAAAATAGGTAATTGCGCCAAGATCGCCATGCTTGCGCCAAGAGGTCAACGGCATCGACCAGGTCAAACTCGACGCTGGGACCCACTAGTCGCTGGCTAGACTAATTAATGTAATTTGTTAACGCTAAACTAATCCTAAACCTAGGTAATTAGAAGGGCTGGCCCCACATGTCAATGACCTGGGGAGGTCAACCCCGGTCATCAAAGGTTTAACACGCCGCGGCTCGTCGTCGCCGGCATTTACAGAGACGGCGGGGCAGCTCGGAAATCGCCCACAGGGCTCGGTTTTGGACGCGGTTTGCGGCTACGGAAAGCTGGGAGTCTCGCGCATCCAACGGAGGCAACAGCTCGCGCCAGAGTGGACTAAATCGACGGCGGCGGCAACTTTTGCGGCGACCGGAGTTCGGCTAATGGCGGGTTAGGCAATGCGGGGCGCTAGGGGAGGCGTTGGTGTGTGCTACGTGCTCCTGGGACTGCGGTGAGAACGACGGTGGGCTCGGAAACGAGCTGCGGTGGCTGTGGCCACGGCCATGCCATGGCCGGCGGCGAGAAGCTCTCGGCCGTGGTGGGAGATGGGGCTAGGGGGCGAGAACGGAGGGGGCGAGCACAGGAGAAGCAGCAGGGGCTCACAGCGGATCCATTCAAGCGAGACGAGGCCGGGAGCGTTGGAGGCAGCACAGGGTCGCCGGAGATCCGGGCGGCCGAAGGTAGAAGACGACGATGGCGGCGACATTGCAGGGCGCCTGAGGATGCGTGGCTCATCTGGGATGACGCGGACGACGAGGCGGAGCCTACGAGCACGACGGTCGCTCGAGGGACGGCCGGTGAGCGCGGTGGCGGCGTGCGGCGGCGGCAGTGGCGCTCGGTGAGATGGGGAATGGCGAGGGAGAGAGGCAGGGGGGCGAATGAGGTGTCCACGGGGTCGGAGCGGCGACGTGGAGATCATCCAGGTGTCCAGGGGCGTGGGCGGCAAGCAGGTGGCGTCGTGGCGAAGCCAGGTGCTCTCGGCGTCACCTCAGGCTCGCTGGTGAGGAAGAAGCAACTGGTGGCATGGGCCAGCAGAGTGCCGGGCCTGCCAGTGGGCTCATGCCGTAAGTGGCCCGTAAAATCCCTCTCTCTTTTATTCTCGTTGTTTCATTTTTCTATTATGTTATTTTGTTCGGGCTTTATTAAAAATACTTAGAATCTTTAAAAATCCTGAAGATAATCAGAGGCTCTATTTAGATTATTTCCAACAGCCTACACTTATTTTCAGAATTATTTAGGCATTTGGAATATTTTATAGCATTTAAATGCCCAAATGCAAATAGAGTATGATTTAATTCAGAGCCCAATATGTCCTGCAAAAATATAAACCATTTTTGGTAGATGCTTTCACCTCAAACCAGAAATGTTGAACATTTTTAGAGGGCATTTTGAGTTCAATGAAAAAGATTTTATTTTGACCCTAGTTGAATTCATTTGGTGCTAGGGTTTAAACAATCCCCATTTCAAGTTTCATGAAATTTAAACATGATGCAACACTCTAATGCATGCACTAGGCATTGCCAGAACTAGGGATGTGACAACTCACCCCCACTAAACAAGAATCTCGCCCCGAGATTCAAGGCGTGAGGTAAGAAGACAAAGGGGACACAAACTAATAACATGAACTCCAAGATCCAACTGTCTTCTCGAGGTGTTGATCTGTTGACTCAAAACAATCTTGACGTCTTTGCTTGCGAGGTCATCATTCGACATGATGACAAGAAGAAAGGGAAAACTCTAGAAGGATCGATCTCCTCGAAGATCGAACAACTTAGGATCAACTCATGGATTGAGACATGGAAACATCTCTCAAGCTGAGACATGAAGTATACATCTGAAGGAATGGAGTGAGATAGATGATGATTCTACCCTTAAGAGGGTGGTGAATGGTTGTCATCGTAGCGAGGAGTTGAGTTGCCATGATACCATAGCGAGACATCCTGGAGGAGGGTGATTCGTAGATTATTACCTCAAGTGGCAAAAAGAATTACCTTTGATTCAGAGATCATTGAAACTCTTTATACCAACCTAAGGCAATTTTCGAGCGATCGTTTAGAGGGGTTCGGTAGAATGGCATACCCGGATTAGAATGGATGATGTGGATTACCTTGTTGATAACAACACAAGGGATGATTTCAGTAACTGGGCAGAAGCTCAACAGTAGAGAGTGAGTCCACTGTTTGAAAAGCTATAGCATAACCGAGGAAACTGAGGGCAATCCTAGTTAGTGCTGGTGATAATACATAGTGCTTGTGCGTGCTCTCAAGAACTTGAGCATTCCCGTATTCATCAGGGTTTTACCAACATCCGTGTCAAGGGTGCTGACAACACAACATACTACCATGATGAATAGCGATGGACGATGCAGATGCAAAGGAAGATAACACTTTCTCAGATTTCACCTTAGCGGGGCCAAGGGGACAAAATCTGAATGATCGACCGAGAGACATTTAGCACTCCGCTTCTAATGTTCTCCTTGATGTGCTAGCATATCCCATTCATTGATATGGTTTGATATCTAGAACATCAAGTAACAGGTCGGATTTCGGGAGCACAAAAATCATAAGGCACATAAATAGGGAATAATTCCTATGAAGTCCTTATGGAGAGGTGGCCAACTTCTCAATCAAGATACTACAATAACAGGTCTTCCGGTTGAGTGTGTTGACCACGACATTCACTTTGCCGGTTACAGAGAGACCAATATTATAATTCTTGGGAAACATTCCAACCATCATATCTGCCTGAGATTCGGATCTGGTTGGTGTTAGAATAATCTAGACTCATCGAGTCTAGAAGGTAAAATGAAAGTTTGCAACACAAGTCGACGAGAAGACGTTGCGAGATTCTCGGGAAATGGACTACGGTAGTAAGCTCCAAAGCATGAGCTGGTTCTGCTACACACATGTGAACACGCTGTCTCCGACAAGCATGACCACGTGGTAGTCTTATAATAAAACGCTATCGAGTTCAGGTGGGAAATCATCATCGAGGATATCGAAGTCCTTGCATAAGGCATGCTCTTAAGAAGGAACTTCTTCTCCTTGAACAAGTTAATCAGTGGCTTGGTATGCTAGGAAACACATATAGAATGGAGGCGACCAACCTATCAAACCATAGAGTACTTCGCACATGCGTGACTAACTTGGGACGATTCCAGAGGAAGCAAAAACTAACTTTCTCGAACCCACGGCGGCAACTTGCATCAAATGCACATGAGTTAGAGAGAGTCACTTCTTTCATCCGAACATATGCTTCATGAGCTAGCATGAAGGAATGCTTTCAAAGGTTTCCAATACTAGCTTAATGTTCAACAAGATTATGGAGAAGATAAGGATGTTGTCGATGGGCTCAACAACAGTTCATCCTGGTTTCCACATAGACGGAATTTCATAATTATGTGAACAAGGGAATAGTATTGGTCAGACCCAAAAGACATAATGGTGTATGCTCGAGGAAATTCCACGAGTAAGACAACATTACGAACACCGTTGGTTCTGATTTGATTTGAGAATAGCCCACACTCAAATCAAAGTTTTTGGCAAGACAATAGTTTCAACAACTGGTCACGAGGATCAATCGATGAAGATACCATCTTTCTTCAACACACACACAAAGACATCCCTTTGGAATGAGCTAAGTCAGGTAAGCTTTTATCTTCCAACTCTCCAAGTTGTTGTTTAGCTTAACCAATTAGCTCAGGGGTATGCAACACAGATTCTTGGAGAAAGGGTGGTTTATATGAAACCAACTTGATCACAAACTCAACATAGCGGTCAGGTGACAACCTGGTAATACTTCCGAGAAGATATTCGGAAAATCACGAACCACCAATATGTTACTAAGCTCGAGAACAACCTTGCTTTTCAGGGCAAGACGATATGACCAGAAGAGCGAGGGATTGGCACAATCCCAACTCATTGATCGAAGGGTGCACCGGAAGTAAGGACTAGGTAGCACGATCTATATTAGGATGATGATTCAAGAACCAACATGCTAAGAATGAAATTATTGTCCTTTAACTACCAAGCAACGGAGTTGCTAGAAGTATAGATTTCACACATCATGGTTCACTTGTCAGCATTCCGGTTGTGACAACACGGGACCGAGGAATGAATAATGATGGCGAGAAGTATTACTGTATCAAGAGTTCATAGGATGGTGTGCGATTCCCATGACATTCTTGATATAAAGATGGTAATACTCCAAGGTAGAACAGAACAAAAGCTGGATTAGCATTTTGATCTGCGAAGTACAATTGCTTTGACCCAATCCTGGATATGGATGAGGTACTGGAGTTTGTTTCTCCTAGTCATTCTGAAAATAGAATGGCTTGAGGGACCACGAAGTAAAAGGCATCGATGAACACGAATGCACGACTACTCCTGACTATCAATCGATAGACGAAGGTCAGTATACAACTAAAGAGGGACAACTCAAAAGAACATATAATTTTCTGAGTTGTGGATGCATAGATTAGTATGTCGAACCAAGTTCAACATATTTCTTTCGGATAACCCATGCAGAGAGGTAGGACTGGCAGAGTCACAACATAGAATCGATAATTCATCGAGAGCACTTTTGTTGTGATCTTTTGGTTCAACGAGGAACTGCTGCCATAAGTAGTTCATGGTATTTGGAAGAATGATATACCACGAAGCTCGAGGACTATCGCAAAGGTTACTAATAACCTAAAGGAACTAGCAACACTATCAACACGAAGTAAGTAGGGTGAATATTGGGTTCAAAACCCACGAGTAGAATACCTACTAACTAAATTGCATCACGGGATGCTTCGGGAATAAAGGCCAGAATCCTCACATTGGGACACAAATCATGGCTAGATTACTAGATGATCCCCTAAGACACCTAGGGTCATAATAATAATTCCAACATATATGTCGAGGCAATAGAATACCTCAACTCAGCAATTAGTGTGATTAACCTCGCCCAAAGGAACATCAAGACCAGAGGGAAAGGATTTGCAAGTGCATCGATTGTTTAGAAACACTCGATGACTCGGACAAGATAACGGCTGTAAATGCTCAAAAGATTGGAGACATACTACAAAAAGGGTGGCATAGCCACTCTGAAGCACAATATCAAGGTTTCGAGATCAACAGTTATGAACATACGGAAGTAGTAAAACTGAGCTGAGATTTGAAACTAACAATTCTATAAGTCTATGGATTAGTAACACGTCATCCTGATAGATAGATGAGAAGGCCTAGTTCTTAATCCCCGTAGAAGAGAAGAGGATGACTCAGATCAGAAGGCCATGAGGTATAAGGAGTAAAAAGAGCCTTACGTTCCATCCCACAATCAATTCCCTTATATAACTAAAGCATTTCTAGACACAACTTCGACCAGTTTGGCTTGGTAATCCTACAGGCAGTCAAGCTCTGATACCAAAGCTGTCAGGACCCCGACTCAATGTCACATCGATCTAGTCTGCAACACCTCATATCACTTTGCGGCTCTCGCGACGGTATCCCCACGGTGTCGCCTTACCTTTGCCCGGGACCGCTTATGCCTTTTGGCACACGATATGATAGTGTCACTAGCATCCATATGAAAAGGAGCCCGGCTGACATGGCTAGTCGTAAACCCAAAGTGGCACAGACTTACAGGACAGCATCCATGACCCAAAGATCGCACGCGTGTCGGTCATCAGCGAATAAGTTCCGGCTGTAGCACTGGGCTAGCAGACTCCGTAAACCGGGCTGTAGCGGCTAACAGACTCCAGACTCAACGTGACATTTCCCGAGGGACGGACACATGAACGAAGAAGGACACATGCCGGCCAGCCTAAGTGTTCCGGAGCAAGTAGCAAGCTACCATGGCTCGGTGGAAACACTAGGAGACATTTCCCGGTAAGAGAGGCTACTAAAGATAAACAACTAGATAGTCAGATCCCACACATACCAAGCATTTCAATAACATACACACAATATGCTCGATATGTGCAAATACAACATGGCATCACAACATGACTCTACGACTCAAGTATTTTATTCAATAGGCTCCGAGGAGCGAGATATTACAAACATAGGTCTCATGACCCAACATTCAGAGCATACAAATCAAAGCACATGCGGAAGCTTAACATGTCTGGGTACAGACATCTACAAATGAAAAAGGCTAGAAGCCTGACTATCTACCAGATCCTGCCGAGGGCACAAGATCGTAGCTGAGGTATCAAGCTAAACGTCGAAGTCCACGTGGAACTACTAGTGAGACTGAAGTCTCTCTGCAAAAACATAAAATAGGCAAACGTGAGTACAAATGTACCCAAAGAAGACTTACATCAGAACTATCTACATATGCATCATTATCAACAGAGGGGATGGTGGGGTTTAACTGCAGCAAGCAGCTTTGACTCGGTGGCTATCCTAAACTACGACTGCAAGTAACTCTTTGAGGTGGCGCACACGAGTCCACATATTCACCATATCAATACACCACTATGGATTCGCTCCCGTCTCCCTACGAGAACGCCATCCATAGCACTCATGCTTATCTTGCATATTTTAGAGTATCCACTTTCACTTGTCTATGAACTGTTATAGGCAACCCAGAAGTCCTTTACCGCGGACACGGCTATTCGAATAGATCATATTAACCCTGCAGGGGTGTACTTCTTCATACATGTTTCCACCACTTAGCGCCCAGACACGACATGTGCTCGGCAGACTTCAAGCTTAAAGCCGACGTGGGTGTAGACCACGACCTACCTAAACACTCAAGTCCCTAGTCCGGGTTTATCGCCTATTTGGGTTCCATCTATGAGGAGTTCGGCCAAGTTTCGCCACAGCCCCAAACGATGTGAACAGGTTCCGTGACACCAAACGGGCGCCGGTTTACCCGCCACGCGTGCCTACCGTGATCACAGCCCACCTTACGGTCAAGATCAAGACGGCCTCCAAAGATACTACAAACACGTAAACTACTTGCAACTCCTGGACAGAGGACAAGGGTGAATAAGAAGTCGAGCGGGGTCATATTTCAGGGCCCAATGCATGGTAGTAGCTGAATCATGGATCACAAACACAGAACTCAGTTCCTAATGACGGCTTCAATGAGACAACCCACCATGTACTCCTACATGGCCTCCCACCGATACCTTTACCAAATCGTGTTCACACACTTAGCTCACACAGTAGGACATGTTCACACACCTCTGATTCATCCTCGATGAATCAGACCGACTCAACTCTAAGTAGTAGCAGGCATGACAAACAAGCATGTATGAGTAGGCACAACAGGGCTCAAACAACTCCTACTCATGCTAGTGGGTTTCATCTATTTACTGTGGAATGACAGGTCATGCAAAGGATAAAGGGGTTCAGCTACCGCAGCAAGTACAAATGATTCGTTGTTGTCCTAATGCAGTAAAAGAGAGCAGGAGCGAGAGAGTAGGATTGTATCGGAATGAACAAGGGGGTTTTGCTTGCCTGGCACTTCCGAAGATAATATAGCCTTCATCAGTGTCATCGATCTCATCGTCGAAACCACGTCTATCGAGAGGGGACAATTACCGGCAAACAAAGAGGAACACAATCAATGCAATGCAACAAATATGATGCATGATAATGTCATGGCAATATGCTGTTGATTGAGCTAATGCAACTAGCAACCAAATTAAATGAAGTTGGTTTGAGTCCAGGATTCAAATTCAAACTCCATAAGTGGATATTTAAATGCCATTATATGATTTGTGCTAAACAGCAGCTATAAGTTGTTCTAACATGCATGAAAATGGTACAGATGGATAGATTGGATTTTTCTAATAATTTTTCATATATAAATTATTTCAATCTGAGCTACGGTTGAATTTCTATGAATTTTAGAAGTTTAAATCACTTTCTAGAATTTCCTGATTTATTTAAATTCCAGAAAATAGGTAATTGCGCCAAGATCGTCATGCTTGCGTCAAGCAGGTCAACGGCATCGACCAGGTCAAACTCGACGCTGGGACCCACTAGTCGCTGGCTAGACTAATTAATGTAATTTGTTAACGCTAAACTAATCCTAAACCTAGGTAATTAGAAGGGCTGGCCCCACATGTCAATGACCTGTGGGAGGTCAAACCCCGGTCAATCAAGGTTTAACACGCCGATGCTCGTCGCGGGCGCATTTACGAGACGGCGGGCAGCTCGGAAATCGCCCATGTGGCTCGGTTTTGGACGCGGTTTGCGGCTACGGAAAGTCGGGAGTCTCGCGATCCAACGGAGGCAACAGCTCGCGCCAGAGTGGACTAAATCAACGGCGGTGGCAACTTTGCGGCGACCGGAGTTCGCTAACGGCGGGTTAGGCGATGCGGGCGCTAGGGGAGGCGTTGGTGTGCACTCGTGCTCTCGGGACCGCGGTGAGCACGACGGTGGGCTCGAAACGAGCTGCGGTGGCGTGTGCTACACGCCATGCCATGGCCGGCGGCGAAGCTCTCGCCGTGGTGGGAGATGGGGCTAGGGGCGAGAACGGAGGGGCGAGCACGGGAGAAGCAGCAGGGCTCACAGCGGATCCATTCAAGCGGAGACGAGGCCGGGGGAGCGTTGAGGCACCATTGTGGTCGCCGGAGATCCGGGCGGCCGAAGGTAGAAGACGACGATGGCGGCGACATTGCAGGGCGCCTGAGGATGCGTGGCTCATCCGGGATGACGCGGACGACGAGGCGGAGCTCTACGAGCACGACGGTCGCCGAGGACGGCCGGTGAGCCTTGATGGCGGCGGCGGCCGCGGCGAGGGCGCTTCGGTGAGATGGGGAATGTCGAGGGAGAGAGGCAGGGGGGCGAATGAGGTGTCCACGGGGTGGGAGCGGCGACGTGGAGATCATCCAGTGTCGGGCGTGGGCGGCAAGCAGGTGGCATCGTGGCGAAGCTCAGGCTCTCCGGCGCCACCTCTGTGCTCGCTGGTGAGGAAGAAGTACTGGGTGGCATGGGCCAAGACAAGATCTTTGGGCCTGCCAGTGGGCTGCATGCTGTAAGTGGCCTAGGTAAAATCCCTCTCTCTCTTTTATTCTGTTGTTTCTGTTTTTCTATTATGTTATTTTGTTCTGGGCTTTATTAAAAATACTTAGGAATCTTTAAAAATCCTGAAAATAATCAGAGGCTCTATTTAGATTATTTCCAACAGCCTACACTTATTTTCAGAATTATTTAGGCATTTGGAATATTTTATAGCATTTAAATGCCCAAATGCAAATAGAGTATAATTTAATTCAGAGCCCAATATTTCCTGCAAAAATATAAACCATTTTTGGTAGATGCTTTCACCTCAAACCAGAAATGTTGAACATTTTTAGAGGGCATTTTGAGTTCAATGAAAAAGATTTTATTTTGACCCTAGTTGAATTCATTTGGTGCTAGGGTTTAAACAATCCCCATTTCAAGTTTCATGAAATTTAAACATGATGCAACACTCTAATGCATGCACTAGGCATTGCCAGAACTAGGGATGTGACAAGCCCTCTTCGGTGTCTATATAAACCGGAGGGCTTTAGTCCGTAGGACACAACAACCATTACAACAATCATACCATAGGCTAGCTTCTAGGGTTTAGCCTCCTTGATCTCGTGGTAGATCCACTCTTGTACTACCCATATCATCAATATTAATCAAGCAGGAGTAGGGTTTTACCTCCATCGAGAGGGCCCGAACCTGGGTAAAAACATCGTGTCCCTTGTCTCCTGTTACCATCCACCTAGATGCACAGTTCGGGACCCCCTACCCGAGATCCGCTGGTTTTGACACCGACACCGACCTTTTCGCTTCAACCTCGGGACCCTAGAGTCTGGAGTGTGTCCGAATACCTTCTCGGTTAAGAAACAACCATGGCATGCATGGAGACCATGCGTAGGGGTCATTAGTGCTTTATCAGACAAGTGCCCAACTAGTTGTGTTATATTACATGGTTAGTAAGAAACATCTTCGGGGAGAATAGTTCCGCTAAGGGTTCCTTTCTCGAGGCATGCCCTAAAGTGCATGTACGGACTGCGAACAGAAAGCAGGAAAACATCCGGGGCAGATAAATAAATAGGTAAAAAATCATCTTTCAAGTCACCGATCGAATATTCCCTTAAGAACGCTTAGCTTCGGCTTCACCCACCGAGGTACACATCCGGTGACCCGCAAGAATAATCGCAGAGGTGCTCCCTTTACCTCCTAGCCGAACAATCGGGAACGTAGGGGTAAGCACAGGAGGCAGGCCACCCAGCTTGGCCAAAACTTAAGTCATATCGATGCATATAATGGTGAATAAAAGGTACACATGGAAGTTTGACACGTGTGCTGGGCATGAAGCCCTTATAATTAAGCTTCTGGTAAAGAAGCCCCCAAGTATAATGAGTGCAGATAGCACATCAAGCGTGTGCAAACAATGCGCAAGTAGGCCTTTAGAGGCTTTTATGAAAACGGTTGAGAGAAAAGAGCAAAACAAAAGACAGCTGAAATGTAAAAATTTGGACGGAGGAAGGAGACGAACTCTTAGTCCGGCGCTAGGCGTAGAATCTTCGGGGACGGGCTGCGTTCCATGGGTTCGGCTCAAGTCGGTTGTCCGATGCATTCCGCAGGCAGTACGCCCCCGCCGGTCAGGACTTGATCGATAATGAAAGGGCCTTCCCATTTGGGCTTGAGCTTGTCCTTTTTCTTGTCCGGCAGGTGTAGAACTAGTTCGCCAACATTGTAAGTTTTAGCCCATACTTCTCTGCTTTGATATCTTCGATCCTGCTGCTGATAGAATGTGGAATGAGCCTTTGCAACGTCGCGTTCTTCCTCCAATGCGTCCAAACTGTCTTGCCGATCCAGCTCGGCTTCTCTTTCTTCATACATGCGCACTCGAGGTGAGTCATGAATAATGTCGCAGGGCAAAACTGCCTTTGCGCCGCACACCATAAAAAATGGTGTGATTCAGGTAGTACGGTTGGGCGTTGTCCGCAGCCCCCAGAGTACAGAGTCAAGCTCCTCTACCCAGTGCGTGTTAGATTCCATAAGGGACCGCACTAGTCTGGGTTTGATGCCGCTCATTATTAGACCATTTGCTCGTTCCACTTGACCGTTGGTTTGAGGATGATAGACTGAAGCGTAATCGAGCTTAATGCCCATATTTTTGCACCATAATTTAACCTCGTCGGCCGTGAAGTTCGTGCCTTTATCGGTAATGATGCTATGGGGGAGGCCATAACGGTGTACTACCCCGGATATGAAGTCTATCACTGGTCCGGACTCTACCATTTTAACTGGCTTGGCCTCTATCCATTTGGTGAATTTGTCCACCATGACCAATAGGTATTTTTGCTTGTGGGTTCCCCCTTTAAGGGGTCCAACCATATCAAGCCCCCAGACCGCGAACGGCCAGGTAATGGGTATAGTTTTGAGGGCGGTGGGTGGCATATGGCTCTGATTAGCGAAGAGCTGACAACCAAAGCATCTTTGGACTAAGTCCTGGGCATCTGCTCGGGCCGTCGGCCA
Organism: Aegilops speltoides; assembly: GCA_021437245.1. NCBI lineage: Eukaryota > Viridiplantae > Streptophyta > Magnoliopsida > Poales > Poaceae > Aegilops > Aegilops speltoides. Next base: position 46,430,261 of record CM038143.1, on the reverse strand, counting down.
ATAAAATCCTGTTCGGAATGCCTTTACTACAAGGGCCCGAGCTGCGGCGTGGTGTCCGCCTAGTCCGGCATGAATTTCAGCCAGAAGGTTTCGCTCTTCCTCTTCGGAGATACACCTTTGAAGGATTCCGGTTGTGCTTTTCTTATAGAGTTCTCCCTCGTTGACCTTGTAGGCTTTAGATCGCCGAACTATGCAGCGGGCCTCATTTTGGTCTTCGGGAAGTTCCTGCCTAAGCAAGTAGGCTAGGAATGGCTCTGTCCACGGGGCGATTACTGCCATTATTTCGTGGGCTGAAGTTGTTATTTCATCGGCTGGATCGCCGATTATGTCAGATTGTTCTTTGTTGGGTGGTGCGGCTACTTCCGGTTTGTTGTTTTCGGACTCCTCTTCCCATAGTACGGATGGCTAAAAGAGCCGTTCTAGGAAGTGTTTGGAGGGACAGCGTCACGTTTTGCGCCGATGCGTGCCAATACGTCGGCTGCTTGGTTATTATCCCGGGCTACATGGTGGAATTCGAGTCCTTCGAACCGAGCTGACATTTTTAGGATAGCGTTACGATAGGCTACCATTTTTAGATCCTTGGCGTCGAAGTCTCCATTTACTTGGGATATTGCAAGGTTTGAATCCCCGCGCACCTCTAGGCGTTGAATGCCCATGGAGACTACCATCCGGAGGCCATGTAGGAGGGCCTCGTATTCGGTTGCTGTCGGTGTCAAAACCGGCGGATCTCGGGTAGGGGGTCCCGAACTGTGCGTCTAGGCGGATCGTAACAGGAGACAAGGGACACGATGTTTTACCCAGGTTCGGGCCCTTTTGATGGAGGTAAAACCCTACGTCCTACTTGATTAATATTTATGATGTGTATTACAAGAGTGGATCTACCACGAGATCAAGGAGGCTAAACCCTAGAAGCTAGCCTATGGTATGATTGTTGTAATGGAGGATATGTCCCACGGACTAAAGCCCTCCGGTTTATATAGACACCGGAGAGGGCTGGGGTTACACAGAGTCGGTTACAATGGTAGGAGATCTACATATCCATATCGCCAAGCTTGCCTTCCACGCCAAGGAAAGTCCCATCCGGACATGGGACGGAGTCTTCAATCTTGTATCTTCGTAGTCTTGGAGTCCGGCGGACGATGATAGTCCGGCTGTCTGGACACCCCCTAGTCCAGACTCCTCAAGGTAGCCGAACCTCGGCTTCATTGACGATGAGTCCGGCACGCATAATGTTCTGCATTGCAAGGCGGGTTCCTCCTCCAAATAATCCATAGAAGATTGTGAACACCAATATAGTGTCCGGCTCTGCAAAATAAATTCCACATTCCACCGTAGAGAGAATAAAATGTACACAAGTTCAATCTGGCCGACGATTTTGCGGCATGACGCCACACCACTACCAAGCCTTTACTCGAATCGCTTTTTTATTATACCGCCTCGAAGCGTTTAAGCGGTTTCTTGGCACGCCTTGTCGGCAGAGATCGTGTTCCCTTACTCCGGATTCTCATTAATACGTACATCGGTAACCTGCGCGCGTGCCGCCACGCCTCTATCGATGGCGAGTCTCGAATGGTCACGGAGACGACTCTTGGTATTCTCCCTCTTTATAACAGGACCAAGGCTCGTTCCTTTTCTTCAATCTTCCACCGAATCTTCTCCTTGCTCCAAGTTCCAACACCTAGAACCCCAGATTCGAGCGCCTGTAACTTCAACAATGTCCGCTCCGACCTTCGTGGTCGGTGGATGCCCTCCTCCTTACGGAGGAGGACGTGCAAAGCTGCGAGAAGCCAAGCACTGGCCCCACGAGATTTCACACAGTGCTGCCCGCCCAAGGGCAGGCCATCCCCACCCCGAGCTCGGCGAGTATGTCGTCTTTGTATCCCACCTCCGTCGGGGTTTAGGCTTCCCGACGGATCCTTTTGTGAGAGGGCTCATGTTTTACTATGGGTTGGAATTCCACGACTTGGCTCCGAAGTCCATCCTCCATATCTCCGCATTCATTGTCGTCTGCGAAGCCTTTCTCCGCGTCACCCCCCACCTCGGCCTATGGCTGAAGACCTTCAATGTGGAGCCGAAGATGATCGGGGGGCGTCAAGCCGAGTGCGGCGGGGCAGCCGTAAGCAGGAGGGCCGATGCCCCGTGGCCCGAGGGCTCCTTCCAAGAGGAGCTCGGCTTGTGGCAGCAGGAGTGGTTCTATATCACCGCTCCGAGGGGCAGCAGGCAAAAGCCGCCGCCTCCGTTCCGCTCGGGACCATCATGACGGTTGATGTCGTGGGTCAACCAAGGGCTCAATTGGGGGCCGTCAAAAGACGTGCCCCTATTGCAGGGCCGGATTCGAGACCTCCAAGCGAGGGAGATCGATCTAGTCGTTGTGATGCAGGTTATGCTAATTAGGCGTCTCCTGCCCTGCAAGCACCGTCCTCTCCGGCTATGGGAGTTCAATCCTGAGGGACCACGGATTCTCCGTGGAGATGTACAAGTTGTTCTTCGGACCACAAGTGGCGTGTCCGGAATTGACCGAGGATGCCGGCCTAAGCTGCAATCTCCCGGATACTCAAGTAAGTAGCTCAGTGTTCGGACGTACCGTTTGTTTGCCTTTCTACAATTCGCCTTTTAACCCGTTATCCTTAAACAGGAGTGGATAGCGCAAGAAAAGCTGATACGGTGTCCGGCCCCCCTCCCAGAGACCGTGCTGGAGCCCGTGCTGGTCAGAATGTTGGAGGTCGCGCCCTCAGAAGGAGGCGAAGGGGAAAATAGGGGAGCTACCGCCCATCCAAGGAGGCTCTTGAAGAGGGGGATCGAGAATCCCTCCTCCGTGGGGAGAAGAGGACCGCCTCCCAAGATCCGAGGCCAAAGCCCCTAAGCGGGGAAGAAATTCACCAGAGGGGGTCCAAGCGTCTGGGAGGCCCCGCCGCACGCCTTCTCTAAAGAATCAGCCCTCCAGCGAGCCGTGAGTAGAAAAAAGGGGGAGTTTATTGATAAGAAACATCCCTATTTGTGCTTCTGAGGATAACCGAAATTTCTACCTTGTAGTTCGGATCTCCGACCTTCTCAGATGAGCTCGTCTTCGGGGGACCTTCGTCCGGAGATGATGGAGAGTGAGACGCCTCCGTCTGCTGTGCCGTCGGATGGGGCAGACGAGCCTGAAGTGTCATCACGGAGGATATCCCCGAGCCCGGCAGAGCCGAAGAGGTCGGCGCTGAATAGTGTTTGGCTGAAGGATCTGCTTGAGAAGGCGTCCATCTTAGAAGATCACCATGCATTGATGAATATGGTGATTGGAAGGATTTCGTCCGCAGAAAGCGGATTGTATAATGCCGTCAGGAGTTTGCTGGCGGGGTTTGAGGTACGCAAAGATGACACACCTTTCGACAGTTTTGCACATGGAAGTGCGCCCTGTATAGATAGTAGCCCCTGAGACTCGGTAGGTTGTCGAAATCGACAACGTGCCGAGGATCAAAATCGCAGGTTTCAATCTTCGCCATTCCTATGCAGGTGGCGGATCATCCGGGGGCCAGCCGGACTGATGGAATTGCTGAATTAATGTGGCAACTCGATGTTGCGGATGCAGACATCGCGCTAGTCAACAAGTGACTTGACGAGTCGCAAGGTAAATTGATTCTCCGCAGTCACCTATTAAGGGAGCAAAAGCCCACCTCTTACAATATTTATGCTTGACGCAGATGGTGCTGCTGCTGTGGAGAGCCTTCGGGGAGAACTTGCTCAAGCCAAGGAGCAAGCCAGAAGGAGTGATGCGGCTGCCTCGAGGGCGGCCGAGGAGGTAGAAGCCGAAAGGGATGCACACTGCCGAAGTAGGGAAGAGATGGCCGAATTGGCCGTTAAATTGAAGGATGCTACCGACCGCAATGAGGCTCTTGAAAAGGAGCGCCTATCGGAGCGAGAAGACCTGGGGAAGGCCACCGCCGAAGCCAAGGATGCCCGCTCGCAATGCGGCTATGAAGGAGGAGCTGCGTCAGGCCGGAGACATTGTGGCTGGCAAGCCTTTTCTGCTACGCCGCAGGTTTACGGATCCAAAGTATGCCCAGCTCGGCCAGTTGTGGGGTCCGGAGGATCCATATATGGACTTAGCGGCGAGTGCGGCGGATGCCATTGTGCACTTCCGAAGTCAGAAGGATCACAAGACGGAAGAGCTATTTTGGTCTCAATTCCATAGTCCGGATCGTTCACTTCCGCTGACCGATCGGTTGGCCGAATGGGCCGAGCTGAATAGGTTGTCCGGACTTGCCATGACGGATATCGTGACTCATGTCTGGCTGGAGAGGCCCAAGCCGACGAGCTATTTTGGCTTATTGCAGGAGTTTCTTGGTGCGGTGCCGCATATCAAGGAGATGAAGCGGTCGGCCTGCATAGAGGGTGCACGGATGGCCCTTGCCCGTGTGAAGACACATTGGACAGAGATGGATGCCACCGCTGTTGCAACCCAGGGTTCGGACGAAAGCCGGTTACCCGTCGAGCACTATTTTGGGGAAGTTATGCATGGTGCTCGTTTAAAAGAGTCGCAGTGCTCGAAAAATGTCACGTTCAAATGAACGTTTTATTTTTTAAAACAATGGTTATGATGTAATCGCTTTTTATACTTGTGCGTTTCCAAGTATTGAAATATCTCCTCTGCGGCCGTTTACGTATACGTGTGTATAACCTGAAAGATGGCAGTCTTCGGCTTCAGCCCCCACGCACAAGGTGCGGGGGTGTTCGCGAAAATAGCGCATTTTCACACTTAATACAATGTCTCGGTCCTGTTGAGGAGGTGGTAGCGTAGCGAACAAGGAAACCGGACTATGATGCTTTATCACTTTCACTTAGCCATTGGAGTTCGAGGGTGGGGCTACGATATAGCCCCTGGGGGCATCGCGCTCTCCGAATTCGGGGCGCGTGTGTGCCTGACCGGGAAACGGTCCTTTGTCAAAGCGGAGGAATTCTAAACATTCCGGTGGTCGATCGAGTGGTTGACCAGTCTCTCGCTGTATCATGACAGTCAGTTTTCGGCTTTCATCGAGGTGCTCGCCACGAATCGGGGCACAATCGCAGTAGTTCTCCTGGTGCCGCATTAGCCGATGATACGGAACGTAAGGCAGCAAAACACAGGAGCCGGGTAAACCCAACATTTGACCAAAGACATGATTCGGAGCTGATGCATATAAGGCCTAACTCGAGATGCCGAACACTCCCTAAGGTGTTCGGTCTTTATAATAATGGGCAGAACAATGCCCTAAGCCCCTATTGTCCAGGTACGGGCAAGGTCCTCTGACGTGGCCAATGCCCTAATGTCAGGCTCCACTCTAGTTATAATGAGAAACTAGGGGATTATAGCAACAAGAGATAGTAAAAAAGGTTTACGCAGGGTCTTAATCTGAAAAGAATCCTTGCGACGGGTCCCTACTGCACGTCTGCACCTGCGTCTCCATTGTGCCATTATCCTGGACGGGTGTGCACGTTGTTCGTCTGTAAAAGGAGAGGAACTTAGTTTGAAAGGAAATCGTGCGAAAAAAGGTATATGAAAAATATTAATAAGTAAAGCGGAGTCTATATTAGCTCGTTGTTGCTTATGTGCACAGCTCCTTGTGAAGGGGTGTGCGGATAGGGAGCCCCTAGCTTGTTTATGCCGGACTCGTCTAGCCGTGTCCGGGGTCTTTAAATGACCCTCGCAATGAAATGATGCCACGTGGACCAGGCATTTTAAGTGTAAGAGACGCGTAATGTGGTATGGCGTTGAAGCGGACAAAAGCTTCACGTCCCAATAGTGCTTGATAGCTACTTTTGAACGGGGCGACATGAAAGATTTGTTTTTCGCGTCGGAAGTTGTTCGGTGGCCCGAACACAACTTCTAGTAATAAGGAGCCTGTGCACTTGGCGTAAGGGCCTGGCGTCAATCATTTAAAGGAAGTGCGGCTATGTCGAATTTTAGTAAGGTCTATCCCCAACTTGCGGATTGTGTTTGGATATAGCAGGTTTAAATCGCTGCCTCCATCCATCAGGACTTGTGTAAATTGTAGTCCGTCGATTATAGGATCCAATATCAGAGCAGTCCATCCTTCATTTCGAACACTTCTGGAATAATCCAGGTGGTCAAAAGTGATTGGTTTTGACATCCAATCTCGAGGTTCCGCTGGGGTGGACTGTGCGAGACCCATCTTAGCGGGTGCCGCATTGTTTTTCCGTATCATCACATGAAGTGAGTTTACTGCTTTGACTTCTTGTGGGAAAGTCTTTTGTTTTCCGGTGCTCTGCTGGTGGGGTTTATCATCATCCTCGCTTGATGCGTCGAGCCCCTTGTGTTCGGCGTTGAGTCGGCCGGACTGTTTGAAAACCCAACAATCTCGGTGGGTGTGGTTTGCAGGCCTTCCGGGGGTACTGTGGATTTGACATTTCCGATCCAAAATTCTGTTTAAGTTGGATAGCTCATCACTGTTATCCTTAAGAGGCAGTGTTTTGTTGTTTGGCCGCGAGCTTTTGAATCTGGCGTTGACCGCCGTATTCCTTGGGCTTTTTTCTTTATTCCGGCGCTGATCCTTTCTGCACCGTGATTTTCTGTTTCCATCTCTAATCTCGGATGTACTCGGGTCGCTGGTGCTGCATCTTGCTAGCCAGCTATCTTCCCTCGCGCAAAAGCGGGTCATGAGACTTGTTAGCGCGGACATTGTCCTCGGCTTCTCTTGGCCGAGGTGTCTGGCGAGCCATTCGTCTCGGACGTTGTGTTTAAAAGCTGCTAAGGCTTTGGCGTCCGGACAGTCGACTATTTGGTTCTTTTTAATAAGGAACCTGTTCCAGAATTTGCGCGCTAACTCTCTTGGCTGTTGAGTTATGTGACTTAGATCGTCTGCATCCGGAGAGCGGACATAAGTCCCTTGAAAATTTGCTCTAAACGCGTCCCCAAGCTCTTCCCAACTTCCAACAGTGTTTTCTGGGAGGCTTTTAAGCTACTGCCGAGCTGGCCCTTTGAGCGTGAGGGGTAGATATTTTATGGCGTGGAGATCATCTCCTCTAGCCATGTGTATGTGTAGTATATAATCCTCTATCCAGACTCCAGGGTCTGTTGTTCCGTCGTAAGCCTCTATGTTTATGGGTTTAAACCCTGCTGGGAATTCATGATCCAGCACCTCATTGGTGAAACATAGTGGGTCTGCAGCGCCCCTGTATTTGGGTGTACCGCTGCCTTCGAACACTTGGCGTGTTGTGTTGCTTCCTGGGCCCTCTTTTTTGGCCCGTAAATGGACCTGGCTAGGCCATCTATTTTCCCAGGGTCATGAGTCGGCTTATGTGCGGCGCCGCTTGTAGATTTTGGCCTGTCATCTGGCCGTCTATCCGGCCAGGCGGCCTCTTTGTTTTTTGACTGTGGGGGCTCTATGGCTTCCTCGTCAAATTCTGGCAGCAGCTTGCACTTCGGGTAGCTCTTTGTTTGATGGCCATTGCCGTATTTGTCTGCGGTTTTGAGCACTTTGCTCCACCTCATTCTGAGTATGTCTTTCGCTGTTTTGAGCTTCCATTTTTCCTTCTTCAAGCTTCTTGCGGTCGCTGTTTTGGTTGTTTATCGGTGGGATTATCCTTTGTCGCGCCCCGTTGTTCCTCTTCATCGCTTCCTTTTGGGGTATCCACCATATATACGTCGTGTGTTGGGGTGGTCTTCCAGTGCCCTATAGGCGCTGGTTCTTTCTCGTCTCCGGCATCGTCGTCCACATCGTCGATGTCATCGGAGTCATAGTCTAGCATGTCGGTTAGATCGTCGACAGTGGCTACAAAGTGGGTGGTGGGTGGTCTTTTAATTTCTTCGTCGTCCGCATCCCAACCTTCCTGGCCGTAGTCTGGCCAGGGCTCTCTGGATAGCGAGAGATGCTTTAGCGAATTTAGGATGTCGCCAAAAGGCGAGTGCTGAAAGATGTCCGCAGCGGTGAACTCCATGATCGGCGCCCAATCGGATTCAATTGGCCGGGGCGCGGGAGGTTCGGAGTCCGACAGGGAGTCCGGCACCTCAGAGTCATGAGCTTTATAGGGGACAAGGTCAGTGTTCGGCTCCATCGCTGCGGAAGTTGCAGCCTCCGAGGCGGTGTCCAGCCACCGGTCCTCGATCTGGGCGATCGGCTCCGGACTGAGGGCCGGAGCGGATTCGTGTGCGGCCACCAAGGCACTGTCCGGCGGCAGAGCTAAATCATGCCCATCGTGATAAAGACGCACGCCGGTGTGGCTCGAGTCCGTCAAGATCGAGTCCCGCGCGATGTCGGCCGTGAAGTTTAGGCCTTCAACCTGACTCGACGGCCAGGGGCGTAGCTTTCGATCTGCTCTAGATGGCCAAGTGAATTAGCCCGCAGTGCGAAGCCGCCGAATACGAAGATCTGTCCGGGGAGAAAAGTCTCACCCTGGACGACATTGTTGTTGATTGAAGAAGCCATCGGGCCTATCGGTGACGGCACAGAGGAACTCTCATTGAAAGCACCAATGTCGGTGTCAAAACCGGCGGATCTCGGGTAGGGGGTCCCGAACTGTGCATCTAGGCGGATGGTAACAGGAGACAAGGGACACGATGGTTTACCCAGGTTCGGGCCCTCTTGATGGTGGTAAAACCCTACGTCCTGCTTGATTAATATTGATGATGTGTACTACAAGAGTGGATGTACCACGAGATCAAGGAGGCTAAACCCTAGAAGCTAGCCTATGGTATGATTGTTGTAATGGAGGTTATGTCCTACGGACTAAAGCCCTCCGATTTATATAGACACCGGAGAGGGCTAGGGTTACACAGAGTTGGTTACAATGGTAGGAGATCTACATATCCATATCGCCAAGCTTGCCTTCCACGCCAAGGGAAGTCCCCTCCGGACATGGGACGGAGTCTTCAATCTTGTATCTTCGTAGTCTTGGAGTCCGGCGGACGATGATAGCCCGGCTGTCCGGACACCCCCTAGTCCAGGACTCCCTCAGCTGCATTGTTGGAGTCCGTGTACATTATCTGAAGTACGTATTGGACTGTGTCCCCGGTTGGGGACGTCAGTACGACGCCAGCCCCCAATCCGTCCAACATTTTGGAGCCGTCGAAGTGCATAATCCAATTGGAGTATGCGCCGTACTCTTTAGGGAGTTCGCTTCATCCACTCAAATGACAAAGTCAGCCAAAACTTGCAACTTTATAGCTCGCCGAGGTTTGTAAGTTATATCGAATGGTAAGAGCTCAATGGCCCATTTTGCAATCCTGCCCGTCGCGTCATGATTGTTTATAATGTCGTTGAGGGGTACTTGAGCCTTTGTTATCGAACACCGTTGAAAGTAGTGTCGGAGCTTCGGGATGCCATGAACACCGCATCGCTATCTTTTGATAGTGCGGGTAGCGGACTTGCAGGAGTTAAGACAAGTGGATACGAGTACACTGGTTTTGAAGAGGGAATTTATGCCCTTCATTTCTCGCTCGACGGCCAGTACCGCGCCATAACTCTATGTGTTGCCGCGATGTATAACAACATTGGTTCGCCCAGGTTAGGCGCAGCCAGGACCGGATTTGTTGCCAATACGGCTTTTATTTCTTCGAGTCAGTGGCAGCATCCGTCCACTCGAAGTGTTTGGTGCGCCTGAGGAGGCAATAGAGGGGTAATGCCTTTTCTCCCAAACGGGAGATAAAGCGACTTAGAGCCGCCACACATCCAGTCAATTTTTGTATTTGTTTGAGGTCTTTTGGAATATCCAGCTGTGACAGAGCTCGGATCTTGGCTGGGTTTGCTTCAATTCCTCTACCGGATACAATGAAACCCAGGAGCTTTCCGGCTGGTACGCCAAAAATGCATTTTTCCAGATTCAGCTTAATGTCATATGCTCGGAGGTTGTCGAATGTGAGCCTCAAATCGTCTACTAGAGTTTCGACGTGTTTGGTTTTGACGACTACGTCTCCTACGTATGCCTCTACTGTTTTGCCGATCTGGGTAGCCAGACATGTCTGAATCATGCGCTGATATGTTGCGCCGGCATTTTTAAGTCCGAAGGGCATCGTGTTGAAGCAGAATGGTCCATATGGAGTAATGAATGCCGTTGCGGCTTGGTCCGCTTCCGCCATCTTGATTTGATGGTAGCCTGAGTATGCGTTAAGGAAGCACAATGAATTGTGCCCTGTGGTAGCGTCGATTATTTAGTCGATGCGGGGGAGGGGGAAGGGATCCTTTGGGCAGGCCTTGTTGAGGTCTTTAAAATCGACACATAGGTGCCAGGATTTGTCCTTCTTTGGTACCATTACCAGGTTTGCTAGCCAATCCGGATGTTTGATGTCTTTGATGAATCCGGCTACCAATAGTTTGGCTAGCTCTTCTCCCATTGCTTGTCTTTTGGGTTCGGAAAATCGTCGAAGAGCCTGTTTGACTGGCTTGAATCCTTTTAGGATGTTTAGGCTGTGTTCTGCCAATCTGCGTGGGATTCCTGGCATATCTGAGGGGTGCCAGGCGAAGATGTCCCAATTTTGTCGAAGGAATTCTCGCAATGCGGCATCTACATCAGGGTTCAACTGTGCCCCGATGGAGGCCGTCTTTGTTGGGTCCGTTGGATGGACCTGGAATTTTTCTATTTAGTCCGCTGGTTTAAAGGAGGTGGACTTGGATCTCTTATCAAGTATCACATCGTCCTTATTCATCGTAGAGCGCAGCGCAGTGAGTTCCTCTGCCGCTAGGGCTTCGGATAGTGCCTCCAGGGCTAATGCGGCTGTCTTGTTTTCGGCGCGGAGTGCTATGTCCGGATCACTGACGAGAGTGATTATTCCGCCGGGCCCAGGCATTTTAAGCTTCATGTACCCGTAATGGGGTATGGCTTGAAAAATTGTGAATGCCTCTCGTCCTAATATAGCGTCATATCCGCTGCTGAACGGGGCCACTTGGAACGTGACTTCTTCGGACCTGTAATTGTCCGGTGAAATAACACCACATCGAGTGTGATTTTTCCTGTGCAGCGCTTCCGGCTAGGGATTATTCCTCTGAAGGTTGTGCTGCTTCGCTCAATGCGGCTCCAATCTATTTCCATTTTTGAAGAGTTTCCTCGTAGATGAGGTTTAGTCCGCTGCCGCCATCCATGAGTACCTTGGTAAGACGAAAGCCGTCCACTATTGGACTGAGGACCAATGCGGCTGGTGCTCGGGCTGTTCGGAATTTAGGTTCATCGCTGGCGTTGAAGGTGATGGCCGTGTTGCTCCATGGATTTGTTGTTACTACTTGGTAGACTTCGGCGAGGCTGCGTATTGTTCGTTTCCGCATATTATTTGATGCGAAAGTCTTGAAGACTGTTGATACCGTACTGGTATTGTTGGAGTGGTTTTCCGGGGCTAGAAGCTCCCCGCCACTTTTGGCCACCTGCCGCAGTATCCAACATGCTCGAAGGCTATGTGTTGGGGTGGCGCCTTCTGTACTGTGAATTTTAGAGGGTCCGCTAAGCCATCCCTCCAGTACGGTTCCGTGCCCTTTATGGGATTTTTGCTTCTTGGTTTTTGTACCTGGTGCCTGAGTGTAATGCACCCTTTTGTTGCGGACTAGGGTTGTATTCGGGGCCGGATTGTCCCAAAACTTAGTTTTGGTTTTCCGGAAACTCTCCATCGCACAGTACTTTCGTACTATGCACGCCAGGTCGGCGAAGCGTGTAATTTCACGACGGCTGACGGCGTTCCAGATTCCCTCGTCCGTGCAATTATTGCATAAAATTGAAATTGTGTTTTCCTCTCGGTAGTCCTTTATCCTGTCCATAACCAGGAGGAATCTGGCCCAGTAATGATGTACTATTTCAGCGGGCTCTTGCCGGATTAGAGATAGATCGCATATGTCTGGACGGGTGGGTGGAATTGAGTCTGGAACCCTACCCATCTCGAGGCTCAAGGGCTGAGAAGTTTCCGAATTTGGAAGCTTGGATTGCTGGATGTTGTCCAACGAGTCCGGTCCGATGCCTGACTTTAGGTTCAGTGTTTGATCGGAGTCCATCCCTCCGCGGGAATCCGGCATGGAGGGTTCGGGAGCCCGGACATGACTAGTTTTCAATACATGAGAAGAGTCGCCGCGTTGTTCCTCTACCACCGCGACATGGTGGGTAACGTGGGGAGAGTTAATCTCTCTCAGATCGGTTTTAAGCCCAATCTGATTGTAGTCTGTAGCGACTCCCAGGGCGGCGATGCGGTCCAAGAGCTCGTTTATGGACGAGAGCTCTATTGGATCCAGCTGCTCGGCGAATTCCGAGTTGACATGAAGATTGCTTTCGATGACCCGAGAGGTCATCGTCGAAGCGGTGGCCGAACGGGCGGTCATGATAAAACCGCCCAGCCGAATGGTTTGGCCGGCGGCCAAGGCTCCTTTGGCGAGAATACCGTCTTTAAAGACGGGAAGAGGCATCCTGCCTATCGGTGACGGCAAAGAGGAACTCTCAATGAAAGCACCAATGTCGGTGTCAAAACCGGCGGATCTCGGGTAGGGGGTCCCGAACTGTGCGTCTAGGCGGATGGTAATAGGAGACAAGGGACACGATGTTTTTACCCAGGTTCGGGCCCTCTCGATGGAGGTAAAACCCTACTCCTGCTTGATTGATATTGATGATATGAGTAGTACAAGAGTGGATCTACCACGAGATCAAGGAGGCTAAACCCTAGAAGCTAGCCTATGGTATGATTGTTGTAATGGTTGTGTGTCCTACGGACTAAAACCCTCCGGTTTATATAGACACCGGAGAGGGCTAGGGTTACACAGAGTCGGTTACAATGGTAGGAGATCTACATATCCGTATCGCCAAGCTTGCCTTCCACGCCAAGGAAAGTCCCATCCGGACACGGGACGAAGTCTTCAATCTTGTATCTTCATAGTCTTGGAGTCCGGCCGATGATGATAGTCCGGCTATCCGGACACCCCCTAGTCCAGGACTCCCTCAAGCAGCCTTTTCGGCTTTCAGCTCCTCAGCTGCCTTCGAGGCGGCCGCATCACTTTTTCTGGCTTGCTCCTTGGCTCGAGCAAGCTCTGCCCGAAGGTCCTCCATAGCAGCGGCGCCATCTGCATCAAGCATACATGTTGTAAGGTGTGGGCATCAGCTCCCTTACCAGGTGACCGCGGAGAAACCACCTACCTTGTGACTCGTCCAGTCGTTTATTGACCAGCGCGATGTCCGCATCCGCAACGTCGAGTGCCACTTCAGTTCGGCAGCTCGATCAGTCTGGCTGGCCACCGAACGTTCCGCCACCTGCATAGGAAAGGCGACATTTTATAACTGAGATTATGATCCTCGGCACGCTGTCGCTTTCGGCAGCATACCGAGTCTCAGGGGCTACTATCTATACAGGGTGCACTCTATGTGCAAAACTGTCAAAAGGTATGTCATTTTTTGCGTACCTCAAACCCCGTCAGTAAACTTCTGACGGCCTCATGCAACCCGCTCTCAGCGGATGAAATCCTTTCAATCACCATACTCATTAGTGTACGGTGATCTTCTGAGATAGACGCCCTCTCGAGCAGATCCCTCAGCCCCTCCGGCCGTACACCAGTTAGTGCCGAACTCTCGGGGAGACCCTTCGCGACGACACCTCAAGGTCGTCCGCCCCGCCTGACGGTGCGGCAGATGGAGGCGTCTCGCTCTCCATCATCTCCGGACGAAGGTCCCCCAAGGATGACTCTGCTGAGAAGGGCTGAGATCCAAACTACAAGGTAAAAACTTTGGTTATCCTCAGAAATAAAATAGGGATGTCCCTTACTATAAAATTCCCCTTTTTCTACTTACGGCTCGCTGGAGGGCTGATTCCTTTGGGGAGATAGTGCGGCCGGGACTCCTCCCGGCATAGGACCTTCCTATGCAGATTTCTTCCCCCGCTTTGAGGGCTTAGCCTCCGGGTCTTCGGAAGCGGTCCTCTTCTCCCCCTGGAGGGAGGGATTCTTGATTCCCCCCTTATTGAGAGCCTCCTTAGCAGAGGCAGTAGTTTCCCTGTTCCCCCCTTCGCCCTCCTCCGAAGGTGCAACCTCCAACATCTTGACTAACACGGATCCGCGTGGTCTCGTGGGGGGGGCGGACACAGTGTCAGTTTTGCTTGCGCTATCCACTCCTGTTCAAAGGATAGCTGGTTAAAAGGCAAATCCATGATAAATAAATGGACGGTATGTCCAGACACAGGACTACTTATTTGAGTATCCGGGCGATTGCAGCTTAGGCCTGCGTCCTCGGTCAAGTCCGGACACATCTCTTGTGATCCGAAGAACAGTTTATACATATCCACGGGTGTCGTACCCATGAAGTGTTGAAGAGCTCGCGGTCCCTCCGGATTGAATTCCCACAGGCGGAGGGGGCGACGTTTGTAGGGCAAAAGACGCCGAATCAGCATAACCTGCGTCACTACGACCAGATTGATCTCCCTCTCTTGGAGGTCTCGAATCCGGCCCTGCAATATGGGTACGCCCTGGACGGCCCCGGCCAAGCCCTTTGTTGACCCATGACGTCAGCCGTTGTGGAGGGCCCGAGCGAAAGGCGGGCGGCGGCCTCTGCCTGCTGCCCCTGGGAGCGGTGATATAGAACCACTCCTGTTGCCACAAGCCGAGCTCCTCCTGAAAAGAGCCCTCGGGCCATGGAGCATCAGCCCTCTTTCTTATAACCGCCCTGCCGCACTCTACCTGACCCCTCTCAATCATCTTCGGCTCCACGTTGAAGGTTTTGAGCCACAAACCGAAGTGAGGGGTAGTGCGGAGGAAGGCTTCGCAGACAACAATACATGATGAGATGTGGAGGATGGACTCCGGAGCCAAGTCATGGAATTCCAGCCCATAGTAAAACATGAGCCCCCTCACGAAGGGATCCATCGGGAAGCCTAAACCCCGACGGAGGTGAGACACGAACACGACACTCTTGCTAGGCTCGGGAGTAGGAATGACTTGCCCTTGGGCAGGCAACCTATGGGTAATCTCATAGGTTAAGTACCTGGCGTCTCTCAGCTTTAGCACGTCCTCTTCCGTGATGGAGGAGGGAATCCACCGGCCCTGTAGGTTGGAGCCGGACATTGTCGAAGGACCGGAGTGCCCGAATCTGGAGCCCTGGGTGTTGGAACTCGGGGCGAGGGGCGGATTCGATTGAGGATTGAAGAGAAAGAACGGGCCTTGGTCTCATTATAAAGAGGGAGAATACCAAGGGCCGTCCCCATGACCGTTTGGAACTCGCCTTCGATGGAGGGGGCGTGGCAATGGGCGCGGTTGGGTTACCCACGTCAGTATTGATGAGAATCACGTAATAAGGGGAACACGATCTCTGCTTCGACAAGACATGCCAAGGAAACCGCTTTGCTAAACGCGTTGAGGTGGTATAATAAAAACGATTCGAGTAAAGGCTTGGTTGTGGTGTGACGTCACGCCACAAAATACGTCAGCAGATTGAACTTGTGCAAATATTATTCTCTCTACGGTGGTATGTGGAATTTATTTTACAGAGCCGGACACTATCCTGGTGTTCACAAATCTTCTATAAATTATTCGGAGGAGGAACCCGCCTTACAATGCCGAAGACAATATGCGCGCCGGACTCGTCGTCATTGAAGCCTGGTTCAGGGGCTACTGAGGGAGTCCTGGACTAGGGGGTGTCCGGATAGCCGAACTATCATCATCGGCCGGACTCCAAGACTATGAAGATACAAGATTGAAGACTTCATCCCGTGTCCAGATGGGACTTTCCTTGGCGTGGAAGGCAAGCTTGGCGATACGAATATGTAGATCTCCTACCACTATAACCGACTCTGTGTAACCCTAGCCCTCTCCAGTTTCTATATTAACCGGAGGGTTTTAGTCCATAGGATAGAACAACAATCATACCATAGGCTAGCTTCTAGGGTTTAGCCTCCTTGATCTCGTGGTAGATCCACTCTTGTACTACCCATATCATCAATATCAATCAAGCAGGAGTAGGGTTTTACCTCCGTCGAGAGGGCCCAAACCTGGGTAAAAACATTGTGTCCCTTGTCTCCTGTTACCATCCGCCTAGATGCACAGTTCGGGACCCCCTACCCGAGATCCGCCGGTGCTGACACCGACAGTGGGCGATAGGGGGGTCCTTCCCACACGACCCCGAAACCGTTGGGGATATGCCCTCCTGGCACACACGTTCAGCAAAATGAGGTCGATCGACCGGCGAGCGCTCAAATACGAAAATATGTATAGTAGAGCTAAAAAAACAATTATATGGCGAAATTGTTTCTGGTCGTAAGTACATCCCACATAGTCAGTCCCCGCTAAATGTTTCCGTTTGTATGTACATCCCACATAGTCGCACGAAGGAAAATGTTTTCGTTCACTGGTACATCACACACATTTTTCCCCGTTAAATCGCCTGCGTTATTGAATATATCACACACGGCCCATGGAAGAAACTGTGTGGCAAAGGCTATCCATCACACACAGTTTTCATGTGGTAAACGTTTGCGCAAGGTGGCCTAACGCAAACAGTTTTCAAGAGAAAGTCATGTGTGATTGTTCATTGATCCAACACGGTTTATTCCTAGAAACGGTGTGCATTGCGTGCGGTCATCGCCCACGGTATTTTTTCAACAACCATTTGCAATAGCAAAACCCAATTAGCAGGCTAATTCGCCACTAGCAGGCTAATTATCTGATTATTCATAATACATTTATTACTAATAGACAGTTCATATTAAGCACATAATATATTTCATTTTCATAATTGAAATACATCAGAGTACAACATCATATAGCTTCAACACTCAGCTACCCCATTACAAACTACACCAGGACCAAGTTTCACATTTAACATCTATAACCTTTCGAAATTAGCATCAGAGACGGTACATAGACAGATGTATCTCATCCGAAAACTACTCAAGGTATATTAATATTGAGCCTTCATTGATGTTGAAGGTCTTTGTAACTTTAGGCCAGTGCCTGTGGATGATTGACCGTCCATCCTTTGTCCTCTTCAGGAACACTTCAATATTGAACCGTGGGTGTTGTATGAATACCTTCCTCGCCTCCTGACCATACAGGTGGTTTGAGAGGTCATCATCAGTGAACTGCTTTGGAAAGGCCTGAAAACAAGGATGTGCATAAATATCTTCTCGATATTGGAAATGGGGCAAAGAAATTAAAAAGGCAAGGTATAATAGTTAGTACCATCCTGTAATGAACTGATGTCTTCTTCATTGTGCAGAAAAAGATCTTGTTGTTTTTTGTCGCTAATTTATTTATCCTAACAATCTTTCTGAGTTTCTTGACTTGACTAACATTCATGGACAACTCATTTCCCCATATGCAAAAAGGGCCGAACAATGGGTGAAAACCTCTGACAACAGGACCTACATGTGCAAGACCAAATTGTTAAAAACCTAAATATTAGAATGGTTCCTGCAATTGCACAATAATGTGCTATTAGACAACGAACCATGCATGTGCTAACCTCAATTGTAAACCTCAGTGCTTCCCATTGTTTCCCTGCAACACATATAAGGTAGTTAGTCATCATGTTAAGTAAGGGTTCGCATGCTATCAGTAAAATATGTTGATGAAAAATAATCACATTGCAGATTCATCAGATTAATTCAAGCCACAGGGAAAACCCATTTACCCAAACCAAGCATGATTAAGAACTAGGAAATATAGCACTTGTATATGTTTCTCATGTATTAAGTGCAGCCAAATTTGATTTATTCCTCACCTGCACAACAATACAAAATTCTACCCACGACAATTGGACATCGCATTGCAGAACTGAACAAAGCAGTTAACTAAACACCACAACAAATGAACCAAACATTAACAGAGCACCACATTGCACAATATAACATTGAACCAAGAAATTAACTAAACACCACAACAAAATGAACCAAACATTAACTGAGCACCACATTGCACAATATAACATACTCCTAATAGAAGATCAGACAGTTAACCAAACAGTTAACTACAGCCAATTGTAGCAATTTGTCGGGGGAAACTGTCCGCCACGAACACCTATGGGACCGGAGCCCCTTGTGTGTGCGGTACGAGGGCGGAGGGAGCACAGAGAGCAGATCGTAGCGAGCACGCGGGCAGTTTTACCCAGGTTCGGGCCGCGGTGGACGCGTAAAACCCTACTCCTGCCTTGGTTTGTATTGAGCTCGGGAGCTTGAAGAGCTACAGTAGCAGCTACACCGAGCGCGAGAGTTGCAAAGGTTTCCAACCGAACCCCACCCCCCGTTGTGCATGGGCCTCCTTTTATAGTGCAAGGGTCACCGACAGTGTCAACGAGGAGAAAGGGGTAAAATGTAAAAGAGGTGGTAGTTGGAATAGTCGGAACAGTGGAGCTACGGTCGTGAACAAGTGGTCGCTACCTACTTTGTGATGGGGGACAAGGGCATTTAATGCCGTCGCCGTCGACCCCAAAAGCTCCCGCCCTTGTGTCTCCGTCGCCACGGCGATGGATCCACCACCGTGAAGTGCCACCGTGTCCCCAGGCTGCACAGCCATCCGCCACGCGCCCCTCGAAAGGCCCTGAGGCACGCGTGGGCTGATGAGCTGGGAGCGCGGGCACAGCGCAATTCTCGGCAAGCACCTTGCCGGGTCTTGACCTGCCGAACCCGGAGCTTGCCGGCTCAGAACTTGTCGCTCCCGGGCCCTCGCCGACGCATATAGTGCCGAGGCGTGTCTTCTATGATGTAATCTTCTAGTCTTCTGGCGAGCTCCTCTTGCGGGGCCTTGCGTGAGTGATGTAACCTTGAGCACCGGCGGCCTTTCGGCAAGCTCCGCTTGCCGGGTCTCGATCTTCTGTCTTGTGTACCGTCTTTGAATGGTTTGACATGGAGCGGGAAGGTCTTGGCGAGCACGTGGTAAACCCCGCCGCGGGAAGCTGCAACCGCCCGTGCACAAGTTGGGGTACTTGAGGTACCCCTACCTTAGTACACCGACAGAGCCCCGGCCTGGGCCACACACGCAGTGCCAGCTGTTGGGCCAGGCCCAAAGCAAAGGCACGGGCACACGCGCCCACGGCGCGCCGAATCCACTTCGCATCTGCGCATCCTCAAGAACGGCACGCGCCGATTGCGGCGTCGTGGGATGGGACGTGCCCACGTTCTTTAGTGGGAAGAGCAAAACGCCCCCCACTTCCCAATAAAAGCAGAGGAAGCAGGAACGGTTGCCCTCCTTCGCTTTCATTGCATCTTCTTCCTCCTCCGAGATCCCCTTTGCGCTCCGCCCACATCTCCTCCGCCATCTCTTGCGTCTGCGCGCGCCACGACTCTTCGTCCTCCTTCCCTCGCCGCCTCCGCCATGGCCCCAAGACCGGAAGGGAAGGCGGAGAAGACCAAGAAGGGGAAATCTGAGCAAGCGGCGGCTTCGCCTTGCCGCGAAGCGAACGTCGTCTTCTCGCCGCTGCTCAGTAGCAAGGGAACTCGAACAAATATTACCTGTTCTGGGCCAAGAAGACCAAGGCGCATCCTCGGACCAGAGCTTACCCTGCCGCTGCCAAGGACAACTATCCCGGCGGGTACTATTTCTTCGCAGCCTTCTTCCATTGCGGTCTTTGTCCCCCTTTTTCCAATTTCTTCTGCGACATCATGCACACATACGGCTTCCACCTTCTTGACTTCACCCCCAACGCCATCCTCACAATGGCGGTTTTCGCACACATGTGCGAAAACTTCATAGGAATACACCCAAACGTAGCGCTGTTTAGGCACTTCTTCACTCCTAGAGCAGAGGCCGGCGCCCCCCTCTCCGGAGGGATTTCTTGGGTTTTTCGTCTGAACATGAAGGAGTCGTACTTGCCGGGGGAGCTCCGCGGCAAGTGGGAGGAGTGGAGTGCAGACTGGTGCTGGATCGTTGAGGGCGCGCCAAAGATGTCGGGGGAAACTGCCCGCCACGAACACCTATGGGACCGGAGCCCCTTGTGTGTGCGGTACGAGGGCCGAGGGAGCACAGAGAGCAGATCGTAGCGAGCACGCGGGCGGTTTTTACCCAGGTTCGGGCCGCGGTGGACGCGTAAAACCCTACTCCTGCCTTGGTTTGTATTGAGCTCGGGAGCTTGAAGAGCTACAGTAGCAGCTACACCGAGCGCGAGAGTTGCAAAGGTTTCAAACCGAACCCCACCCCCCATTGTGCATGGGCCTCCTTTTATAGTGCAAGGGGTCACCGACAGGTGTCAACGTAGGAGAAAGGGGTAAAAATGTAAAAGTGGTGGTAGTTGGAATAGTGCGGGAACAGTGGAGCTACGGTCGTGAGCAGTGGTCGCTACCTACTTTGTGATGGGGACAAGGGCATTTAATGCCCGTCGCCGTCGACCCCAAAAGCTCCCGCCCTTGTGTCTCCGTCTGCCACGGCGATGGATCCACCACCGTGAAGTGCCACCGTGTCCCCCAGGCTGCACAGCCATCCGCCACGCGCCCCTGGAAAGGCCCCAGGGCGACGCGTGGGCTGATGAGCTGGAGCGCGGGCACACAGCGCAATTCTCCCGGCAAGCACCTTGCCGGGTCTTCGACCTCTGCCGGACCGGGAGCTTGCCGGCTCTGTAACTTGTCGCTCCCGGGCCCTCATGACGCATATAGCGCCGAGGCGTGTCTTCTATGATGTAATCTTCTAGTCTTCCTGGCGAGCTCCTCTTGCCAGGGCCTTGCGTGAGTGATGTAACCTTGAGCCTGGAACGGCCTTCCCGGTAAGCTCCGCTTGCCGGGGTCTCGATCTTCTGTCTTGTATACTTCGTCTTTGAATGGTTTGACATGGAGCAGGAAGGTCTTCGGCGAGCACGTGGTAAACCCTGCCGCGGGAAGCTGCAACCGCCCGTGCACAAGTTGGGGTACTGAGGTACCCCTACCTTAGTACACCGACACAATTGTATTTGTTTCTCATGTATTTACTACAACCAAATTCAATTTATTCCTCACATGGTATACAATAACAGAATGCACCCACAATTTTGTAAAGATAAATTCGATTTATTTCTCACATGGAAGACAACACAAAATTGCAGCCTGAAGAATTGAACATCACATTTGCAGAATTGCACCAAACAGTTAACTTAAGATAACTAATTAACAAAACAGTTAATAAGTGAGCACTACAGTGCACGACATATAGAACATATACACTAGAGCAACAAATTGCATGGTAAAATTAGATAACACAATTCACTAGAATTTGTGAAGGAAAGGCAGGAGCAGCACACGCAACGGGTAAACCAAGCATGCTTAACCAGCGTAGCTAGCAAATGGGAAGGTGCTCCTTAAAGATCTGGGGGTCGGCACAAATGGCAGCCATCGCGACCTCATCCACGCGTGCGGCCGTGATTTGCTTCTCCGCTGCCAAATGCTCCTTGAGGTCCTAGCTATACTGCAAGCACCATGGCTTAGGCCGGCGCTTATTTGGTGGAGGGGTCCGTTATTTGGGTGGAAGGTGTCGCGCTCCCACCAGCGGTAGGGGCATGTGGGATGTGGAAGGAGGAGGAGGGTGGGGGTCGGGTGTGGATTACCTTCCTGGATAGGAGAGGACGAGGAGTGTGAAGGAGGGTCGGCGGCGAGGAGGCTGCGGCGCTGCAAGCAAGGAGTGAAGGTTTCAACTTGGAAAGGAAGGCGGAAAGAGGGGAAATGTGGCTTTTGGTAAGGGGGGCGGGGAGGTAGATATTTTCGCGGAAGCCGAAAATTTGGAATCGCTTCAGCCAAAAAACTGGCGCGCAAAGTGTCATCAGACACGGTCCCTTATTCAGAACTGTGTACGATATGTGAACATCACAAACGATTCAGATAGCTTAACCCGTGTGTGTTGAGTTTGAATGTCAAAAATTTTGGTTCGGATTTCCCTGGTTACAGTGGTCATCCACGTCATTCCATAATTTGAGTATACAAAGGAGACTAACTTCTTAATCGGGCAAGTTCAGAAATTAAACAAAGCTAGCTGACCTAAACATTAACAAATTAAAGACCGGCGCTCTTAATTAAACAAAACAAAGAGTACTACTACGGCTGGTGCTCGTCGACCTCCGCCACCGCCTCCATGTCCAGCTCGCGCCCGACGGTCTCCTAGGGAAGGGGCTCCATGGCATCAATTGCACCATACTCAGCAAGCATCTTGCCATCTGCGTCCGCCATATCTTTGGAAAAGGCCGCCACGAGCTGGGCATGGGCGGACGCCATGTGGGCTTTGGCAGGATCCGTTGTGGCAAGGTATGTCGCGCAGGAACGGGCGGCTTCTCGAACTCTCTTGGCGATTGCCAGCTCTTCGGCTGTGGGTTGCCGATCGTTGTTGGAGAAGATTCATTTGATTTGTGCGGTGACTGCCATGACCTGGGTGTGGACAGCCTCGACATGGTAATGGTGTTGGAAATATGCCCTAGAGGCAATAATAAAATGGATTATTGTATTTCCTTGTTCATGATAATTGTCTATTGTTCATGCTATAATTGTGTTATCCGGAAATCGTAATACATGTGTGAATATATATAGACCACAACATGTCCCTAGTGAGCCTCTAGTTGACTAGCTCATTGATCAACAGATAGTCATGGTTTCCTAACTATGGACATTGGATGTCATTGATAACGGGATCACATCATTAGGAGAATGATGTGATGGACAAGACCCAATCGTAAGCGTAGCACAAAGATCGTGTAGTTCGTTTTGCTAGAGCTTTTCCAAATGTCAAGTATCATTTCCCTAGACCATGAGATTGTGCAACTCCCGGATACCGTAGGAGTGCTTTGGGTGTGCCAAACGTGACAATGTAACTGGGTGACTATAAAGGTGCACTACGGGTATCTCCGAAAGTGTCTGTTGGTTGGCACAAATCGAGACAGGGATTTGTCACTCCGTATGACGGAGAGGTATCTCTGGGCCCACTCGGTAATGCATCATCATAATGAGCTCAATGTGACCAAGTGTCTGGTCACGGGATCATGCATTACGGTACGAGTAAAGTGACTTGTCGGTAACGAGATTAAACGAGGTATTGGGATACCGACGATCGAATCACGGGCAAGTAACGTACCGATTGACAAAGGGAATTGTATATGGGATTGATTGAATCCTCTACATCGTGGTTCATCCGATGAGATCATCGAGGAGCATGTGGGAGCCAACATGGGTATCCAGATACCGTTGTTGGTTATTGACCGGAGAGGTGTCTCGGTCATGTCTACATGTCTCCCGAACCCGTAGGGTCTACAGACTTAAGGTTCGGTGACGCTAGGGTTGTAGAGATATAAGTATGCAGTAACCTGAAAGTTGTTGGGAGTCCCGGATGAGATCCCGGACGTCACGAGGAGTTCCGAAATGGTCCGGAGGTGACAAATTAAATATAGGAAGTCCAGTTTCGGCCATCGGGAAAGTTTCGGGGGTCACCGGTATTGTGTCGGGACCACCGGAAGGGTCCCAGGGGTCCACCGGGTGGGGCCACCTATCTCGGAGGGCCGCACGGGCTGAAGTGGGAGGGGAACCAGCCCCTGGTGGGCTGGTGCGCCTCCCCTTGGGCCCCCTGCGCCTAGGGTTGGAAACCCTAGGGGTGGGGGGCGCCTCAACTGGCTTGGGGGGCAAGCCACCCCCCTTGGCCGCTGCCCCCCTTGGAGATTGGATCTCCTAGGCCCCCCTAGGGGGCCTATATAAATAGGGGGGAGGGAAGCCGCACCCATGTCTCTGGCGCCTCCCTCTCCCCACGCACCACCTCTCCCTCTCGCAGAAGCTTGGCGAAGCCCTGCCGAGATCGCTGCTGCATCCACCACCACGCCGTCGTGCTGCTGGATCTTCATCAACCTCTCCTTCCCCCTTGCTGGATCAAGAAGTAGGAGACGTCTTCCCAACCGTACGTGTGTTGAACGCGGAGGTGCCGTCCGTTCGGCGCTAGGATCTCCGGTGATTTGGATCACGACGAGTACGACTCCCTCAACCCCATTCTCTTGAACGCTTCCGCTCACGATCTACAAGGGTATGTAGATGCTATCCTCTCTCTCGTTGCTAGATGACTCCATAGATTGATCTTGGTGAAGCATAGAAAAAAATTTATTTTCTGCAACGTTCCCCCAACAGTGGCATCGTGAGCTAGGTCTATGCGTAGTTTCTATGCACGAGTAGAACACAAATTTGTTGTGGGCGTAGATGTTGTCAATTTTCTTGACACTACTAGTCTTATCTTGCTTTGGCGGTATCGTGGGATGAAGCGTCCCGGACCGACCATACACGTACGCTTACGTGAGACAGGTTACACCGACTGACATGCACTAGTTGCATAAGGTGGCTAGCGGGTGTCTGTCTCTCCCACTTTAGTTGGAGCGGATTCGATGAAAAGGGTCCTTATGAAGGGTAAATAGAAATTGGCATATCACGTTGTGGCTTTTACGTAGGTAAGAAACATTCTTGCTAGAACCCTATTGCAGCCACGTAAATACATGCAACAACAATTAGAGGACGTCTAACTTGTTTTTGCAGCATGTGCTTTGTAACGTGATATGGCCAAAAGTTGTGATGAATGATATATATGTGATGTATGAGATCATGTTCTTGTAATAGGAATCACGACTTGCATGTCGATGAGTATGACAACCAGCAGCAGCCATAGGAGTTGTCTTAATTATTGTATGACCTGCGTGTCAATGAATAAACGTCATGTAATTACTTTACTTTATTGCTAAACCGTTAGCCATAGTAGTAGAAGTAATAGTTGGCGAACAACTTCATGGAGACACGATGATGGAGATCATGATGATGGAGATCATGGTGTCTTGCCGGTGACGAAGATGATCATGGTGCCCCGAAGATGGAGATAAAAGGAGCAATATGATGATGGCCATATCATGTCACTATTTGATTGCATGTGATGTTTATCATGTTTTTGCATCTTATTTTCTTAGAACGACGGTAGTAAATAAGATGATCCCTCACAATAATTTCAAGAAAGTGTTCCCCCTAACTGTGCGCCGTTGCGAAAGTTCATTGTTTCGAAGCACCACGTGATGATCGGGTGTGATAGATCCTAACGTTCACATACAACGGGTGTAAGACAGATTTACACACGCAAAAACACTTAGGTTGACTTGAGAGCCTAGCATGTACAGACATGGCCTCGGAACACAAGAGACTGAAAGGTCGAACATGAGTCGTATGGAAGATACGATAAACATGGAGATGTTCACCGATGATGACTAGTCCGTCTCACGTGATGATCGGACACGGTCTAGTTGAGTCGGATCATGTATCACTTAGATGACTAGAGGGATGTCTTATCTGAGTGGGAGTTCATTAAATAATTTGATTACTTAATTATCATGAACTTAGTCTAAAATCTTTACAATATGTCTTGTAGATAAAATGGCCCACGTTGCCCTCAACTTCAACTCGTTCCTAGAGAAAATCAAGCTGAAAGATGATGGCAGGATCTATACGGACTGGGTCCGGAACCTAAGGATTATCCTCATAGCTGCTAAGAAAGATTATGTCCTAGAAGCACCGCTAGGTGAAGCACCCATCCCAGAGAACCAAGACATTATGAACGCTTGGCAGTCTCATGCTGATGATTACTCCCTCGTTCAGTGCGGCATGCTTTACAGCTTAGAACCGGGGCTCCAAAAGCGTTTTGGGCAACACGGAGCATATGAGATGTTCGAAGAGCTGAAAATGGTTCTCCAAGCTCATGCCCGGGTCGAGAGATATGAAGTCTCCGACAAGTTCTTCAGTTGTAAGATGGAGGAAAATAGTTCTGTCAGTTAGCACATACTCAAAATGTCCAGGTTGCACAACCGCTGACTCATTTGGGAGTTAATCTCCGGATGACGCGATCATTGACAGAATCCTTCAGTCGCTTCCACCGAGCTTCAAGAGCTTTGTGATGAACTTCTATATGCAGGGGATGGAAAAGACCATTCCTGAGGTATATTCAATGCTGAAATAATCGGAGGTAGAGATCAAAAAGGAACATCAAGTGTTGATGGTGAATAAAACCACTAAGTTCAAGAAAGGCAAGCGTAAGAAGAACTTCAAGAAGGACGGCAAGGAGTTGCCGCGCCGGGTAAGCCAGTTGCTGGGAAGAAGCCAAGGAATGGACCCAAGCCTGAGACAAGTGCTTTTATTGCAAGGGAAGTGGTCACTAGAAGCGGAACGGCCCCAAATACTTAGAGGACAAGAAGGCCGGCAACACTAAAGGTATATGTGATATACATGTAATTGATGTGTACCTTAACAGTGCTCGTAGTAGCTCCTGGGTATTTGATACCGGTTCGGTTGCTCATATTTGTAACTCAAAGCAGGAGCTGCAGAATAAGCGGAGACTGACGAAGGATGAGGTGACGATGCGCGTCGGGAATGGTTCCAAGGTCGATGTGATCGCCGTCAGCACGCTACCTCTACATTTACCTATGGGATTCGTTTTAAACCTCAATAATTGTTATTTAGTGCCAGCTTTGAGCACGAACATTGTATCTAGATCTCGTTTAATACGAGATGGCTACTCATTTAGATACGAGAATAATGGTTGTTCTATTTATATGAGAGATATGTTTTATAGTCATGCCCCGATGGTCAATAGTTTATTCTTAATGAATCTCAAATGTGATGTTACACATATTCATAGTGTGAATACCAAATGATGTAAAGTTGATAACGATAGTCCCACATACTTGTGGCACTACCGCCTTGGTCACATTGGTGTCAAGCGCATGAAGAAGCTCCATGATGATGGACTTTTAGAGTCTCTTGATTATGAATCATTTGACACATGCGAACCATGCCTCATGGGCAAAATGACCAAGACTCCGTTCTCCGGAACAATGGAGCGAGCGACCAACTTATTGGAAATCATACATACTGATGTGTGTGGTCCAATGAGCATTGAAGCTCGCGGAGGATATCGTTATGTTCTCACTCTCACTGATGACTTGAGTAGATATGGGTATGTCTACTTGATAAAACACAAGTCTGAGACCTTTGAAAAGTTTAAGGAATTTCAGAATGAGGTAGAGAATCAACGTGACCGAAATATAAAGTTCTTACGATCAGATCGTGAAGGAGAATATTTAAGTCATGAATTTGGTACGCACTTAAGGAAGTGTGGAATCGTTTCACAACTCACGCCGCCTGGAACACCTCAGTGTAACGGTGTGTCCGAACGTCGTAATTGCACTTTATTGGATATGGTGCGATCTATGATGTCTCTTACCGATTTACCGCTATCATTTTGGGGATACGCTCTAGAGATAGCTACATTCACTTTAAATAGGGCACCGTATAAATCCGTTGAGACGACACCGTATGAATTATGGTTTGGGAAGAAACCTAAGCTGGCGTTTCTAAAAGTTTGGGGATGCGATGCTTATGTCAAGAAACTTCAACCTGAAAAGCTCGAACCCAAGTCGGAAAAATGCGTCTTCATAGGATACCCTAAGGAAACCATTGGGTATACCTTCTACCTCAGATTCGAAGGCAAGATCTTTGTTGCTAAGAACGGGTCCTTTCTAGAGGAAGAGTTTCTCTCAAAAGAAGTAAGTGGGAGGAA
This sequence comes from Aegilops speltoides, assembly GCA_021437245.1. Taxonomy (NCBI): domain Eukaryota; kingdom Viridiplantae; phylum Streptophyta; class Magnoliopsida; order Poales; family Poaceae; genus Aegilops; species Aegilops speltoides. The sequence continues at coordinate 46,402,836 of CM038143.1, read as the reverse complement.
AGTGGAACTTGATGAAGTACTACCTCTTGAACCGGAAAGTAGCGTAGCTCAGGAAGATGTTCCTGTGGTGCCTGCACTGATTAGAGAGGAAATTAATGATGATGATCAAGGTACTTCAGATCAATTTACTACTGAACTTCATAGGTGCACGAGGACACGTTCCACACGAGAGTGGTATGGCAACCCTGTTTTGGAAATCATGTTGTTAGACAACGGTGAACCTTCAAACTGTGAAGAAGCAATGGCGGGCCCAGATTCTAACAAATGGCTTGAAGCCATGCAATCCGAGATAGGATCCATGTATGAAAATGAAGTATGGACTTTGACAGACTTGCCCGATGATCGGCGAGCGATAGAAAACAAAAGGATCTTTAAGAAGAAGACGTACGCGGATGGTAATGTTACCATCTATAAAGCTCGACTTGTCGCTAAGGGTTATCGACAAGTTCAAGGGGTTGACTACGATGAGACTTTCTCTCCTGTAGCGAAGCTGAAGTCCATCTGAATCATGTTAGCAATTGCTGCATACTATGATTATGAGATTTGGCAAATGGACGTCAAAACGGCATTCCTTAATGGCCATCTTAAGGAAGAACTGTATATGATGTAGCCGGAAGGTTTTGTCGACCCTGAGAATGCGAACAAGGTATGCAAGCTCCAGTGATCCATTTATGGGCTGGTGCAAGCATCTCGGAGTTGGAACATTCGCTTTGATGAGATGATCAAAGTGTTTGGGTTTATGCAGACTTATGGAGAAGCCTGCGTTTACAAGAAAGTGAGTGGGAGCTCTGTAGCATTTCACATATTATATGTAGATGACATACGTACTTTTGATGGGAAATGATATACAACTTTTGGACAGCATTAAGGCCTACTTGAATAAGTGTTTTTCAATGAAGGACCTTGGAGAAGCTGCTTACATATTAGGCATCAAGAACTATAGAGATAGATCAACATGCCTCATAGGTCTTTCACAAAGCACATACCTTGATAAGATATTGAAGAAGTTCAATATGGACCAGTCGAAGAAGGGGTTCTTGCCTGTTTTGCAATGTGTGAAATTGAGCTCGGCTCAATGTCCGACCACGGCAGAAGATAGAGAAAAGATGAGTGTCATCCCCTATGCCTCGGCCATAGGGTCTATTATGTATGCCATCTTTGTGTACGGACTGATGTAAACCTTGCTGTAAGTTTGGTAGGAAGGTACCAAAGTAGTCCCGGCATGGAACACTGGACAGCGGTCAAGAACATCCTAAAGTACCTGAAAAGGACTAAGGATATGTTTCTCATTTATGGAGGTGATGAAGAGCTCGTCATAAAGGGTTACGTTGACGCTAGCTTCGACACAGATCTGGATGACTCTCAGTCACAAACCGGATACGTGTATATTTTGAATGGTGGGGCAGTAAGCTGGTGTAGTTGCAAGCAAAGAGTCGTGGCGGGATCTACATGTGAAGCAGAGTACATGGCAGCCTTGGAGGTAGCGGATAAAGCAATCTGGGTGAAGGAGTTCATCACCGACCTAGGAGTCATACCCAATGCATTGGGGCCGATCACACTCTTCTGTGACAACACTGGAGCTATTGCACTTGCCAAGGAGCCCAGGTTTCACAAGAAGACTAGGCACATCAAGCGTCGCTTCAACTCCATACGTGAAAATGTTCAAGATGGAGACATAGATATTTGTAAAGTACATACGGACCTGAATGTAGCAGATCCGTTGACTAAACCTCTCCCTAGAGCAAAACATAATCAACACCAGAAATCCATGGGTGTTCGATTCATCACAATGTAACTAGATTATTAACTCTAGTGCAAGTGGGAGACTGTTGGAAATATGCCCTAGAGGCAACAATAAAATGGATTATTATATTTCCTTGTTCATGATAATTGTCTATTGTTCATGCTATAATTGTGTTATCCGGAAATCGTAATACATGTGTGAATATATATAGACCACAACACGTCCCTAGTGAGCCTCTAGTTGACTAGCGCATTGATCAACAGATAGTCATGGTTTCCTAACTATGGACATTGGATGTCATTGATAACGGGATCACATCATTAGGAGAATGATGTGATGGACAAGACCCAATCGTAAGCGTAGCACAAAGATCGTGTAGTTCCTTTTGCTAGAGCTTTTCCAAATGTCAAGTATCATTTCCTTAGACCATGAGATTGTGCAACTCCCGGATACCGTAGGAGTGCTTTGGGTGTGCCAAATGTCACAACATAACTGGGTGACTATAAAGGTGCACTACGGGTATCTCCGAAAGTGTCTGTTGGGTTGGCACGAATTGAGACTGGGATTTGTCACTCCGTATGACGGAGAGGTATCTCTGGGCCCACTCGGTAATGCGTCATCATAATGAGCTCAATGTGACCAAGTGTCTGGTCACGGGATCATGCATTACGGTACGAGTAAAGTGACTTGTCGGTAACGAGATTAAATGAGGTATTGGGATACCGACGATCGAATCTCGGGCAAGTAACGTACCGATTGACAAAGGGTATTGTATACGGGATTGATTGAATCCTCGACATCATGGTTCATTCGATGAGATCATCGAGGAGCATGTGGGAGCCAACATGGGTATCCAGATCCCGCTGTTGGTTATTGACCGGAGAGGTGTCTCGGTCATGTCTGCATGTCTCCCGAACCCGTAGGGTCTACACACTTAAGGTTTGGTGACGCTAGGGTTGTAGAGATATAAGTATGTAGTAACCTGAAAGTTGTTCGGAGTCCCGGATGAGATCCCGGACGTCACGAGGAGTTCCGGAATGGTCCAGAGGTGAAGAATTATATATAGGAAGTCCAGTTTCGGCCATCGGGAAAGTTTCAGGGGTCACCGGTATTGTACCGGAACGTCCCATCTTTGGGGACGAAACGATATCCATTGCCTCTTATTGCTTACAAATTTTTATCTCATGTCAACATAGAACAACAAGAGTGTCGTGTGAATTTTTGTGATTTTTCGGGGTTAGTTTGGACATTTTTTATGCATTAACTGAGTTTTCAATGCATTTATGTGCATAATTCAAATTTGAACTACATTCACATGCTGCAATATATATAAATTGGTTGAAAAAACAAATCTGTGTCCTAGGGTGCATGCTTAGGTCCCATGCAAGAAATGGGAATGAATTTTGAACACCAAGGCACCGTTGATTGCAGGCAAAGCATTGAGATGCCTGGTTTTCAAATTCTAGTAAAGGCAAAACTCGTCTGAAATTCATGAAACTTCGCATGCTATCATGGAGCGGCATCCACATGCCGTGGTACAAATTTTGTCCCATTTGGGGCAGGTTTGGATATATGCTTCTCACAAACCGGAGCTTCTCACAACAAGCATGATGGTTTTCGGTAGGGAACGTCCCACCTTTCGGGTCGAAACGATATCCATTGCCTCTTATTGCTTCCAAATTTATTCTCGTGTCAACATAAAACAACAGGAGTGTTTTGTAAATTTTTGTGATTTTTCGGGGTTCGTTTGGACATTTTTATGCATTAACTGAGTTTTCAATGCATTTATGTGCATAATTCAAATTTGAACTACATGCACATGCTCAAGTGCATATAAATTGGTTGAAAAATCAAATTTGTGTCCTTAGGTGCATGCTTAGGTCCCATGCAAGAAATGGGAATGAATTTCAAACGCCAAGGCACCATTGATTGTCGGCAAAACATTGAGATGCCTGGTTTTTAAATTCTAGTAAATCCAAAACTCGTCTGAAATTCATGAAACTTGGCTTGCTATTATGGAGCGGCATCAACATGTCGTGGTAAAAATTTTGTCCCATTTGGGGCAGGTTTGGGTATATGCTTCTCACAGACCGGAGCTTATCACAACAAGCATAATGGTTTTCGGTAGGGAACGTCCCACCTTTGGGGACGAAATGATATCCATTGCCTCTTATTATTTTCAAATTATTTTCTCGTGTCAATATAGAATAACAGGAGTGTTGTGTGAATTTTTGTGATTTTTCAGGGTTCATTTGGACATTTTTATGCATTAACTGAGTTTTCAATGCATTTATGTGCATAATTCAAATTTTAACTACAAGCACATGCTCCAATGCATATAAGTTGGTCGGAAAATCAAATATGTGTCCTTCGGTGCATGCTTAGGTCCCATGCGAAATGGGAATGAATTTCAAACACCAAGGCACCGTTGATTGCCGGCAAAACATTGAGATGCCTGGTTTTTAAATTCTGGTAAATCCAAAACTCGTCTAAAATTCATGAAACTTGGCATGCTATCATGGAGCGGCATCAACATGCCATGGTACAAATTTTGTCCCATTTGGGGCAGGTTCGGGTATATGCTTCTCACAAACCGAAGCTTCTCACAAAAAGCATGATGGTTTCGGTAGGCAACGTCCCACCTTTGGGGACGAAACGATATCCATTGCCTCTTAATGCTTCCAATTTTTTTTCTCGTGCCAACATAGAACAACAAGAGTGTTTTGTGAATTTTTGTGATTTTTCGGGGTTCGTTTGGACATTTTTATGCATTAACTGAGTTTTCAATGCATTTATGTGCATAATTCAAATTTGAACTACATGTACATGCTCAAGTGCATATAAATTTTTTGAAAAATCAAATTTGTGTCCTTGGGTGCATGCTTAGGTCCCATGCAAGAAATGGGACTAAATTTCAAACACCAAGGCACTGTTGATTGCTGGCAAAACATTGAGATGCCTGGTTTTTAAATTCTAGTAAATCCAAAACTCGTCTGAAATTCATGAAACTTGGCATGCTATTATGGAGCGGCATCAACATGTCGTGGTAAATTTTTTGTCCCATTTGGGGCAGGTTTGGGTATATGCTTCTCACATACCGGAGCTACTCACAACAAGCATGATGGTTTTCTGTAGGGAACGTCCCACCTTTCGAGACGAAGTGCTATCCATTGCCTCTTATTGCTTTCAAATTACTTTCTCGTGTCAACATAGAACAACAGGAGTGTTGTGTGAATTTTTGTGATTTTTGGGGGTTCGTTTGGAAATTTGGTGCATTAACTGAGTTTTCAATGCATTTATGTGCATAATTCAAATTTGAACAAATGCACATGCTCCAATGCATACAAATTGGTTGAAAAATCAAATATGTGTCCTAGGGTGCATGGTTAGGTCCCATGCAAGAAATGGGAATGAATTTCAAACACCAGGGCACCGTTGATTGCAGGCAAAGCATTGAGAAGCCTGGTTTTTAAATTCTAGTAAATCCAAAACTCGTCTGAAATTCATGAAAATTGTCATGCTATCATGGAGCGGCATAAACATGCCGTGGTAAAAAATTTGTCGCATTTCGGGCAGGTTTGGGTATATGCTTCTCACAAACCAGAGCTTCTCACAACAAGCATATGGTTTTTGATTGGGAACGTGCCACCTTTCGGGTCGAAACGATATCCATTGCCTCTTATTGCTTTCAAATTATTTTCTCATGTCAACATAGAACAAGAAGAGTGTTGTGTAATTTTTTTAATTTTTTGAGGTTCATTTGGACATTTTTATGCATTAACTGAGTTTTCAATGCATTTATGTGCATAATTCAAATTTGAACTACATGCACATGCTCCAGTTCATATAAATTGGTTGAAAAATCAAATCTGTGTCCTAGGGTGAATGCTTAGGTCCCTTGCAAGAAATGGAATGAATTTTGAACACCAGGGCACCGTTGATTGCCGGGAAAACATTGAGATGCCTGGTTTTTAAATTCCAGTAAATCCAAAACTCATCTAAAATTCATGAAACTTGGCATGCTATCATGGAGTGGCATCAACATGCCATGGAAACAACATTCTCCCATTTGGGGCAGGTTTGGGTATATGCTTCTCATAAACCGGAGCTTCTCACAACAAGCATGATGATTTTCGGTAGGGAACGTCCCACCTTTCGGGTCGAAAGGATATCCATTGCCTCTTATTGCTTCCAAATTTTTTCTCGTGTCAACATAAAACAACAAGAGTGTTTTGTGAATTTTTGTGATTTTTCGGGGTTCATTTGGACATTTTTATGCATTAACTGAATTTTCAATGCATTTATGTGCATAATTCAAATTTGAACTACATGCACATGCTCCAGTATATATAAATTGGTTGAAAAATCAAATCTGTGTCCTCGGGTGCATGCTTAGGTCCCATGCAAGAAATGGGAATGAATTTTGAACACCAGGGCATCGTTGATTGCCCACAAAACATTGAGATGCCTGGTGTCAGGACCCCGACTCAGTGCCACATCGATCTAGCATGTAACACCTCATATCACTTTGCGGCCTCACGCACGGTATTCCCACGGGTGTCGCCTTACATTTGCCCGGGACCGTTTGCACCTTTTGGCACACGTATATGATAGTGTCGCTAGCATCCATATGATAAGGAGCCCGGGCTGACATGGCTAGTCGTAAACCCAAAGTGGCACAGACTTACAGGGACAGGCATCCATGACCCAAACATCGAGCGTGTCGGTCATCATTTGTAGCACTGGGCTAGCAGACTCCGTGAACCGGGCTGTAGCGGCTAACAGGACTCCGGTATTCATCGCGTGACATTTCCCGAAGGACGCATACGAGAACGAAGAAGGACACATGCCGGCCAACCTAAGTGTTCGGAGCAGTAGCAAGCTACCATGGCTCGGTGGAAACACTAGGAGACATTTCCGTAAGAGAGGCTACTAAAGATAAACAACTAGATAGTCGATCCCACACATACCAAGCATTTCAATAACATACACACAATATGCTCGATATGTGCAAATACAACATGGCATCACAACATGACTCTACGACTCAAGTATTTATTCATTAGGCTCCGAGGGCGAGATATTACAAACATGGGTCTCATGACCCAACATTGAGCATACAAGTCAAAGCACAAGCGAAGCTCACATGTCCGAGTACTGAGACATCTATAAATGTAAAAGGCTTAGAAGCGACTATCTACGAGATCTGCCGAGGGCACAAGATCGTAGCTGAGGTAACAAGCTAAGCGTCAAGTCCACGTGGAACTACTAGCGAGACTGAAGTCTCTCTGCAAAAAACAAAAAATAGGCAAACGTGAGTACAAATGTACCCAGCAAGACTTACATCAGAACTAACTACATATGCATCATTATCAACAAGGGGATGGTGGAGTTTAACAGCAGCAAGCCAGCTTTGACTCGGTGGCTATCCTAAACTACGACTGCAAGTAACTCTTTTGAGGTGGCGCACATGAGTCCACATATTCACCATATCAATACACCACTATGGATCCGCTCCGTCTCCCTACGAGAACGCCATCCATAGCACTCACGCTTATCTTGCGTACTTTAGAGTATCCACTTTCACTTGTCTATGAACTGTACAGGCAACCCAGAAGTCCTTTTCCGCGGACACGGCTATTCGAATAGATGATGTTAACCCTGCAGGGCTGTACTTCTTCACACACGCTCTCACCACTTACCGCCGTTTACATGACATGTACTCGGCAACCTTCAAGCGGAAGCCCAACGTGGGTGTCGGCCACGGCCTACCTAGACACTCAAGTCCCTAGTCCAGGTTTATCGCCTATTCGGGTTCCATCCATGAGGAGATCCGGACGGGGTTTCGCTCACAGCCCCAAACGATGTGAACAGGGTTCCGTGACACCAAACGGGCGCCCGGTTTACCCGGCCACGTGCCTACCGCATCACAGCCCACCCCTACGGTCAGCGCTGCGCACGGCCTCCAGCATACTACAAACACCAGAAACTACTTGCAACTCCTGGACAGAGGACAAGGGTGATTAAGAAGCCGAGAGGGTCCATTGGTTTTGGGCCCAATGCGTGGTAGTAGCTGAATCATGGATCACAAACACGAACTCAGTTCTCGAGGGCGGCTGCAATGAGACAACCCACCATGTACTCCTACATGGCCTCTCACCGCTACCTTTACCAAATCGTGTTCACACACTTAGCTCACACATAGTAGGACATGTTCACACACCTCGATTAGTCCTCGATGAATCGGACCCGACTCAACTCTAAGCGATAGCAGGCATGACAAACAAGCATGAATGAGTAGGCACAACAGGCTCAAACAACTCCTACTCATGCTAGTGGGTTTCATCTATTCTTGTGGAATGACAGGTCATGCAAAGGATAAAGGGGTTCAGCTACCGCAGCAAGTAACAGATAGATTGTTGTTGTCCTAATGAAGTAAAAGAGAGCAGGGCGAGAGAGTGGGATTGTATCGGAATGAACAAGGGGGTTTTGCTTGCCTGGCACTTCTGAAGATATTATAGTTCTTCATCGGTGTCATCGAACTCATCGTCGAAACCACGTCTATCGAGAGGGGACAAATACCGGCAATAGAGAAGGAAACACAATCAATGCAATGCACAATATGATGCATGATCATGACATGGCAAAATGAGTGTGTTGGGCTAATGCAACTAGAACCAAATGGGTTTGGGTTAGTTTGAACCCAAGGTTCAAGTTTAAATTGAAATTATGAATTAATAAAGTGCATTATCATGTTTTGATATAAACAGCAGGTTTAAGTTGCTTAAACATGCATGAAACCAGTGCAGATGGATAGATTGGATTCTCCTGATCATTTTTCATATATAACTTATCTCATTTGGAGCTACGGTTGAATTTATATGATTTTTAGAAGTTTGGGGTATTTTCTGAAATTTCCTGAATTGAAATAAATCCAGAAATCGAATTAATGCGCCAAAGCGTCCGCCACCGTGATGTCGAGAGTCAACTGGGTCGGCCAGGTCAAACCTGACCGATGGGACCCATACGCCTTGACGTCTCGAGCTGGTTTAGGTGGATGACATGTGGGACCAGTCAAAGCTGACTTGGCCAAGGTCAAAGCGGCACATGGGTTCCACGGTATTATGATAATTTAATGAAAAATATACTAATCCTAATTAAGCGCAGGGGCCCACATGGCAGTGGCTCATAGGGTGATTAGCCCCTAACTAAGTGGCCACATCGGCCCGCCGGAGTTTGGCCGGCGGCGACCTCAAGCCGCGGCGGAAGCTTGCCGGAAATCCGCTACGGGGCTCGGTTTTGCGCGTGGGTTGCATCTACGGGACGCTGGCGGTGAGGCGCATCCGGGGGTGGAAACAGCTCGAGCTGGGCTGGCCGGAGCTCGCCGGAATGGAGCTCGCAGCGGCGCCGGCGTTCGGGTAAACTGGGTTTCGGGGTTAGGGAGCACGACAGGAGGCAAAGAGGGGTGTTACGACCTCCTGGGGTTGCACTGAGCACGGCCGCGTGCTCGGTTGCAGCTCTAGCCAACGGTGGCTACGGCGGCGACATGGCCGGCGGCGAAGAGCTCTCGGCTCCGACGGATTCGATAGCTACGCGATGCAAACGAGGCTGGGGAGAGAGGGAAAAGATTCCGGTGCTCACGGTGGACTCGCAGAGCAGGCTAGTGTGCTCGGGGATGGCTTGGTGACGACGAAACAACGACGGCGATCTCGGGTGCCCGAGGAGGAAGACGAGGGCGAAGGCGGCTCCACAGGGCGTCCGGCGTCTTGTGGCTTGGCGGAGAGGACGAGGGGGTCGAGGCGGAGCCTCTGGGCGCAATGACGAGGCGAGGCAATGGTTGTGGCCACGGCGGTGCTCGTCGGTGGCGACGGCTGTGCTCGGGTTCGTGAGAGAGAGGGAGAGAGGCGGGGCAGGGAGAGAGGGGAACGGTGCAGCGAGTGAGGGAGAGGAGCGAGGGAACATGAGGCGTCGTCATGGCATCGCCAGGAGGGGCCGGGGAAGCAGGAGGTGGCCAGGGCAGCGTCGGCGCTCGCCACGCACCTGGTTGTCCTCCTGGCAGAAGGAGGAAGACGACACGGGGAGGTGGCGATGGTGGGCTGGGCCAGGCCTCAGCCACAGTGCCGGGCCAGGTGTCTGTGCCAGGTAAGCTGGCCCGAGTGGCTTCTCTTTCTCTCTTATTTCTATTTAATTCTGTTTTCTATTTTCTGTAGTTTGTTTTGATTTAGTTTTAGACACTAAATCATTTTTATTGCTTCTGATAATCATGGTAGGGACTAGTAGGATTATTCCAAAGCCCTTCATCAAAGATCAGAATTATTGGACATATATTAATTAATTAAGAAATATATATCCAATGCAAATAGTTATTTATTTAATTCAAAGGCCCAAAATAATTAACTCTGAGATACCAAAAATATTGTTTTGAGTTTTACCTCTTTGCAATATTTTCAGAGACTAAGAGGAACATTTTCTTGGACTTCTTTGAGAAGATTTTAATGTTGATCATTTTTAGAAGGTTTCTGAGGCTTTGGAAATTCCTCAATTCAAATTTCATTTAAATTTAAACATGATGCTCACATGGAAGCTAGCATAGGTCAGGCCAGAACTAGGGATGTGACAACTCACCCCCACTAAACAAGAATCTCGTCCCGAGATTCAAGACATGAGGTAAGAAGACAAAGGGGACACTAAGCCAGCTCAAACTTCATGATCCAAATGTCCTTCTTAAGGATGCTGATTCAATGCTCCAATTGATCTTGATGTCTTTGCTTTTGAGATCTTCGTCCAACACGAGGACAGAAACATTCTACAAGGATGGATCATTTTAATGATCACAAGGTCAACTCACGGAATGAGATGTAGAACATCTCTTGAGCTGAGAGGCAAAACACACATCATGAAGGACGGAAGAAACAATTTAATGAGGTTTCAAAGTAGCGAGGAAAATAATTGCCATGATACCACAACGAGATACCTTAGGAAGAGTGACTCGTAGAAACACCCTCTTAAGTGGCAAAAAGAATTTCCTTTGATTCAAAGATCATTGAAACTCTTTATACCAGTCTAAGGCAGTTCTCAAGCGATCGTTCAGAGGGGTTCGGTAGAATGGCATACCCGGATTAGAATGGATGATGTGGATTACCTTGTTGAAAACAACACAAGGGATGATTTTAGTAACTGGGGGAAAGCTCAACAGTAGAGAGTGAGTCCACTGTTGAAAGGGTTATAGCATAACCGAGGAAACTGAGAGCACTATGCAATTAATGCCGACAATAAAACCTAGAGCTTGAGCGTGCTCTCAAGAACTTGAGCATTTCCATAATCATCAAGGTTTTATCAACATCCATGTCAAGGTCTTGACAACACAACAAACTACCATGATGAATAGCGATGGACGATCACGGATGCAAAGGAAGATAACACTTTCTCAGATTCCACCTTAGCGAGACCAAGGGGACAAAATCTAGATGATCGACCGAGAGACATTTAGCACTCCGCTTCTAATGTTCTCCTTGATGTACTAGCGTATCCCATTCATAGATATGGTTTGATATCTAGAACATCAAGTAAAAGGTCGGACTTCGGAAACACAAAAATCCATAAGGAACAATTAGGGAGTAGATCCTACGAAATCCTTATGGGGAGGTGGCCAACTTCTTAAATCAAGATACTATAACAATAGGTCTTCCGACAGGGTGTGTTGGCCACGACATCCACCTTACCGGTTACAGAGAGACCAAAATTATAGTTCTTGGGAAACGCTCCAACCATCATATCTGCCTGAGATTCAGATCTGGTTGGTGTCGGGATATTCGGACTCATCATGTCCGAAAGGAAGGATTGCATCACAAATCGGCGAGATAGCGTTGCAAGATCCTCAGGAAATGAACTACGGTAGCAAACTCCAAAACATGAGCTGGTTCTGCTTCAAACCCGTGAACACGCTGTCCAAGACAAGCATGGCCACGTAGTAGTCTTATGATAAAACACTACCGAGTTCAGGTGGGGAACCATCATCGAGGATATCGAAGTCCTTGCGTAAGTCTAGCTCTTAAGAAGGAACTTCTTCTCCTTGAACAAATCAGTTAGTGGCTTGGTGTGCTAGGAAATTCATATGGAACGAAGATGATCAGTCTAACATACCACAGAATACTTCGCACGTGCATGACTGACTTGGGATGGTACCAGAGGAAACAAAAACAATCTTTCTCGAACTCACGGTGGCAACTTGCATTGATTGCACGTGAACTTAGAGGAAGTCACTTCTTACATCCGAACATATGCTTCATGAGCTAGCATGAACAAATGCTTTAAATTTTTTTTCCAACACTAGCTTAATGTTCAACAAAATTATGGAGAAGACAAGGATGTTGTCGATGGGCTCAACAACAATTCATCCTGGTTTCCATATAAATGGAATTCCATAATTAGGTGAACACAGTGATAGCATTGGTCAGACCAAAGGATATAATGGTGTATGCCCGAGGGATCAACCACGGGTAAGACAACATTACGCACATCATTAGTTCTGATATGACTTGACAATAGCCCATACTCAAGTCAAAGTTTTGACAACGCAATAGATCCAAAGAACGATCACGAGGACCAATCGATGGGGATATCATCTTTCTTCAACACATATACAAGATATCCCTTAACATGAGCTAAGTCAGACAAGCTTTTATCTTCCAACTCTCCAAGTTGTTGTTTAGCTTAACCAACTAGCTCAGGGGTATGCAACACAGATTCTTGGAGAAGGGGTGGTTTATATGAAACCAACTTGATCACGAACTCAACATAGAGGTCAGGTGACAACCTGGTAATACTTCCGAGAAGATATTCGGAAAATCACGAACCACCGCTATGTTACTAGGCTCGAGAACAATCTTGCTTTTCAGAGCAAGATGATATGATCAAATAAGCAAGGGACTGAATAATCCTAACTCATTGATCGAAGAGTGCACCAGAAATAAGGACTAGGTAGCATAATCTATCTTAGAATGATGATTCAATAATCAGCATGCTAAGAATGAAGTTGTTGTCCATTTAACTACCAAGCAACAGAGTTGCTAGGCGTATAGATTTCACACATCATAGTTCACCTGTCGGCATTCCGGTTGCAACAACACGGGAACCGAGAAATGAACAATGATGGCAAGAAGTATCACTACATCAACGATTCATAAGAGATAGTGCAATTCTCATGACGATCCTGACGTAAGAGGGTAACACTCCAAGGTAGAGCAGAACAAAAGCTGGATTAGCATTTTGATCCACGGAATACAACTACTTTGACCCAATCCTCGAAGTGGACAAGGTACTGGAGTTTGTTTCTCCAAGTCATTCCGGATAGAATGGCTTGACGGACCACAAGAGTAATATGCATCGATAAACGAATGCTCGCATACTCTTGACTATCAAATGATAGACGGGGGTCAGAATACAACTAAAGAGGGACAACCCAAAAGAACATATGATTTCCTGAGTTGTGGATGCATGGATTAGAATGTCGAATGAGTTCAACATATTTCTTCCAGACAATTCATGCAGAGAGGTAGGACTGGCAGGGTCACAACATAGAATCGATAATTCATCGAGAGCACTTTTGTTGTGATCTTTTGGTTCAATGAGGAACTGCTGCCATAAGTAGTTCATGGTATTTGGAAGAATGATATACCACGAACCTCGAGGACTATCGCAAAGGTTACTAATAACCTAAAGGAACGAGCAAACACTATCAACATGAATTGAGTAGGGTGAATATCGGGTTCAAAACCCAGGAGTAGAATACCTACTACTAAATGGCATCACGGGATGCTTTCGAGAATGAAGGCCAGAGTCATCACACTGGGATACAAATCATGGCTAGATTACTAGATGATCCCCTAAGACACCTAGGGTCATAATAATAATTCCAACATATATGTCGAGGCAATAGAATACCTCAACTCAGCATTTAGTGTGATTAACCTGGCTCAAAGGAGCATCAAAACCAGAGGAAAAGGATTTGCAAGTGCATCAGACTATTTAGAAACCTGGGATGATTCGGACAGCATAACGGCTGTAAATGCTCAAAAAGATTGGAGACATGCTACAAAAAATGGTGGCGTAGCCACTCAGAAGCACAATATCAAGGTTTCGAGATCAACAGTTATGAACATACGGAAGTAGTAAAACTGAACTGAGATTTGAAACTAACAATTCTATAAGTCTATGGATTAGTAACACGTCATCCTGATAGATAGATGAGAAGGCCTAGTTCTTAATCCCCGTAGAAGAGAAGAGGATGACTCAGATCAGAAGGCCATGAGGTATAAGGAGTAAAAAGAGCCTTACGTTCCATCCCACAATCAATTCCCTTATATAACTAAAGAATTTCTAGACTCAACTTCGACCAGTTTGGCTTGGTAATCCTCATGATCGAGGCTCGATACCAAAACTGTCGGGACCCGACTCGATGCCACATCGATCTAGCATGTAACACCTCATATCACTTTGTGGCCTCACGCACGGTATTCCACGGGTGTCGCCTTACATTTGCGGGACCGTTTAGCCTTTTGGCACACGTATATGATAGTGTCGCTAGCATCCATATGATAAGGAGCCCGGGCTGACATGGCTAGTCGTAAACCCAAAGTGGCACAGACTTACAGGGACAGGCATCCATGACCCAGCATCGAACGTGTCGGTCATCAGCGAGTGAATCCAGGCTGTAGCACTGGGCTAGCAGGACTCCGGTGAACCGGGCTGTAGCGGGCTAACAGGACTCCAGTATTCATCGCGTGACATTTCCCCGAAGGGACAGACACAGGAACGAAGAAGGACACATGCCGGCCAGCCTAAGTGTTCCGGAGCAGTAGCAAGCTACCATGGCTCGGTGGAAACACTAGGAGACATTTCCCGGTAAGAGAGGCTACTAAAGATAAACAACTAGATAGTCAGATCCCACACATACCAAGCATTTCAATAACATACACACAATATGCTCGATATGTGCAAATACAACATGGCATCACAACATGACTCTACGACTCAAGTATTTATTCATTAGGCTCCGAGGAGCGAGATATTACAAACATGGATCTCATGACCCAACATTCAGAGCATACAAGTCAAAGCACAAGCGGAAGCTCACATGTCTGAGTACAGACATCTATAAATGTAAAAGGCTTAGAAGCCTGACTATCTACCAGATCCTGCCGAGGGCACAAGATCGTAGCTGAGGTAACAAGCTAAACGTCGAAGTCCACGTGGAACTACTAGCGAGACTGAAGTCTCTCTGCAAAAAACATGAAATAGGCAAACGTGAGTACAAATGTACCCAGCAAGACTTACATCAAAACTAACTACATATGCATCATTATCAACAAGGGGATGGTGGAGTTTAACAGCAGCAAGCCAGCTTTGACTCGGTGGCTATCCTAAACTACGACTGCAAGTAACTCTTTTGAGGTAGCGCACACGAGTCCACATATTCACCATATCAATACACCACTATGGATCCGCTCCGTCTCCCACGAACGCCATCCATAGCACTCACGCTTATCTTGCGTTTTAGAGTATCCACTTTCACTTGTCTATGAACTATACAGGCAACCCAGAAGTCCTTTTCCGCGGACACGGCTATTCGAATAGATGATGTTAACCCTGCAGGGCTGTACTTCTTCACACACGCTCTCACCACTTACCGCCGTTTACATGACATGTACTCGGCAACCTTCAAGCGGAAGCCCAACGTGGGTGTCGGCCACGGCCTACCTAGACACTCAAGTCCCTAGTCCAGGTTTATCGCCTATTCGGGTTCCATCCATGAGGAGATCCGGCCGGGGTTTCGCTCACAGCCCCAAACGATGTGAACAGGGTTCCGTGACACCAAACGGGCGCCCGGTTTACCCGGCCACGTGCCTACCGCATCACAGCCCACCCCTACGGTCAGCGCTGCGCACGGCCTCCAGCATACTACAAACACCAGAAACTACTTGCAACTCCTGGACAGAGGACAAGGGTGATTAAGAAGCCGAGAGGGTCCATTGGTTTCGGGCCCAATGCGTGGTAGTAGCTGAATCATGGATCACAAACACAGAACTCAGTTCCTGAGGACGGCTGCAATGAGACAACCCACCATGTACTCCTACATGGCCTCTCACCGCTACCTTTACCAAATCGTGTTCACACACTTAGCTCACACATAGTAGGACATGTTCACACACCTCTGATTCGTCCTCGATGAATCAGACCCGACTCAACTCTAAGCAGTAGCAGGCATGACAAACAAGCATGAATGAGTAGGCACAACAGGGCTCAAACAACTCCTACTCATGCTAGTGGGTTTCATCTATTTACTGTGGAATGACAGGTCATGCAAAGGATAAAGGGGTTCAGCTACCACAGCAAGTAACAGATAGATTGTTGTTGTCCTAATGCAGTAAAAGAGAGCAGGGCGAGAGAGTGGGATTGTATCGGAATGAACAAGGGGGTTTTGCTTGCCTGGCACTTCTGAAGATATTATAGTTCTTCATCGGTGTCATCGAACTCATCGTCGAAACCACGTCTATCGAGAGGGGACAAATACCGGCAATAGAGAAGGAAACACAATCAATGCAATGCACAATATGATGCATGATCATGACATGGCAAAATGAGTGTGTTGGGCTAATGCAACTAGAACCAGATGGGTTTGGGTTAGTTTGAACCCAAGGTTCAAGTTTAAATTGAAATTATGAATTAATAAAGTGCATTATCATGTTTTGATATAAACTGCAGGTTTAAGTTGCTTAAACATGCATGAAACCAGTGCAGATGGATAGATTGGATTTTCCTGATCATTTTTCATATATAACTTATCTCATTTGGAGCTACGGTTGAATTTATATGATTTTTAGAAGTTTGGGGTAGATCTGAAATTTCCTGAATTGAAATAAATCCATAAATCGAATTAATGCGTCAGCATGACGTCACTGTGATGTCAGTAGTCAACTGGGTCGGCCAGGTGTCGTTGCGCGATGGGTGGACGACACCTATGGGGCCGCGCGGGGCGGCCCTTCGTGTGTTGATGCGACGGGGCGGAGGATGCGCGGAGAGCAGATCGAGGCGATCTTGCGTGCTGGGATTTTACCCAGCCGGGCGCGATGGTCGCAGAAACCCTACTCCTGCTTTGTGTTGTATTGCACTTCGGGAGCTTGAAGAGCTATAGCAATGGCTACCCGAGCGTGGGAGTTGCAAATGAGTCCGACCGAACCGAACCGAACCCCCTCTACGTTGTGCATGGGCCTCCTTTTATAGGGCAAGGGGTCACCGACAGGTGTCAACGTAAGGTAGAGGGGTAAAAATGTAAAAGAGGTGGTAGTTGGAACAGTGCGGGAACAGTGCTTGAACAGTGGATTCTACCTACTTTTGACAGAGGGGGACAAGAGCATTAAATGCCCGTCGCCGTCGCCCCAAAAGCTCCCGCCCTTGCGTCTCCGTTTGCCACGGCGATGGAGTCACCACCGTGGAGTGCCACCGCACCCCTCATGCAGCACAGCCACCCGCCACGCGTCTCTGGAGAAGGCTGAAAGCGACGCGTGGGCAGATGAGCTGGAGTGCGGGCACGCAGCGCAGCTCTCCCGGCAAGTACCTTGCCGGGGTCTTGATCTTGCCGGGCCCGGGAGCTTGTCGGGCTCTATAACTTGCCGCTCCCCGGGCCCTCGCCGGGACGCGTATAGCGCCGAGGCGTGTCTTTTGTGATGTGATCTTCTAGTCTCCCCGGCGAGCTCCTCTCGCCAGGGACTTGCATGAGTGATGTAGTCTTGAGCGTGGAACGGCCTTCCCGGAAAGCTCCTCTTGCCGGGGTCTTAAGCTTCTGTCTTGTACACTTTGTTCTTGAATGGCTTGGTATGGAGCCGGAATGGTCTCCGGCAAGCATTTGGTGGATCCAGCTATGGGGAGCTGCGACTGCCCGTGCACAAGTTGGGGTACTTAGGTACCCCTACCTTAGTACACCGACAGGAGCCCCCGGGCCTGGGCCATACACGGTGCCGAGCGCTGTTGGGCCAGGCCCAAAGCGTCTGCACGACACTTGAAGCCCATGGCGCGTCGAATCCACCACGCCTCTGCCGCCTTCCGTGCTGCAACAGCAGCGTCGATTCTTGGCGTTGTGGGAGGCGGGCGGCGATGCAGCCTTTAAGGCATCCACCCCGTGATCGTGGCGCAGGGCGGGTCGCTTCACCCGTCGCCCGGCTCGCCGCCACGCGCCCTCATGCACGGGGTCGGGCGGCGAAGGTGGGAGACCGAGCCGTCACGGGCGGAGAAGGCGAGTCGGCCCCGCTCCTCTGGCCGTCTCGCCTCCTGATTGGTTGAGCGGGGCGGTTGAGCCCTCACCTCGCCCCTTTAAAAAGGGGCGGAAGGGGAGCACAATGGCCACACTCATCCTCTTCTCTCTTCGTCTTCATCTTCTGTTCTTCTTGCCGCCATGGAAGGAGGAAATCCCAGCTCCTCGACGGTGGCAGCGAGGGTCGCTTCTAGGCAGCGCACCACTCCCCATCCCGCTCCCGTGGCGGTGGAGCCGGCCACGAGAGGGAGAGGGAGGGGGCGTGGCCGCGGACGAGGCCGAGGGCGTGGCCGAGGCGGTCGGGGGAGAGGCGGTCGTGGTGACGTGCCTCCCCCGTCTCCTCCGGCGTCTCCTGACCACGGCGCGGTCCACACTGGAGATGACCCCTGGGAGTTCTTCATCAAGCTTCGCCGGGCGCCTCGTCGTCGCCTCCGGCTGCCGGCCCCGTTCGCGGATGCAATGGGGCCGGATCCACCCGACGTGATGGAGTTGCGCATGAGGGGCTGCGGGATCAGCGGCACTCGTGTGAGTGTCGTGTCCCCAGCCCCCGGCGTGATGTTCTTCGACCGAGGGTGGAAGACGTTCGCCCGGATCCATAGCTTGACGGCGGGGTTCACCCTCCATTTCAAGTTATTGGATGGTGACCTTATCGCCGTCAAGGTCTTCGGGGACTATGGAACCCGGGTGCGCTGCTGTGTGGACAGCTCCTCGGATAGCGAAGGTCCCTCCTCGAGCGAGAGTGACGAGGAGGGGAGTGACAGCGACGACGAGGGGGATGGCGGGCCCGACTAGACGTCGGACACCGCTGCCTCGCGCGCCACCGACAACCCCATCTTCTGGGTTGCCGGCCTCCTGAACTCCCCGGGGCCGTCTTCTTGGCGGTCGGTGTAGGGAGGCTGCGGAAGAGGAAGAGGGGGAGTGGCGGCAAGGCCGCTACGTCGCAGCACGAGGGCGAGTAGCCCTCGACAGCGTGCTGACGTCCCACTACCCCGTCTTCAAGCTCTGCCTCCTACGCCTCCGACTCCGCCAAGCTCCTGGCCGGCCCCCGGGAAGTTCTCTTGGTGTCTTCTGGCGCCCGTGGCTCTCCGTGGGCTTCAGGGACTTGTCGCTGGCCCCGTCGACGCTTCCCCATGCCCGTCACCTTGCGCAGCTCCTGGCGCACGGCGGCGTCACCGCCATGCTCTCCTAGGCGCTCCTTTCGCCCTTCTCCGACAAGCTCTTGTTGCCGGGGCCTCCTTCCCCGGCAGGCTCATCTTGCCGGGCGCTCCTTGACCTACCTCCTGAACTCCTGAACAGAGGAACAGGAGAGGGATCACAGGCACCTTATTTTTTAACTTGTAAGCCCTCGGGTCTTAGCTGCATTTAAGAACTTGTAATCCTCTCTATCATGTTTTTCATCCTCTATGGACTTGTACTAAATTGGATGTTTTTAATGAAAAAGAGGGGAAAGCTTGCCGGACCGAGTCTCTTACTTGACTGCGTGCCTTGTGTGTTCTTACGCTATCGGGGAGCTTGCCGGGGCGAACACGCTTGTCGACCGCGGGACAGCCCGCTGGTGGTGTCGCTTCCGGCAAGCAACCTTGCCGGGCCAGTTGCGACGCTTAACTTGCTGAGCAGGCTCGAAAGCAAGATAAGGGTGCAGCGGCACACTTGTGTTTGTTGAGCGGACTCGGAAACAAACCAAGCACATAATCAGGCCACGACTCGGCTCCTCCACGTACGGGTTTTACAAGACACGCTCGTTCAAAGACGCAGTCCCGCGTTTCCCGGTCCGTAGGAGGATGCATGACGAGGGATGAAAAACTTATCTGGTATCGCAGCCCCCAGCAACTCTAGCTTGCCGGAGACGAATCTTGGCGCTCGCAGCCCCCAGCGAGGCTGGCTTGCCGAGGAAGAACCTTGGCACTCGCAGCCCCCAGCGACTCCGGTTTGCCGGGCCCCAGGTGCCGGTGTGATTTTTCGGTTCCTCCTTGTTGCTGCAATTTCGGTCATGAAAATAGCTGAGGTAGATATGCAACAGCTTCATGTATACGTACGTGGATATAAATCTTGATTATACAACGCGATGCCGTGCCTTGCCCCTCGTATGTTTGTACTCTACGCTCTTGGGGAGCTTTGGCGGTAACACGCGCGAAGCGCGGACAGCCCGCCCGGCGGTGTTGCTTCCGGCAAGCCACCTTGTCGGGCGATTATGACGCTTAACTTGCTGAGCAGGCTCGGAAGCAAGATAAGGGTGCAGCGGCACACTTGTGTTTGTTGAGCGGACTCGGAAACAAAACAAGTACGCAACTGGACCACGACTCGGTTCCTCTCGCGCACAAGTCTCCCATACGAAGGATATCTCACGGCAGGGCCTGCCACGTTACACCCTCTACTCTACATCCTTTGTGTGCCTCCACCCTACGCTTCTAGGTAACTTGCCGGTGCTTAACACGCTTGCTGAGTGCGGAACGTCAGCAGCCCGCTGGCTGGTGTCGCTTCCGGCAAGCAACCTTGCCGTGTCTAGTCGCGACGCGCTTAACTTTGCTGAGCAGACTCGAAACGAAACGAGGGCGCGAAGCTGGTCACGACTCACTCTTAACTCGTTGAGCGTGTTCGAAGCAAAGTAAGGGTGCGACCATTCACAGGCAGGCTCCTCCGCGCACAGGTTTCGCGTACAAAGGACGAATGCGCGAGGGATATAACATAAAGAAGCATGGGATTAAAGAGTGCTCTGCATGAAAGCTCGAGCAACTTAGCTTTTCTTTTTCTCGCTTCTTTGCACTTGCTGGTGGTGCTCAATGGTGCGTCCTCGTCGGCAGCGCAACACTCCGGGGATGTGCGGTTGCCGGAACGAGCACCTGAGCTATCCCCGCCGGGCTTAGAGCGTTCCGAGGAGCTGCGCTTGTCGGAGTGAGCGCCAGAGCCGTCCTTGCTGGACTTAGAGCTCGATGGCGCGTCCTCGACGACAGCATAGCGCTCCAGAGAGATACGCTTGCCGGAGCGTAGGGGGAGCGGGAGCGAGCGGCGCGAGGTACAGAACGTGCTCGGACTCCTAGTAGCGATAGGAGGAGCAGAGTCCCCCCTCGGCACTTTCGCTTTGCTCATGCATGGACAGCAGTCCGGAGCATCCCGCGAGCCCCCAGCACGTTCTTGGCCCAGCATGCGGGTACCACCTTCCGTGGCACGGCGCTGCTGGGTCGTCTTGTGCTGAGATGGACATGGATCCACGGAGACCGAGGCGCGGCCATCCGTCCTGTCCCTGGATCCGGTGGCGCCGCGAGTGCCCTCGCTGGTGTCCACCCTTCCGCTGGTGTCCCCTCCGCCCACCGTTAGCTCCGGCGGCGGCGGGTGAGATGCAGACGGGTCTACGACCCTCGAAGCCCTCGTCTTCGGGGCCATGGCGCAGTTGTCGATGAAGTCGCGGACGAAACTGGAGAGGTTGATGAAGAGCGCGGCCGCACGAACGCCGGATCAGGTCCGCACAACCTTGACGCCCCCTACCTGGCGCGCCAAAGATGTCGTTGCGCGATGGGTGGACGACACCTATGGGGCTGCCGGGGACGGCCCCTTCGTGTGTTCGGTACGGGGGCGGAGGATGCGCGGAGAGCAGATCGAGGCGATGCGCGCGGCGCGCGGGATTTTTACCCAGCTTCGGGCCGCGATGGTCGCGTAAAACCCTACTGCTGCTTTGTGTTGTATTGCGCTTCGGGAGCTTGAAGAGCTATAGCAATGGCTACCCGAGCGTGGGAGTTGCAAATGAGTCCGACCGAACCGAACCGAACCCCCTCTACGTTGTGCATGGGCCTCCTTTTATAGGGCAAGGGGTCACCGACAGTGTCAGCGTAAGGTAGAGGGGTAAAATGTAAAAGAGGTGGTAGTTGGAGCAAAAGGAACGATTAGCTTGAACAGTGGATTCTACCTACTTTTGAGAGAGGGACAAGAGCATTAAATGCCGTCGCCGCCGCCCCAAAAGCTCCCGCCCTATGCGTCTCCGGTTGGCACGGCGATGGAGTCACCACCGTGGAGTGCCACCGCACCCTCATGCAGACCTGACCACCCGCCACGTCTCTCGAGAAGGCTGAAAGCACGCGTGGGCAGATGAGCTGGAGGCGGCACGCAGCGCAGCTCTCCGGCAAGTACCTTGCCGGGTCTTGATCTTGCGGGCCCGGAGCTTGTCGGGCTCTATAACTACCGCTCCCGGGCCCTCGCCGACGCGTATAAGCGCCGAGGCGTGTCTTTGTGATGTGATCTTCTAGTCTCCCGACGAGCTCCTCTCGCCGAGGACTTGCATGAGTGATGTAGTCTTGAGCACAGGCGGCCTTCCCGGCAAGCTCCTCTTGCCGGGTCTTAAGCTTCTGTCTTGTACACTTTGTTCTTGAATGGCTTGGTATGGAGCCGGAATGGTCTCCGGCAAGCATTTGGTGGATCCAGCTATGGGGAGCTGCGACTGCCCGTGCACAAGTTGGGGTACTGAGGTACCCCTACCTTAGTACACCGACACCAGGTCAAACCTGACTAGTGGGACCCATACGCCAGCGTCTCAGGCTGGTTTAGGTGGATGACATGTGGGACCAGTCAAAGCTGACTTGGCCAAGGTCAAACTGGCACGTGGGTTCCACGGTATTAACACTAATTTAACAGAAAAATATACTAATCCTAATTAAGCGCAGGGGCCCACATGGCAGTGGCTCATTGGGTGATTAGCCCCTAACTAAGTGGCCACATCACCCCGCCGGAGTTTGGCCGGCGGCGACCTCAAGCCGCGGCGGAAGCTTGCCGGAAATCCGCTACGGGGCTCGGTTTTGCGCGTGGGTTGCATCTACGGGACGCTGGCGGTGAGGCGCATCCGGGGGTGGAAACAGCTCGAGCTGGGGTGGCCGGAGCTCGCCGGAATGGAGCTCGCGGCGGCGCCGGCGTTCGGGTAAACTGGGTTTCGGGGTTAGGGAGCACGACAGGAGGCAAAGAGGGTGTTACGACCTCTGGGTTGTGAAACACGACGCGTGCTCGGTTGCAGCTCTAGCCAACGGTGGCTACGGCGGCAACATGGCCGGCGGCGAAGAGCTCTCGGCTCCGACGGATTCGATAGCTACGCGATGCAAACGAGGCAGGGGAGAGAGGGAAAAGATTCCGGTGCTCACGATGGACTCGCAGAGCGAGCTAGTGGGCTCGGGATGGCTTGGTGACGAGCGAAACAACGACGGGCGATCTCGGGTGCCCGAGGAGGAAGACGAGGGCTAAGGCGGTTTCTCTGAGGCGTCCGACGTCTTGTGGCTTGGCGGAGAGGACGAGGGGGTCGAGGCGGAGCCTCTGGGCGCAATGACGAGGCGAGGCAATGGTTGTGGCCACGGCGGTGCTCGTCAGTGGCGACGGCTGTGCTCGGGTTCGTGAGAGAGAGGGAGAGAGGCGGGGCAGGGAGAGAGGGGAACGGTGCAGCGAGTGAGGGAGAGGAGCGAGGGAACACGAGGCGTCGTCGTGGCGTCGCCAGGAGGGGCCGGGGAAGCAGGAGGTGGCCAGGGCAGCGTCGGCGCTCGCCACGCACCTGGTTGTCCTCCTGGCAGAAGGAGGAAGACGACACGGGGAGGTGGCGGTGGTGGGCTGGGCCGGGCCTCACCCGAAGCTTGAGCCAGTGTCTGTGCTGTAAGCTGGCCCAAGTGGCTTTTCTTTCTCTCTTATTTCTATTTAATTTGTTTTCTATTTTTCGTAGTTTGTTTTGATTTAGTTTTAGACACTAAATCATTTTTATTGCTTCTGATAATCATGGTAGGGACTAGTAGGATTATTCCAAAGCCCTTCATCAAAGATTAGAATTATTGGACATATATTAATTAATTAAGAAATATATATCCAATGCAAATAGTTATTTATTTAATTCAAAGGCCCAAAATAATTAACTCTGAGATACCAAAAATATTGTTTTGAGTTTTACCTCTTTGCAATATTTTCAGAGACTAAGAGGAACATTTTCTTGGACTTCTTTGAGAAGATTTTAATGTTGAACATTTTTACAAGGTTTCTGAGGCTTTGAAAATTCCTCAATTCAAATTTCATTTAAATTTAAACATGATGCTCACATGGAAGCTAGCATAGGTCAGGCCAGAACTAGGGATGTGACACCTGGTTTTTAAATTCTAGTAAAGCCAAAACTCGTCTGAAATTCGTGAAACTTGGCAAGCTATCATGGAGCAGCATCAACATGCCGTGGTACAAATTTTGTCCCATTTGGGGCAGGTTTCGGTATATGCTTCTCACAAACAGGCGCTTCTCACAACAAGCATGATGGTTTTCGGTAGGGAACGTCCCACCTTTCGGGTCGAAACGATATCCATTGCCTCTTAATGCTTCCAATTTTTTTTCTCATGCCAACATAGAACAACAGGAGTGTTTTGTGAATTTTTGTGATTTTTCGGGGTTCGTTTGGACATTTTTATGCATTAACTGAGTTTTCAATGCATTTATGTGCATAATTCAAATTTGAACTACATGTACATGCTCAAGTGCATATAAATTTTTCGAAAATCAAATTTGTGTCCTTGGGTGCATGCTTAGGTCCCATGCAAGAAATGGGAATAAATTTCAAACACCAAACCTTTGTTGATTCTTTGGCAAAACATTGAGATGCCTGGTTTTTAAATTCTAGTAAATCCAAAACTCGTCTGAAATTCATGAAACTTGGCATGCTATTATGGAGCGGCATCAACATGTCGTGGTAAATTTTTTGAACCATTTGGGGCAGGTTTGGGTATATGCTTGTCACATACCGGAGCTACTCACAACAAGCATGATGGTTTTCTGTAGGGAACGTCCCACCTTTGGAGACGAAATGCTATCCATTGCCTCTTATTGCTTTCAAATTACATTCTCGTGTCAACATAGAACAACAGGAGTGTTGTGTGAATTTTTGTGATTTTTGGGGGTTCGTTTGGAAATTTGGTGCATTAACTGAGTTTTCAATGCATTTATGTGCATAATTCAAATTTGAACAAATGCACATGCTCCAGTGCATACAAATTGGTTGAAAAATCAAATATGTGTCCTAGGGTGCATGGTTAGGTCCCATGCAAGAAATGGGAATGAATTTCAAACACCAGGGCACCGTTGATTGCAGGCAAAGCATTGAGAAGCCTGGTTTTTAAATTCTAGTAAATCCAAAACTCGTCTGAAATTCATGAAAATTGTCATGCTATCATGGAGCGGCATAAACATGCCGTGGTAAAAAATTTGTCGCATTTCGGGCAGGTTTGGGTATATGCTTCTCACAAACCAGAGCTTCTCACAACAAGCATATGGTTTTTGATTGGGAACGTGCCACCTTTCGGGTCAAAACGATATCCATTGCCTCTTATTGCTTTCAAATTATTTTCTCATGTCAACATAGAACAAGAAGAGTGTTGTGTGATTTTTTTAATTTTTTGAGGTTCGTTTCGACATTTTTATGCATTAACTGAGTTTTCAATGCATTTATGTGCATAATTCAAATTTGAACTACATGCACATGCTCCAGTTCATATAAATTGGTTGAAAAATCAAATCTGTGTCCTAGGGTGAATGCTTAGGTCCCTTGCAAGAAATGGAATGAATTTTGAACACCAGGGGACCGTTGATTGCCGGGAAAACATTGAGATGCCTGGTTTTTAAATTCCAGTAAATCCAAAACTCATCTAAAATTCATGAAACTTGGCATGCTATCATGGAGTGGCATAAACATGCCATGGAAACAATATTCTCCCATTTGGGGCAGGTTTGGGTATATGCTTCTCATAAACCGGAGCTTCTCACAACAAGCATGATGGTTTTCGGTAGGGAACGTCCCACCTTTCGGGTCGAAAGGATATCCATTGCCTCTTATTGCTTCCAAATTTTTTCTCGTGTCAACATAAAACAACAGGAGTGTTTTGTGAATTTTTGTGATTTTTCGGGGTTCATTTGGACATTTTTATGCATTAACTGAATTTTCAATGCATTTATGTGCGTAATTCAAATTTGAACTACATGCACATGCTCCAGTATATATAAATTGGTTGAAAAATCAAATCTGTGTCCTCGGGTGCATGCTTAGGTCCCATGCAAGAAATGGGAATGAATTTTGAACACCAGGCATCGTTGATTGTCCGCAAAACATTGAGATGCCTGGTTTTTAAATTCTTGTAAAGCCAAAACTCGTCTGAAATTCGTGAAACTTGGCAAGCTATCATGGAGCAGCATCAACATGCCGTGGTACAAATTTTGTCCCATTTGGGGCAAGTTTCGGTATATGCTTCTCACAAACAGGAGCTTCTCACAACAAGCATGATGGTTTTCGGTAGGGAATGTCCCACCTTTCGGGTCAAAACGATATCCATTGCCTCTTAATGCTTCCAATTTTTTTTCTCGTGCCAACATAGAACAACAGGAGTGTTTTGTGAATTTTTGTGATTTTTCGGGGTTCGTTTGGACATTTTTATGCATTAACTGAGTTTTCAATGCATTTATGTGCATAATTCAAATTTGAACTACATGTACATGCTCAAGTGCATATAAATTTTTTGAAAAATCAAATTTGTCTCCTTGGGTGCATGCTTAGGTCCCATGCAAGAAATGGGAATAAATTTCAAACACCAAGGCACTGTTGATTGCTGGCAAAACATTGAGATGCCTGGTTTTTAAATTCTAGTAAATCCAAAACTTGTCTGAAATTCATGAAACTTGGCATGCTATTATGGAGCGGCATCAACATGTCGTGGTAAATTTTTTGTCCCATTTGGGGCAGGTGTGGGTATATGCTTCTCACATACCGGAGCTACTCACAACAAGCATGATGGTTTTCTGTAGGGAACGTCCCACCTTTGGAGACGAAATGCTATCCATTGCCTCTTATTGCTTTCAAAATACTTTCTCGTGTCAACATAGAACAACAGGAGTGTTGTGTGAATTTTTGTGATTTTTCGGGGTTCGTTTGGCCATTTTTATGCATTAACTGAGTTTTCAATGCATTTATGTGCATAATTCAAATTCTAACTACATGCACATGCTCCACTGCATATAAGTTGGTTGGAAAATCAAATATGTGTCCTTGGGTGCATGCTTAGGTCCCATGCAAGAAATGGGAATGAATTTTAAACACCAGGCCAATGTTGATTGCCGGCAAAACATTGAGATGCCTGGTTTTTAAATTCTCGTAAATCCAAAACTCGTCTGAAATTCATGAAATTTGGCATGCTATCATGGAGTGGTATCAACATGCCATGGTACAAATTTTATCCCATTTGGGGCAGGTTTGGGTATATGCTTCTCACAAACCGGGGCTTCTCACAACAAGCATGATGGTTTTCGGTAGGCAACGTCCCACCTTTGGGGACGAAACAATATCCATTGCCTCTTATTGCTTTCAATTTATTTTCTTGTGTCAACATAGAACAGCAGGAGTGTTGTGTGAATCTTTGTGATTTTTGGGGTTCGTTTGGACATTTTTGTGCATTAACTGAGTTTTCAATGCATTTATGTGCATAATTCAAATCTGAACTAATGCACATGCTCCAGTGCATATAAATTGGTTGAAAAATCAAATTTGTGTCGTAGGGTTCATGCTTAGGTCCCATGCAAGAAAAGGGAATGAATTTCAAACACCAGGGCACCGTTGATTGCCGGCAAAACATTGAGATGCCTTGTTTTTAAATTCCAGTAAATCCAAAACTCGTCTAAAATTCATGAAACTTGGCATGCTATCATGGAGTGGCACCAACATGCCATGGAAACAATATTGTCCCATTTGGGGCAGGTTTGGGTATAAGCTTCTCACAAACCGGAGCTTCTCACAACAAGCATGATGGTTTTCGGTAGGGAACGTCCCACCTTTCGGGTCGAAACGATATCCATTGCCTCTTATTGCTTCCAAATTTTTTCTCATGTCAACATAAAACAACAGGAGTGTTTTGTGAATTTTTGTGATTTTTCGGGGTTCATTTGGACATTTTTATGCATTAACTGAGTTTTCAATGCATTTATGTGCATAATTCAAATTTGAACTACATGCACATGCCCAAGTATATATAAATTGGTTGAAAAATCAAATCTGTGTCCTCGGGTGCATGCTTAGGTCCCATGCAAGAAATGCGAATGAATTTTGAACACCATGGCATCGTTGATTGCCGGCAAAACATTGAGATGCCTGGTTTTTAAATTCTAGTAAAGCCAAAACTCGTCTGAAATTCGTGAAACTTGGCAAGCTATCATGGAGCAGCATCAACATGCCGTGGTACAAATTTTGTCCAATTTGGGGCAGGTTTCGATATATGCTTCTCGCAAACTGGAGCTTCTCACAACAAGCATGATGGTTTTCGGTAGGGAACGTCCCACCTTTCGGGTCGAAACGATATCCATTGCCTCTTATTGCTTCCATTTTTTTTTCTCGTGCCAACATAGAACAACAGGAGTGTTTTGTGAATTTTTGTGATTTTTCGGGGTTCGCTTGGACATTTTTTATGCATTATCTGAGTTTTCAATGCATTTATGTGCATAATTCAAATTTGAACTACATGTACATGCTCAAGTGCATATAAATTGGTTGAAAAATCAAATTTGTGTCCTTGGGTGCATGCTTAGGTCCCATGCAAGAAATGGGAATAAATTTCAAACACCAAGGCACTGTTGATTGCTGGCAAAACATTGAGATGCCTGGTTTTTAAATTCTAGTAAATCCAAAACTCGTCTGAAATTCATGAAACTTGGCATGCTATTATGGAGCAGCATCAACATGTCGTGGTAAATTTTTTGTCCCATTTGGGGCAGGTTTGGGTATATGCTTCTCACAAACCAGAGCTACTCACAACAAGCATGATGGTTTTCTGTAGGGAACATCCCACCTTTGGAGACGAAATGCTATGCATTGCCTCTTATTGCTTTCAAATTACTTTTTCGTGTCAACATAGAACAACAGGAGTGTTGTGTGAATTTTTGTGATTTTTCGGGGTTCGTTTGGCCATTTTTATGCATTAACTGAGTTTTCAA
This sequence comes from Aegilops speltoides, assembly GCA_021437245.1. NCBI lineage: Eukaryota > Viridiplantae > Streptophyta > Magnoliopsida > Poales > Poaceae > Aegilops > Aegilops speltoides. The sequence continues at coordinate 46,373,818 of CM038143.1, read as the reverse complement.
TGCATTTATGTGCATAATTCAAATTTTAACTACATGCACATGCTCTAGTGCATATATGTTGGTTAGAAAATCAAATCTGTGTCCTTGGGTGCATGCTTAGGTCCCATGCAAGAAATGAGAATGAATTTTAAACACCAGGCCAATGTTGATTGCCGGCAAAACATTGAGATGCCTGGTTTTTAAATTCTGGTAAATCCAAAACTCGTATGAAATTCATGAAATTTGGCATGCTATCATGGAGCGGTATCAACATGCCATGGTACAAATTTTGTGCCATTTGGGGCAGGTTCAGGTATATGCTTCTCACAAACCAGGGCTTCTCACAACAAGCATGATGGTTTTCGGTAGGCAACGTCCCACCTTTGGGGACGAAACGATATCCATTGCCTCTTATTGCTTTCAAATTATTTTCTCTTGTCAACATAGAACAGCAGGAGTGTTGTGTGAATCTTTGTGATTTTTAGAGTTCGTTTGGACATTTTTGTGCATTAACTGAGTTTTCAATGCATTTATGTGCATAATTCAAATCTGAACTAATGCACATGCTCCAGTGCATATAAATTGGTTGAAAAATCAAATTTGTGTCCTAGGGTGCATGCTTAGGTCCCATGCAAGAAATGGGAATGAATTTCAAACACCAGGGCACCGTTGATTGCCGGCAAAACATTGAGATGCCTTGATTTTAAATTACAGTAAATCCAAAACTCGTCTAAAATTCATGAAACTTGGCGTGCTATCATGAAGCGGCATCAACATGCCATGGAAACAATATTGTCCCATTTGGGGCAGGTTTGGGTATATGCTTCTCACAAAACGGAGCTTCTCACAACAAGCATGATAGTTTTCGGTAGGGAACGTCCCACCTTTGGGGATGAAATGATATCCATTACCTCTTATTGCTTCCAATTTTTTTTCTCATGTCAACATAGAACAACAAGAGTGTTGTGTGAATTTTTATGATTTTTTGGGGTTCGTTTGGACATTTTTTATGCATTAACGGAGTTTTCAATGCATTTATGTGCATAATTCAAATTTGAACTACATGCACATGCTCCTGTATATATAAATTGGTTGAAAAATCAAATATGTGTCCTAGGGTGCATGCTTAGGTCCCATGCAAGAAATGGGAATGAATTTTGAACACGTGGCACCGTTGATTCTTGGCAAAACATTGAGATGCCTGGTTTTAAATTCTAGTAAAGCCAAAACTAAATCGAAATTCATGAAACTTGGCATGCTATCATGGAACGGCATCAACATGCCATGGTACAAATTTTGTCCCATTTGGGGCATGTTTTGGTATATGCTTCTCACAAACCGGAGCGTCGCACAACAAGCATGATGGTTTTCGGTAGGAAACGTCCCACCTTTCGGTTCGAAACGATATCCATTGCCTCTTATTGCTTCCAAATTTTTTCGCCTATCAACATAGAACAACAAGAGTGTTGTGTGAATTTTTGTGATTTTTTGGGGTTCGTTTGGACATTTTTATGCATTAACTGAGTTTTCAATGTATTTATGTGCATGATTCAAATTTGAACTACATGCACATGCTCCAGTCCATATAAATTGGTTGAAAAATAAAATTTGTGTCCTTGGGTGCATGCTTAGGTCCCATGCAAGAAATGGCCATGAATTTAAAATACCAGGGCACCGTCGATTGCCGGCAAAACATTGAGATGCCTGGTAATTAAATTCTTGTAAATCCAAAATTCTGTTAACCATTCACGTGACGCCACATGTCTTGGTTTGAATGGTTGTAGGAGGTGCCGTGCGGACAGCTGCTTGACCTTGACTGAACGGGATTTCTACAGCTCTTGATCGCAAACAATTTAGATAGAACACCCGTATGCAAAGTGACTGCAGCGCAGGATTTGTGCATCCCTTCAAGGAAAACGGTTGTTCTTGATGACCCGTATGCAACCACGTACACACAATTTGGTAAGATTTGCATATGTCATATTGGGTATGATGCCATTTGTCAAATTGGAAAGATTTACATTTGTTGATCTAGTAACGTTGCCATTTATCAATCATTGTAACACTGCAATTTGTCAAAATATGCAGCTAGAAATCATTAGCACTATGTAATTTTTGCAATTAAAATTCAGTAATTAAGCGTAGATTTCATTCATAGATTAAGCAATCGTTCTTAATTTATACAAACAGTTCAACTCGACAGCTGAACCGACCAAACTTCTCCCCAATTTTTGCCAACCACGTACTGAAATAGCTACTTCAACTATATATACTAGCCAATTTTAAGTACGTTGTACAGTTCAACCACACATCTATAGTCAGATGAACTGAACAAAATAGCCCCTAAATACTACTACTACTACCAGGGAGGGGCTTTGTGCTACTTCCAGTAGTCTCTCCTCTGCCGAGCGCGCTCAGTGAGAGGCAGAGGAGGAGGAGGAGCCTATCGACAAGCCGGAGAAATGCAATACGGTGCCTGCCGCTTTTGCATGTTCTGCAAAGCTCGCCAGCTCGAATGCCTACTACCGCTCCAGACGATCCCTCACAAAGTGGCCGGACTACTCGTAGATCTACTTATTCCTCGCATCTACGTCGGTGTGTGATGCGGCCATGGCTGCGGTAAGGCTCTTTGCATGCTCGACGAGGCGCTCCTCCTCCTCCCATAGGAACTCGATGTAGCGCGCAAGGTCGCTGACGCACGTATGGTCCTCCACCTCCACCTCCCTCCTTCGGGCGGCAGTGGCGGAGCAGGTGATGATCCTGGTGTCGACGGTGGGTTGGCAGCCATGGTGGCCGATGATGGGGTGGCCGCCACGACCACCACCTCCCGCCTTCGGATTGTGGTGGCGGAGCGGGTGATGGCCACGGTGCCCGGCAGTGGGGTGGTGGCCACGATGGCCACCTCCCACCTTCGAGCCATGGCGGCGTAGCGGGAGATGGCCCTGGCTTTTGACGGTGGTGTTGCGGCAACGGCGGCCAGAATAGCTACCGACGAGCAGCAGCGGCGAAGCATGTGGTGGGTGTTCCGCGTACACCCAACAGGGATGCCACGCGCACTACACTACGTCGGGGACTGCGCCGCCGCCGCGGTGTAGCCTCCCAGCTGGAGCTGTCCTCTGATGGCGGCGGAGTGGCTAAGCGACCAAGACGGATCGGTGTCGGTGTCAAAACTGGCGGATCTCGGGTAGGGGGTCCCGAACTGTGCGTCTAAGGTCAATGGTAACAGGAGACAGGGGACACGATGTTTACCCAGGTTGGGGCCTCTCTATGGAGGTAATACCCTACTTCCTTCTTGATTGATCTTGATGAATATGACTATTACAAGAGTTGATCTACCGTGAGATCGTAATGGCTAAAACCCTAGAAGTCTAGCCTGTATGATTGTGTTTGCCTCTATGGACTAAACCCTCCAGTTTATATAGACACCGGAGGGAACTAGGGTTGTACAAAGTCGGTTACAGGGAAAGAAATCTTCATATCCGAACACCAAGCTTACAATCCACGCCAAGGAGAGTCCCATCCGGACACGGGTGAGAGTCTTCGGTCTTGTATCTTCATAGCCCATCAGTCCGGCCCATGTCCAACAGGCCGGACGCCCGAGGACCCCTTAATCCAGGACTCCCTCAGTAGCCCCCGAACCAGGCTTCAATGACGAGGTGTCCGGCGCGCAGATTGTCTTCGGCATTGCAAGGTGGGTTCCTCCTTCGATGACTTCAAAGCACCTGACTTCAAAGAGCTGTATTTGGCCGTCCATTTAATATCGTACCTATCGTCTTCTTGCATCCATAGCTTCAGGTTCCACGTGTCGAGCGAATACGAGAGGTCATGGTATTTTTTGCACATAACACCCTGGCCATGTAAGAGAGGCGTCTATTTAAAGAGATTGGATCTCAGATCCATTCCACACCAAGCGGAAAATCCTCAGAGCTTGCTAGGAGAAACCATTCCAACATGGCTAGCGCTCCCAGTTCTTCCTCCCGCCCCCACGGCTCCGAAAAAGGAGATTGGGAAAGATGCTCTGTATCCCATGATCAGCTGGTGAAGCTGCAAACGCAGGGATTTCTTCCCCCTACAGATCTAGTCCTTGTTCGGGCAGGATTGACCTCCTTCAACAGCGGGGCTCAGGCGGAGAATTTCCCCAATCCATCCAGGGGGAACGAGTGTGCTTCATTCCCTACTTGTTAAGAGGCGTCGGATTTTCAATCCACCCTTTCCTCCGAGGACTTCTGGTGTATTACGGCCTCCAGCTGCACAATCTCACTCCTGCCTCCATTCTGCACATCGCGGGTTACGTTGCTCATTGTGAGCTATTCCTGGGTTGTGAGGCCCATTTTGATTTATGGAGGAAACTATTCTCCCTCGTCCCTCGCAACCAAGAGGGATGGATATTCGAAGTGGGCGGTGCCGAGGCATGGTGCATAGCCGGAACTGAATACCTATCCGGCACGCTGAAGAAGGCATCCGAAGAGTGGCCTTCCGAATGGTTCTATATCGAGGATGTCGCTCTCCCCGATCAGTTCGAATGGGTCTTCCCGAATTTTCAAATGCTCCATTGAAGAAATGTCACAGCTGGCACCCTTGCAGCCTCGAGGAGGAAGATAGGGCGGAAGTCCGTCAACTGATGGGCAAGATAAGGACACTTGCCCAGTCAGGATTATCAATAATCGAGGTAATGGCGACTTCCATAGTGCGGGGGGTCCAGCCACTCCAATACAGAGGTCTTCCCATGTGGCAATATAATGGGGAAGATGACGCCTCATGCTGCGGTCGGAAGGGTCCGGACACTCCCGTCGCGTTGGCCAAAATATTGGCCGAACTGTACAAAGGGGAGAAAGAGGAGTTCACTCATCTTAAACATCTAGATGGATTTTCCATGTACAGTCCTCCTAGCTGGGTGAGTTCTAATCCCACCACTTTACTCAATCCTCTCCCTGAGTCACTTTCAATGGACATTAACCCATCCACTTGCAACAGGAATGGCGGAAGGTTACCGAGGGGATCCATAGCCCCGCTCCACAGCCAGAGGATCACAACCAGGACCTTGACCCCAGATTCGAAGAGGATCCAGACATATTTGTGGAGCTTGAGGATGGAGTGTTCTACCAGGCGAGCTATGATAGCACGGAAGTGGCCATCATCGCCGACTATCCCTGCCTCCACCCTGTCTCCAATATAAGTTATCAAGAGACACCTTCTTCGAAATAGCTTCCTCATTACTCCTCACCCATCGCACTATTTCGTGCTCTAAAGGGGAGGCGCCCGACGTCTCAACATGCACCAGAGGCATCTCCTAAGAGAGCGGAGCCCGTGCCGAGCAAATCTTTGAAGAGGAAGGCGAACGACAACACAACAGAGCCTTCATCAAAGAGGTATGGTTTTTTAATCACGCCCCCTGGCAGTTACATCAAACTATGAAATTATCCGCTGTGTCTTATCAGGAAAAGCGTTCGCCGGACTATGTCCGAGGATCATGTCGGCCGCACCTCCACAAGTCAGGTTCCCGACCCTGCCTTAAAGGCGAGGGCTGATATGGGAGTGACGCCGGATTGTCCTTCGGCAGAGGATTCAGATGATGTATCCGTCACAAACTCTGAAGTTGAAAGCGCCATGAATCATCGGCATCGGCGGGCCGCTCTTCACGACCCTGGTTTTACAAAAGAGGCATTCAACACCTTCAGCTCGGCTGATGCATACATCCGAGCTGCTTGAGACAGGCTTACCAGAGCCACGGACCAGCATTTGAAAGATATGCGGGTATGTACACATTTGTACAAATCTGATAATTATGTACCAGTAGCCTTCGAGGCTTGAAGCAGTTGATACAACTGATTTAAGGATCATTGTATAACCAGGTTCTCGCAGAGAAGAACAACATGTTGTCTCAAGAGCTGGAAAAGTGTCGAACCCAACTAGTTGCTGCTACCCCCGAACTGGAGAAATCCAAGAAGGCATCGCCTGGTAATGTTCCCCTCCATCGAGAAAATATAATCATACACCAGCAATATTAAAACTTTTTGTACTCCTCATGGTAGGATTGTCAGATCAACTGAAGGAGGCCCTGCAAGTCGCGCATGCGGGGGAACAAGAGGCCAAAAGGAAACTGGCCGCGGGCGAACGTGTGCTGACACGGGTCAGGGATGAGAAAAATAAGCTACAAGATTCCAACACCCTGCTAGGCAAAGAACTAAAAGATGTGCGAGCCCAGCTGGCCGAGTCCGTGAAGGAGAATAAGAGGCTATGAGGTGGCATATTCAGTATGCTTTTCAAACTTGCCTCCATATAATTCGGCGAGGACAGGGACTGATAGATTTATGTCTGCAGGTATGCTGACTGGCCGTCCCGAAGAGGAAATGTCCGGACCTCAAGGCGACCTGCTACAAGAGCTGTCCCAAATGCACAAGCGAGCTCGGCAAACAATGCAGAGTGTTGCCAAGGCTTTATGGCCATCCGCCTCCCCTCCAGGGAGTATGGCGGAGCTCGTGGAGCTATTCAAAGGAGCACGGCGGCGTATTCTGTTATGGAAGATATCAACCTGCCGAGAAGGTGCGCGGGAGGCCTGGGCCATGGTGAAGACACAGTACACCAAGATTGATCCCAATCATATGGCCCGGGTTGGACCTCTAGGGTCAGACGGAAAAGAAATTCCCGTTAGTTTGGTATATGACCAAGTAAAAGTAGCCGCTAAATATTCCCAACAGGATTGTAAGTTAGACAGCCTATTAGACGGCATAGAGGAGGAAGTTTTTGAGTCCAAGTGACTGTGTACTTTCCTTGATATATTTGTTCCTAGCCGGATTGTAAGACGATTGTCATGGCAGACCTTTTCGCTTCGACCTCTGGACCCGAAGGTACGAAGTGTTTCCGAATACCTAAGCGGCAAAATACACCGGGGTATGCATGGAAACCAGGCGTAGGGGTCAGAATTGCTTAAACAGACAAGTTGTATTCGGCTAGCTATGTTATATTACATTGTCATTGTAAGAAATATCTTCTAGAGAGAATAGTTCCATTAAGGGTTCCTTTCCCTGGGTGACCATGCGTTAATGTGCATGCCCGAACTATGATTGAGAAATCGCAGTATACGTAACATCTGGGGGTTCATTGTGTCGGACTCCACCGAAATATGCAAAATAAGGTTGAACTTTTTGATCGTGGTCCTGGGAAGAAAATGGGTTGTAATAAATTAGTAAAGAATTAGCAAATGGCTGCAAATTATAAAAAATATTAAATGGGCTTTATGTTGTCTGCCACAGATTTGGAGGCTGACTTGTGGGCCTACTAAGTTCATGCGTACACAAGGTTTCTCAAAAACGAAACTTAGTCAACAATCAACTCTACCAGCGTCAGCCCGTTAGATGTCAATCTAACGACAGTTGTGCTTCTTCGGTCTCTGATCATCCTGCCCCAGACGCCCAAACCAGCACCATCGGAACCGCCTGCTCCCGCCTCCCGTGGCCGGCTGTGCTGCCAGGCAGGCCTCACGGCCCCATTATACTCGCATCCCTTGCCTGTCTATCCCTCTACTCACCCACACCTCCTATTCTTTTCCGGCGACGGCAGCTGAACTAGTCAACCCTCGTACTCTCCATCATGTGGGCAGACACTGTCGTGTCTTCCCCGGCTCCGTGTCGTTCCCTTCGTAGGCCTTGCCGTCGTCCACCGCCCTGGTGCTCTCGGCGCGGCGTGGTCAACGATGTCCATCCAACGGCCGTAGTGCTTCTTCAACCTCTGGTCTTCTTGCTCCAGCCGCCAAAAGCAGCGCTGGTCGTGCCGCATGCTCCTACCTCCCATGGCCGGATGTGCTGCTGCGGAGGCCTCACCGCCCCCATACTACTCCCAGCGCTGGCCAGGCCATCCCTCCACTCACCCACTCCCCCTTTTATTCTGCGGCGACGGCAGCCTCACACCGCAGCCGAACCAGTGAACCCTCGTACTCCTCTCCGCGTGGGCATCCACTGTCGCGTCTTCCCCGGCTCCACGTCGTCCCCTTCCTAGGCCTCGCCGTTGTCCACCACCATGGTGCTCTCGGCGCGGCGTGGTCAATGTGTTCAACGACCGACTTCCATCGGAAGAGTACTGTACATGGAGAGGCTGACAGCTGGGTCCACGTCAGCCGCAAGGAAGTGCCTCCTTATTACGCGCAAAATAATTATTCCTCCACCTGACAGCAAGGACCCACCGGACGGGCCACCAATATTTCGTGAGAAAAACATTTCCCCCCTGACTGTTGGGACCCACCGGACGGGCCACCGTATTTCAAGAAAAAACGTTCCCCCCTGACTGCTGGGACCCACCGGACGGACCACCGTATTTCACAAAAAAATGTTCCCCCGCTGTCAGCTCGGACCCACCGGAAGTGCCTCCTTATTACGCACAAAAAAATGAATACTCCCCCTGCTAGCTGGGACCCACCATGGTGGTAGGCTGACTTGTGGGTCTACTAAGTTGACGGGGACGGAGGGCTTTGTCAACTTAGTCAATATGAACGATTCTAGCTCCAGTGACTGTACGATGTCCATCCAACGGCCGTCGTGCTTCTTCAATCTCTGCTCTTCCTGCTCCAGCCGCTCAAACAAGCGCCGACGGGACTGCCTGCTCCCTCCTCCCCGCTGCCGGCTGTGCTGCCGCGCAGGCCTTGAGACGTCTCCATCGTATCTATAATTTTTGATTGTTCCATGCCAATATTCTACAACTTTCATATTCTTTTGGCAACTTTTTATACTATTTTTTGGGACTAACATATTGATCCAGCGCCTAGTGCCAGTTCCTGTCTGTTGCATGTTTTATGTTTCGCAGAAACCACATGTCAAACGGAGTCCAAACAGGATAAAACGGACGGAGAATTATTTTGGAATATTTGTGATTTTTGGGAGGAAGAATCAATGCGAGATGATGTTCGAGGTGGCCACGAGATAGGGGCCCACGCCCACTTAAAGTGGGCGCGCCCCCCACCCTCATGGGCCACCCGTAAGGCGGTTGATGCCCTTCCTTGGCCGCAAGAAAGCTATTTTTTGGAAAACGACATGGGCGAAGGTTTCAATCCAATCAAAGTTACGGATCTCCACATATAAAGGAAACGGTGCGAGGGAAGAATTACGGAACACAGAAACAGAGAGATAGATCCAATCTCAGAGGGGCTCTCGCCCCTCCCAAGCCATGTGAGCCAAGGACCAGAGGGGGAAACCCTTCTCCCATCTAGGGAGAAGGTCAAGGAAGAAGAAGAAGAAGGGGGGCGCTCTCCCCCTTGCTTCCGGTGGCGCCGAAACACTGCGAGGGGCCATCATCATCACCGCGATCTTCACCAACACCTCCATCATCTTCACCAACATCTCCATCACCTTCCCCATCTATATTCAGCGGTCCACTCTCCCACAACCCGATGTACCCTCTACTTGAACATGGTGCTTTATGCTTCATATTATTATCCAATGATGTGTTGCCATCCTATGATGTCTAAGTAGATCTTTGTTGTCCTATTGGTGGTTGATGAATTGCTATGATTGATTTAATTTGCTTGTGGTTATGTTGATGTCCTATTGTGCCCTCCGTGTCGCGCAAGCATGAGGGATTCCCGCTGTAGGGTGTTGCAATACGTTCATGATTCTTTTATGGTGGGTTGCTTAAGTGACAGAAGCATAAACCCGAGTAAGGGGATTGTTGCGTACGGATAAAGGGGACTTGATGCTTTAATGCTATGGTTGGGTTTTACCTTAATGAATCTTTAGTAGTTGCGGACGCTTCCTAGAGTTCCAATCATAAGTGCATATGATCCAAGAAGAGAAAGTATGGGGCTGTTTGGATCTCGACCAAAACCAGCCCGACCAAAAAGTTGACAAGCCCGTAAAATTTGGTGGCCGTTTGGATCACTACCAAGGAATTGGCACGCCCAGCGTGCCTGCGAGACGCCAGTGTAAACTTAGCCAACTCACGGGCGAGTTGAGGGCGGCGAAAAGCTCTGCCAAAATTTTGGCATCCCACCCTGCACTCTCTGTCTCGTTGGGTCCCAAGTAACTATCCATTTATTTTATTAGTATCTGGTGCATGCTGGCTATACTTTAATCTGTGGGTAATCACAATGCATGCAAGCATGCTACTCCACAGTGCAGGGGCCAAGACATGGACGGCTACAATCCAAACAATGATCACTTACCAAAATTTTGGTCATGCCCTCACATTGGTCATGCCAAAAAATTGGTGGGGCTAGATGGGGCACAATCCAAACAGCCCCTATGTTAGCTTATGCCTCTCCCACCTAAAATTTGCTATCGGTCTAGTAACATAGTCAATTGCTTAGGGACAATTCCACAACTCCTACCACCACTTTTCCACACTCACTATATTTACTTTATTGCATCTTTATCTAAACAGCCCCTACTTTTTATTTACGTGTTCTTTATTATCTTGCAAACCTATCCTATCACACCTACAAAGTACCTCTAGTTTCATACTTGTTCTAGGTAAAGCGAACGTCAAGCATGCGTAGAGTCGTATCAGTGGCTGATAGGACTTGAGAGAGTATTAGTTCGACCTTTAGCTCCTCATTGGGTTCGACACTCTTACTTATCGAAAGAGGCTACAACTATCATGTGTTCTTGCGGGTCATCAAGAACTTTTTCTGGTGCCGTTGCTGGGGAGTCATAGCGTGGGGTGAATATTCTCGTGCGTGCTTGTTTGCTTTATCACTAAGTAATTTTTATTTGTTGTTCTTAGTTGTTCTTTATCATTAGTTATGGATATGGAACACGAAATACCAAAAAAATTAAGTGTACTTGCTACGCATGGAGATGGGGAACCTCCTAAAACCCTCGATGCTTATTATGTTCGAAATAATATGTACTACTTTGATAATCCTGAGAAAACCCAACTCAACTTTATAATGGGAGACACGTTGGATCAACGTGAATACTTTAGGGATTATCGCTTGACACAAAAAGGGAAACTATTATGGGATCAAATTCAAATGTTGAAGTGGTATGCTAGGGATCTATGCATGAGATATGATATTACTTGTTGCTCTAGGATGAAGGCTCCGCACCTTCCCTTTTCATGCAAATTTAATGATAATGAAACCTTAGCTTCTTATGCTAATGGTATATATGATTACTATGATGTGGAATAAATAGAAGAATTTATTGCTTTTAAGGCTGCTTATGAAATTGAATCTTTGTTTGAAAAGTATGAAGCTTTTGATGTTGATGGTGTTTATAGGCCTGAAAATTTTCCTATACTTAGATATTGCTATGAAAATTATGAATACAATTACAATATTAATGCATTTATCGAGAAAGTCTCCGCTGTCCAAGAAGAGAATAATACTTTGCAGGAAGCTATGGAAGAAGAAATTGATGAAACTATGAGCTCATTGCATGAAAAAGATGATGAGGAGAGCGAAGAACAAAAGGAGGAAGAGCGGATTGATCACCCGTGCCCACCTTCTAATGAGAGTAACTCTTCAACTCATACATTGTTTAATTCCCCTTCGTGCTTACCGAAGGATGATTGCTATGATCTCGTTGATTCTCTTGAAATATCCCTTTTTGATGATGCTTGATATGCTTGTGGCCAAGATGCCAATATGAATTATGCTTATGGATATGAACTTGCTATAGTTCCTTATGTTAAACATGAAATTGTTGCTATTGCACCCACGCATGATAGTCCTATTATCTTTTTGAATTCTCCAAACTACACTATATTGGAGAAGTTTGTGCTTATTAAGGATTATATTGATGGGTTGCCTTTTACTACTACACATGATGATTTTGATGGATATAATATTCATGTGATTGCTGCTCCTACTTGCGATTATTATGAGAGAGGAACTACATCTCCGCCTCTTTATGTTTCCAACACGATAGAATTGCAAGAATCTGCTTATACTATGCATTGGCCTTTACTAGGTGTGCATGAATTGTTCTTTTATGACATGCCGATGCATAGGAAGACAGTTAGACTTCGTTGTTGCTTTATATATGTTACTTTGTGCTCACTACTAAATTACAAATCATTGTTAATTGAAATTGGCTTTGATATACCTTGGGATCCGGGTGGATTCAATACTTGAGCACTAAATGCCTAGCTTAATGGCTTTAAAGAAAGCGCTGCCAGGGAGACAACCCGGAAGTTTTAGAGAGTCATTTATTTCTGTTGAGTGCTTTTATATAATTTAAAAACAAAAAAAGAGGGGAACCTAAAACTTTTCAAAAAGGAAAGTGAAAGTGAGAGAGATAAGCATTGTTGAAGTGGGAGCTAGCCCTGAACTTAGTTCATGCTCGCGGAAACTTTGTGAATCTTAATTACAGAAACTTTTCAAATAAAATAATTATCCCCTTGTACAATTCCATTGTTTTATAAAAATAATGTGCCAAGGTTTGCCTTTAGGATGTTTACAATGCTTGTTGGTTTGTATGGTGCATGACAGAAACTTTGGCTGTAGTGCGTGATTTTACATTTTTAACTAGAACGTCAATTGGTTATGATTCCTTTTGAACTGTCTTTCTATAAAACTCTTTTATTTTTCCTAATTTTAGTAGAATTTTTGGGGTAACAGAATTATGGTGGATGTTCATATTGCTACAGACTGTTCTGTTTTTGACAGATTCTGTTTTTGATGCATAGTTTGCTTGTTTTGATGAATCTATCAATTTATATTAGTGGATTAAGCCATGGAAAAGTTATATTACAGTAGACACATTAAAAAAACAAAATATGAATTGGTTTGCAAAAGTACTTAGAGTGGTGATTTGCTTTATTATACTAACAGATCTTACCGAGTTTTCTGTTGAAGTTTTGTGTGGATGAAGTGTCTAAACGAGGAGGTCTAGATATGAGGAAAAGGAAGAGAGGCAAGAGCTCAAGCTTGGGGATTCCCGAGGCACCCCAAGTAAATATTCAAGGAGACACAAGCGTCTAAGCTTGGGGATGCCCCGGAAGGCATCCCCTCTTTCTTCAACAAGTATCTGTCAGGGGTTGGGTGCGACATATGCCAATGGATGGCTTATCATGGTGGGAGCGAGTAGAACATCGCCGGTGCCTGGAAACGGTATGAGGCGAAGACATGCACGCCGGTGGATCTTACCCAGCTTCAGGTCTCTCCGTGGAGATAATACCCCTACTGCTGCTCTGCGGGGTCTCCGCATGATCACTATGGCAAAGTGAGTACAAGGTTGCTCCTTGAGCTGTTTCTTGGAGGTAGGAGAAGGCAAGGCTAGCTCCCTCCTTCCTATATGATCTAGTCTAGTGCTAAAGGATCGATCCCCCTTGCATGGGTGCCCCGGGGGGCTTATATAGGCCTGCCCCCCAGGGATACAATGGTAATCCGGCTGGGGTGGGTCCCAGCCGTCTGTCTCTCAGGACGCCGTCTTCTCCGCCGACTGTTGGGCCCCGCCGATAGGCCCGGTACTGTAGCCGTGCTTCTAATGACGCTGGCTTGGTCATGGGGTCGTGGCAACAGTGCCGCCGCCTGGCGGTCGATCACTGCTGCCATTCCCCGTCTTGTCTGGTTAATGTCGTGCGGGGCCCATGGGAGGGGTTGGCCGACTCCCGGAGGCCGACTCCCAGCGGGTCCGTCTTGTGGCGCTCTTGCCGCCTTCTATACCCTCGTTGACAGGTGGGACCCGCCATCTCGGGCGTCTGAGACAGGCCGTCGTGGGCCTGATGCACCGCCCACGGGGATGAGGTCGAGGCGAGCATGGGAGCGATGCGCGCGGATGGAGATCTCCATCGATACGGCGCACTGTGGCCATGCTTGCCCTTCGTAAGCGGGGCAGGGATGGGCCACGCGGTGGCCGTACCCCGTCCCGTCTATCATCGCGAAGGCAGGAGGTGGGCGGGGCCGCGGGCCGACTCTCCATAGCCGGCTTCTCTGGAAGTCGCCAGCTAGGAGTCGGCTTATCTCGAAGTCGTCCATGCGACTCAGCCGTGAGGGGCAGTCGGCGGCCTCGCCGCCGACTCCCAGAAGGCAGATCTTTATCGTGGGTTCTTGAGTGGCGCAGCCCGCCCCGATGTCTTGAAAGTTTCAGGGGCTCGGGTTAGCCTACCCGTGGCCCATTACTCGACAGTAGTCCCCGAAGCTGGTGAGGCGCTGAGGGAGACATGTCGAGGAGCCTCAACAGTTTCATCTTTCGGGTGGTGGAATTTGAACCTTGCTCGCCGTCTTCCTCTAGGCCGACTAGCTGGAGCCGGACTTGTAGGAGGCCGTCTTGCCCCTTAAGGAGTTTGTAGGTCGCAGCGGGATCCAGGCAGCGTGCCTAATAAGCTTCCAGGCAGCCGCCCGTTGCGGACCCGTCGCATGGCGCCACGCGGCAGGGTCAGTCTGCCCACCCACGCGCGCGATGGGACGGGCTGTCAGGCGGGGCCCGCCACTAAAGTGCCTCGGCATGTGAACGGATTTGTTGCGGCCCTGTGGACGGTTGGGGTTCCCACGTCGTAACTGCGCACAGTTACTTCATGTGGTAAATCGTGGGGGGCGTGGGGTCCTGGGCACAGTTAATCCCACGCCCGCCCCATCGGCTTCTCAGCCCACGAGCCTATAAGTAGGCGGGAGGAGGGGGGCAGCAGAGCACGCACGCCCATCTCCCCTACTCCCTTCACTTTCTCTTGCTTCTTCTTCCTCTCGCCGCCGCTGCGCCGAACCACGCCACGCCCGCAGCGATGAGCTCTTCCTCCGCAGCCACACCTCCTGCCGTGCGCTCCGGCGTGTGGGACGGCTCCGAGGTGGACGAGGACCACATCGAGTTTCTTCATAAGACGCATCACCTCCCCAGCGAGAACCTAGTGCGGGCCCGTGCCGCGCCGGCGAGGGAGATATTGCCGGCGTTGGAGGAGGGCGAGCGGGTCGTATTCCGCTCGCACCTCATGCGCGGCCTAGGGCTGCCGGCGAGCAGTTTCTTCCACTCCTTGGAGTTCCATGGGCTCCAGCCGCACCACCTCACTCCAAACACGGTGGTGCTCCTGGCTGCCTTCGCCACATTGTGCGAAGGTTCCTCGGCGTTCTCCCCACCATCGAGCTATGGGGGAAGTTCTTTCAGTCCAAGCTCGGCACGCACGTCGCCGGCGTGCTGGCCCAGTGTGGTGCCCTCATCGCGATGCGGAGATCGATGGCCGACAATCCGTTTCCCACCATCCCGCTGATTAAGTCGGTGAAAATGTGGCAGCGGTCTTATTTTTATGTGAAGAACGTCGCCCCAGACAGCGACTGGATCAATCTGCCGCCTTACGAAGCGGGCGCACCGGCTGGGAGGCTCCCTAGCTGGTCCCACCGGGTCAAGACGCTGACTCCCGCTGGTGCCGCCACCGTCGCACGACTCCGAGTGCTGACGCAGTCGGAGGGTCTGACCGGGGCCGACCTGCTGGCCGCCTTTGTGGCGCGCCGAGTTCTCCCACTCCAAGGCCGACCTCATCTGATCTGTCAGATGAGCGGCCACCGAGACCCGAGTCGGATGTGCTCCAAGGACATGCCCCATGCGGAGGTGGCAGACACGGTGAATTAGATCGCGAACTGCAATCTCGCGGCGGATTGGCAGTTCGGCAAGGAGCCGTACTCACGCGCCAACCCCCCGCCTGCCGTGAGTCGTCTCTCTTCTTCTTCTGTCTTCTTTTGCAGCCGAATCCGACTTCTGATCTTTTTTTGGTTTTCTCCGAGTCAGAACTCCCTCATCCAGCCTTCAGCCGGCACCATGAGCTCGGCCCGTCAGTTCGTCTCCGACCGGGCGTAGAGCGACGTCGACGACCCTGACTTGGGGGCGGCGGCGATGGAAGCCGACGCCGAAGGAGGAGGAGGAGGAGGAGGCTTCAGGCCCTCGGCCACCTTTGCTGACTGGCCTGATGACGATGCCGAGGGGGAAGTTGCCCCGCACCACCAACCAAAGGTCGGCCAGCCGGGCGCGAGTTCCTCCGCCGGCTTGGATGGTCAAGGCGGTGCAAAGAGGCACCGGGCCGGGCCGAGCTTGCTTGGCGGCCGGTTGAAGAAGTTCAAGGGGGCGGCCGCCGCAACCAAGCGGGAAGAGGCAGTCGCGAAGGCCAACCGCTTTCGTAAGGAAGTGAAAAAGCCGCCACTGGTCTCTGCGTAAGTGCTTCCGCCTTTCATCTTGTTTTCTACTGGTGAATTTTGTCCAAATCTCTTACATGCCTTCCTCGCTTCAGGGCTCCCCTTACATTCGAGAGGGTCGCCGCCGCCTCCATCATGGGGTCGGCAGAGACATCCGCCACTACTCGACGGATTGACCCCGCCGCTGACCTCCGGGAGGCGACGGAGCGGAAAGCGTGAGAGAAGCGCGACGAGGACGAAGCCGCCCGCATGGAGAAGGCGGAGGCCGAGAAGGTGGCGGCCTCCGCCCAGAGGAAGCTGGATGAGGCCTAAGCCGCCGTCACAGCAAGGCGGCGAGCTGAGGAGGCCGCGCGCCGCCAATCGGCGCTGCTTGTCATCCCGCTGAGCTCCACGCAGCCGTCCCCGGAGTTCACGGGGCAGACTGGGGAAGCCGGCGGCGAGAACCCCATCATGGAGCGGGAAAGCGGCGAGGCCTCCATGTCGGACACGGCCGTGCCGCCTCCGCCGCCTCCGCCGCTGTTTGGGAACGCACGAGGTAAACAGCCGGCGGGCCCGCCGGTGCCGCTAACTGAGGACGAGTCCATGGCGAAGCTGCTCCTTCAAGTCGCCTCGCCAGCAGGCCGCCTCCTTGAGAAGGCGATTTCGGCGCCACGCCCCTTGGAGACCGGCGCCGCCAGCTCGGCCATCCCACACGCCGAGGCGACGAGCGCCGCGCCCGTTGGGCGGGTGCGAGGAGGCGGCACAGGCCCGCTGAACCAGGCGCTTCTGGACGTTCAGGCGAAGCTGCGGGCCGAGGGTGACGCCATCCAGAACTGCACCAAGGCGCATCTGGTGTCGCGAGCGGCCGTCCGGGTATGCTTTCCTTTTTGCCGTTTTCCTTTTTCTTCTCGTGAAGCGGCAGCACTGCTGGTGTAATCCCCAAGTTTCGGGCGGTTCTTTGGCGGTGGCTCGAACTCCATCTGGCGAGTTCCAAATGTTTACCCTTGTCTAAAATTCTTATCACAGGAGTATCACAACCTCCGCGTCACTGCCTTCAACCGCAATGTTGAGGAGCTGGGCAAGCGGACTGTCGAGTTGTCGGAGAGCCGGAGTGAGTCCTCCTTCTTCTTTGCGGGGGCGCGCTGGCGCACCCGCGGGCTGTAGTCCCCGAGATTCGGGCCGACTACTGAGCAGTCGGGCCGGATCTTCCTGGCGACCTTCTTCTTTCTTGAAGCGCTGGCGCACACCAGGGCTGTAATCCCGAGATTGGCCGATTGCTGAGCGATCGGGCGGATCTTCTGGCGACCTTCTTTGTTGACGACTTAACGTCTTTTTTTCTTTTTATTCTTCAGAGGCCAACGCCACTCTTCAACAGCAGCTGGGCGAGGCCAACACCGCCTTGCATGCCAAGGGGGAGGAGTGCAGCAAGCTCGCCATAGAGCGCGACCTGCTGGCGGTGCAGCTGGCGGAGCAAAGGGAGCTACTCAAGAAGGCGCAGGACGAGGCAGAGAAGAAAAAGACTGCTCTCCTGGCCGAGTTTGAAAGCAAGCGCTCCTCCTGGACCGACAAGGAGGCACTGCTGATCTCCGGCTTTCATGAGATTGAGGACATCGTCGATGGTGAGTTTCTTTACTTTCTTTCTTTCTTTGAGCTGCTGACTATGGGTCGGGTTGACTCCTGATTTTTTGACTTGCTTCTTTTTTCGTCTTGGCAGACTTCTTCCCTGGCCACTCGCAGGCGGTCACTCAGGCCATCGAGGCTGATTGCGAGGCGCGGTGGGAAAATGGTGCGGAGATCGCCGCCAACGCCCCCCGGACCCTCGATGAGCAGCTTCTGAGCATCGAGGCTCGTTTGTGGCAGGCCCATCGGATGCTGCGCCGTCTTCAACGTGTTGGTGCCTAGGCGGTTGCCGCCCTGTGGCCAGACATGCCGGTTCTGCGCACTCCCAGTCAGACTGCCGATTGGCTGGAGGTCGCGGCTGGTCGTCTTGATGCCTGGAAGGGTTCCTCGGCCCGGGCTGGAGCACGCCGGGCCTTGGAATTCGTCAAGGCGTGGTATCCAGGGCTGGACCTGGACCGGCTGGCCGTGTTCCGGTCAGAAGCCCAGGCGGAGCTAATAGCTGTGGAAGATGCCCTTGTCGCGCGTGCAGCGGCGATTGCCGACTACGCAGACACCAGCGTCTTCGTCCCCGATCGGACTGAAGACGGCGGAGAGGCGCCACTGGAGTGGTTCGGGTAAACCCGGATTATGACGAGGACTCGGCGGAGGTGATTGGTTCCAGCGCCGAGGAGGAAGGTGTGACGGAGGCGCCAGAAGACGGAGCGGGCGACCAGCCTCAGCTCGACCGCGCCTCTAGCAACAAGCCGCGCCCGACCGAGCTAGCTGCCGCTGGAGATGATCAAGCCGAGACTGTCCAGCCGGCCACCCCGGTGCCTGACACCGCCATCTCTTCCGACCCTCCGAACCCGTCTGCCGCTTCCTAGGCTGCCGTCTTGCCTTCATTTTATCTGCTTTAGTAGTCTTTGAAAAACTTGTTAATTCGAACAATTCCACCCGCGGGGTGTATTTTGAACTTCTGCCTGAAGATTCGGCCAAGGGCCTATGTTATGTAAATATTTATCTGAATTCTATCTTTCCTTGCTTATTGCTCCTATGGCTTTTTCCTTTGCCGCCTTCCCTTAGTCGCCGCCTTGCCACACGGACAACCGTTCTGCGGACTGCAACTGGATCAAATGCTTGGATACTTTGGGAAGGCAAGTACTCGGCCATTTTTTAGAGTCTTTTTAACAAGTTGGATGGAAAGCGGCAAGCTGACTACTCAAGAGTCGGCTTCGCTAAGAGAGGCAGGAAGCCGGCTTAAGCTATGTTTATGCTTTGAG
Organism: Aegilops speltoides; assembly: GCA_021437245.1. Lineage (NCBI taxonomy): Eukaryota > Viridiplantae > Streptophyta > Magnoliopsida > Poales > Poaceae > Aegilops > Aegilops speltoides. The sequence continues at coordinate 46,354,933 of CM038143.1, read as the reverse complement.
TCCTTAGCCGTTTTTCATGTGGGCGCCCATTCTTCTTTACTCCTGCCCACCAAACAGTCGCTCTGCAAGCTGCGGCTTCTGACAGGAGACGGCTTAGGCACCACACACTACTTGTCTGACTGCAGGAAGCATTCCATAGCGTGAGGCGGCCAGTCCCCGGGCTGACTAGTCGAGCCCAGTGCCAAGCGGCATAACAAAGAGTAGCATACTCGAAGGCATAATTCTTATCATACAGAAATCAAAAAGGGCAGTCCCCAAGCTCGTCTCGGGGGGCCCGAAGTCTTGGTACTTTAATACAGAGGGTAGCGTGGTACATACTGCATCAACTGTAAAATCTTCGGAGAAGATTTGTGTTCCATGGGCGTTCCGTCTCTTTGCTGGAGTCATCCCTCTTGCATGCTCGGGGCTTTTGAGCGTCGATCAGGTAGTAGGAGTCGTTGCCCAGCACTTTGCTGATAATGAAGGGGCCTTCCCAAGGCGCCGACAGCTTGTGCTGGCCGGTTGTTCGCTGGGTCAGTCGGAGCACAAGGTCGCCCTCTTGGAAAGATCTCGGGCTGACCTTCCTGTTGTAGTATCGGCGCAAGCTCTGCTGGTAGATGCTGGATCGGCTGAGTGCCAACAGCCAGCCCTCTTCCAGCAGATCGACACCGTCTTGACGTCCTTCTTCGGCTTCCTCCTTGGTGTACATGGTGACTCGCGGGGAGTCGAACTCTATGTCCTTTGGGATGACGGCTTCAGCACCGTAGACAAGGAAGAAAGGTGTGAAGCTAGTTGACTTGTTTGGAGTCGTGCGCAGACTCCAGAGGACGGCTGGCAACTCATCAAGCCAACAGTCGGCCGAACGCTCCAGTGATTCGACCAGTCGAGGCTTGATGCCAGACAGGATGAGGCCGTTTGCTCGCTCTACCTGGCCATTTGACTGCTGGTGGGCAACGGACGTGTAACACCCCGGATGTAAAACTTCCATATTTGGCAATATATCAATGTTGGTCTCCATCCAATTCCATTCGGGGTTCGATCGTTTGGTCTCATTTTGTTTTGTTATGTTGTTCTACTCATTTCATTGCCATGCTTACCTTGTCATATTGCATTTGTGCTTCTTGTTATATTCCTTTTAGCCATCATATGTTTGCATCATGTGCATATCAATGTTGTGTTGTGCTTAGGTCTACTTGCATTTCCATGATATGCATGCATGATATGTTGTTGCATGTTCTATGTGTGATCCATGCATCACCACCTCTCCTTCTCTTTCTTTTCCTTGCAAGTTCCATTTTACCCTCCTCCATTAATGTTCAACTTTCCCTCAATATTCTATCACCATGTCAGTTACCTCTCTGCCAAGTTACACCCATTTTGGAGTTGGTTTGGTTGGGGTCAAAAATGCTTCAAGTTTGAACCTAATTCAACCTTGGAATATTTTTCTTCCTCTAAAATGCCCAAGCCATTTTTGCAATTTTGTGCTTAATCCCAGGAGCTTGGGAATATTTTCATATTTACCGAATGCCTTTTCTAGTCCACTGGCCTTTTTCGTTTCTTCAGCTGGTTATTTAAATAATCAGAAACTGGAAAGAAATGAGCAGGGGGACTTACCTCTCCTTACCTGGGCCTTCCCCCTCACCTACAGCCTAGCAGAGCACAGCAGCCGCTACTACCGCAGCCCAGTCAGCCCACGCGTACAGGAGGATCTTCAATCTCCTGTACGGCAGCGCATCCAGACGCGCCACGTCGACGTCCGGTCGATTTGATGGCCAAAGAAGCGTCGCTAGCCCTATATTACATGTCCGCCGCGCCCTAGGGTTCCTCCTCGACCGATCCCCCTCCTCTACCTGCCTCGCCGCCGCCTAGGTTAGCTCCACGCGCGTCGCTGTCGACCTGGCCGCCATGAAATGACCGAGCTTCAGCTCGAGCTCGGGATAGCCCTCGCTGACGTGCACTCCGGCCACCTCCGCCTCGCCAAGTACATCCGTCTTCCTCCACGACGTCGACTACGTCCCCGCCGTCCTCTTCCTCGCTTGGGATCGCCAAGTTCGGCTACCTCCCTGTCGTCCTCGTCCTCCCCTGCTTCGCAGAAAGCAGCCCCGCCAGGTTCAGAGCTCGTCCACGTCGCCGCAGGCTCGACTCGATCGCCGTATTCTTGTCCTTGGGTAAGGAGGTATACCCAACTTCCTCCCTGCTCCTTCCTGTCGTCAATAGATCACCGTAGGTGCTGCTTCGATTCAATCTTTCCCGTGCTCTTGGTGCTCCGGCGATCTCTGTAGTTTTAGTTGCGCATGTTTTGCTGCTGCATGTGCACACATGCTCTCCCCTCTTCCCACATGCTCGCCCTCGCTCGCTCGCCGTGCCCGTAGCCCCGCTTGCATCTGCACCCGCGCGTGCACCCTGCCTGCTCGCGTCGCCCGCTCGCTCGCCGTTCGGTACTGCGCCCGAGGCAAGCACGAGCTCGTGCTCGGGCATCGCAAGCACGCGCCTTCCACAGCCGCTCCGCGTGCACGCCCTGGCCCCGCCTTCGAATTCCGCACCCCCGCCTGTGACCCTCTGCTCCGGTGGTCGCCGTCGTGTTCGCTGGCAGCAGCGATGTTCTCGCACCAGCAGCCCCCTCCTATCGTTAGGACAAGTAGCCCAGCGACCGCTTCTTGTAGCGGTTGTGGTCTTGCTGTTCCACCCAGGAGTGTAGGGTTCGAATCCCAGCCTCCACATTTTTTTATCTTCGACCTTTTAATTTCTCTTGGGGCACTGACGTCTCGGCCCCACTGTCATACACACACCCGCATTGACCCACTGTCATACAAACACGGACACATCTCCCTCTTTTTTTTGTATTTTACTCTTATTACCCCGCGCTTTCCATTTCTGGAAAGTCCTCTCTTTCCATTTCAGGCAAATCCAAATCTGGACATTTCATTTCTGGAATACTGCCAATTCTGTCAATAGCCATTTTAGGCAGGTTTTAACTTAATGCACTTGTGTATGATTTTCTACTGAAACCCCAACATATTATATATGTTTTTGGGGTAGAAAAATCCCACCAACCCAGTGGTGGCATTAGTTTCTGCATTTGAGCAAGTTCATAAACATGTCATTTTACTTCATGATGTTGTCTTGTCATTTTTGCTACATTTATTGTGTGCATCTCATGGGCATGAGCTCTACATGTGTTATGTTCTATGCCATGCCATCTTTACAGAGGTGCTTGCCATGTATTTTTGTGATCTCTTTGGTGACTAGCACAAGCATGCAAACTAGGCATCTTAATGTTGCTGATTTCAGGGACTTAGTATTTTCACTAAGTCATGTCCTGCTGTTATTTTTATGCCATGTGTTCATATTGTTACAGAGAGATCTATGCCCATTTTGAGCATGATCAGTAAGGGTGGTTTGAACATATGGATGTGCTCTATCCATCCATGCCTTTGTTGGCAATTATGGAGTAGTCTAGCATGTCATTTTCGTGCTCTACTTTCGCTACAAAATGTTTCCTGGCAGATTGTTTACATGATATTCAATTTTTACAAAGTTGTTGTAGTTGATCCTTGTATGCTATGATGTTGTTCTTGCCATGTATAGCTTCTATGCCATGTCTTCTTTATGGATGTATGCTTAGTTTATCATGAAATGCTCTGTAGTGAGTGCATCAAGCTCACGAACATGCCTACTTGTTATCTGCTTTTGCCATGTCCATTTTTTCTGCTAAGTCTGAGATCTGTAATGAAAGTTGCTATGTTTACATGGGTGCCATCATTTCTTATGGTCCTTTTGGCTTATGGTCAGTAAGGGACTTTTGATCTATGCTTTGAGTAGATTCCTACCATGTCTTGTTTTGCTATTATAAGTTCATGTAGCTTGTTGATAACTTGCTCTGAACATTGCTTCGTGATGCCGTTTATGCCATGCCCAACCTGATATTTTTTTGCACTTTCACCATGCTTGTTTGAGCCTGTTATGATGTGATTTAGCCGTAGCTCAGTGTTCCTCTTTTGTTAAGCATCTCCTGTAGATCACTGTCATATGCTTTGTTTTTATGTTGGGGTGTTGTAGCATAGTTTCTTGTTGCATGCTAAGTAGCATCGTGCTGTTAATCGCAGCTTTCTGTCATTCTTGTTTTGATTGCCATTTGCAAACCGTGCATCCGATTCCGGTGATCTTTATATCAATTTCAACCGAAACCATCTCATCTTTCCAGCGGCATACTTGGTTTTCCAAGTTGATGCCTTGTACATCATTTTCCTTCCGGAGCACGCATATGCATTGCATATGACATCTCGCATATCATGTCATGTTTTGCATTATATTGTTTGTGCATTGCTCCATGTTTGATTGTGGTTCCATTGCTTGTGTTCTTGCTTTGGGTAGAGCCGGGAGACGAGTACGTGCACGAGGAAGCTGTTGAGAACGCTTACGAGGATCAAGCTTTCGACAACTCTGAGAACCTTGCAGGCAAGATGACCATACCCTCGAAATCACTTCTATCTTTGCTTGCTAGATGCTCGCTCTTTTGCTATGCCTATGCTATGTTACCTACCACTTGCTATATCATGCCACCCATATTGCCATGTCAAACCTCTAACCATCCTTTCCTAGCAAACCAGTGTTTGGCTATGTCACCACTTTTGCTCAGCCCCTCTTATAGCGTTGCTAGTTGCAGGTGAAGATGAAGTTGGTTCCTTGTTGGAACATGGATATTTTGGGATATCACAATATCTATTGTTTTTTTAATTAATGCACCTATATACTTGGTGAAGGGTGGAAGGCTCGGCCTTATGCCTGGTGTCTTGTTCCACTCTTGCCGCCCTAGTTTCCGTCATACCGGTGTTATGTTCCTTGATTTTGCGTTCCTTACGCGGTTGGGTGATTTATGGGACCCCCTTGACAGTTCGCTTTGAATAAAACTCCTCCAGCAAGGCCCAACCTTGGTTTTACCATTTGCCACCTATACCTTTTTCCCTTGGGTTTTCGCGAGCCCGAGGGTCATCTTTATTTAGCCCCCCCGGGCCAGTGCTCCTTCGAGTGTTGGTCCGAACCGAGCAGCCTGCGGGGCCACCACGGGGAAACACGAGGCCTGGTTTTACTCGTAGCTTGACTTATCCGGTGTGCCCTGAGAACTAGATATGTGCAGCTCCTATCGGGATTTGTCGGCACATTCGGGCGGCTTTGCTGGTCTAGTTTTACCATTGTCGAAATGTCATGCGAACCAGGATTCCGAGACTGATCGAGTCTTCCCGGGAGAAGGTTTATCCTTCGTTGACCGTGAGAGCTTATGATGGGCTAAGTTGGGACACCCCTGCAGGGTATTATCTTTCGAAAGCCGTGCCCGCGGTTATGAGGCAGATGGGAATTTGTTAATGTCCGGTTGTAGAAAACCCGAAGTTGACCTTAATTAAAATACATCAACCGCGTGTGTAACCGTGATGGTCTCTTCTCGGCGGAGTCCGGGAAGCGAACACGATGTTGGAGTTATGTTTGACGTAAGTAGTTTCAGGATCACTTCTTGATCGCTACTAGCTTCACGACCGTGCCTTGCTTCTCTTCTCGCTCTCTTTTGCGAATGTAGCCACCCTATATGCTAGTCGCTTGCTGCAGCTCCACCTCACCACTCTGTCCTACCTATAAGCTTAAATAGTCTTGATCTCGCGGGTGTGAGATTGCTGAGTCCCCGTGACTCACAGATTCTACCAAAACAGATGCAGGTACCAATGATACCAGCGCAAGTGGGGCAATCGAGCTCAAGTGGGAGTTTGACGAGGACCATGGTCGTTACTATGTTTCGTTTCCAGACGATCAGTAGTGGAGCCCAGTTGGGACGATCGGGGATCTGTGTAGCTTTTGGGGTAGTCTTCTTTTATTTTGGTTCCATAGTCGGACCTTGAGTGTAATCTGGATGATCGATGTTTATTTATGTATTGTGTGAAGTGGCGACTGTAAGCCAACTATGTATCTCTTTCCCTTATGTATTACATGGGTTCTGTGAAGATTACCTCACTTGCGACATTGCTTTCAATGCGGTTATGCCTCTAAGTCGTGCTTCGACACGTGGGAGATATAGCCGCATCGAGGGCGTTACAGGATGCTAAGTCCAGTCAGATGCCCTGTGTCGCGCACTTGGGAGATATAGCCACATCACGGGCATTACAAGTTGGTAATCAGAGCCATCCCCGACTTAGGAGCCCCCTGCTTGATTGTTTGCTGGCTTTGTTGAGTCTAGAACAAAAATGTTTTGAGTCTTAGGATTATATATATCGGAGAGTAGGATTCTTTTTACTCGTCAGTCCCTTCGTCGCTCTGGTGAGGTCTCCTGATGTAGAAGTTTTGACTCTCCTCTCCTCAGATTTCACTAAAAAAAATTTAGGATCACGCGGGTATCTTGGAATCGTTCCGATGGTTTTGTGACGAGAACATTGTTCTTGGTGCCTCCTGAAATTTAGGGTTGTGGCAGTGTCCCGGGGAGTTGAGCTCCGAGGTGTTGTCGTCACAATTTTATCGTTGTAGTGCTGGAAAACCTGAGTTTTGCCGACATCGAAAATCTCTTTTATGCAGTTGTTGGTGAGATAACCTTGACGTCACCCAGTACTAGGGAGTTCGGGAGTATTGCCATGACTCGTATAACGGATGCTTTTCGAAGGTTGAGGTACACGATTTCCGAAGGTTCCTTGGTTATGTGTTGATGGATGGATACATCTGGATGTAGGGATTTGTTAGTTTGGGTGAGATATATTGCTTCCCCTGTATCCCCAACACCTGATTGCATAACCAGAAAGTTTCGGGAGTTTATAGGTGGGATTCAAGTAGCTCTAGCATTTCTTCCCGCGGATATTTGGTTTGTGATTGGGTAATCCTTACCACTTATTTGTTCCAAGTTGTACCTTGTTTATTTCATTCATCAACCTCATATCAAGTGGCTTCTCACCTTAACGGACGTGATGTTTACTTTGGAATTCATTCATTCATCCTTGTTCGAATGTTTATTGTGAAAACTATATGTTGCAATTTCTATCCGTTGACTCAACGTGTCTATCTGTCAATCAAGATGCTAACGGATGTCACCCTCTTCAGGATGGCTCCGCCAACGCGTCAGAATCTGGAACGCAGTGATGGGAGTCAGGCGAACCCTCCACCTCCACCTCCGCCTCCGGAGGCATGGCAAACTTTGATGGCAACCACTAACGCCAACGTTCAGTTGTTGATTCAGCTGATGCAAGAGCGTAACCAAGGCCAAGGAAACCAAGGGAATCAAGGTCAAGGGCAGTTCAACCATCAGCCTCGTTTCCTACCCTCAACCAGTTCCTTGCAAATCAGCCAAAGTCTTCACCATCTCTTGTGCGAGGCCACGACGCCAAGCGATTGGCTCGTGGATATCAACAAGCATTTGAATGCAGCAATGTCAGCCTGAGGACTACGTCAAGTTCGCTTCTTTTCAGCTCAAGGATCGAGCAGCTGATTGGTTCCACAATACAAGGATTCCAGAGGAGGTCGAGTGATTACTTGGACTGATTTCTGCCGGGACTTTAAAGCTCACCACATTCCTACCAGTGTTGTTGAGAGCAAGCGTGAGGAGTTCCGCAATCTCAAGCAAGGCAAAATGTCAGTGTACGAATACAACAAGCAGTTTCAGAAACTTGCTCGCTTTGCTAAACAAGACGTTCCTGATGAACAGAGTATGATCTATCAATTCAGAGGTGGCCTTAGAGAGGATCTGCAGTTGGCTCTTGTTCTTGTTGAGCCTACTCAGTTTGATCAATTCTACAATATGGCCCTCAAGCAAGAAGGTGCTCAGCTTAAGTGTGAGGCTTCTAAGAAGAGAACCAGGGATGCAGTTCAGTTTTCTTCTTTCTCTCAAGTGGCAGCTAAGCAGCAAAAGTTCTACCTTCCTCCTCCTATGTTTCGTCAGCCTTACCAATAGAAGAACTCAGGTGGTCGTGGATCTTCCCACCCACCCAACCCAGGTTATCTGAACAAGTCTCAGCCTCAAGCTCCAAGGTCAAATGCTCCTTATCACCGTCCGCTCTCAGAAGTTGCTTGCAACAAGTGCCAGCAGAAAGGTCACTATGCGAACAAGTGTTTCAACCAAAGGCGCCTTCCTCCTCCTCCTCCTGTGAGGTCTTCAAGCAATGCAGTGGTCAAGCATAATCCAAAGCATGCAAAGGAGAACATGATGAATGCAGCTCAGGCAGAGGATTCTTCAAATGTGATCATGGGTAACCTTCCAGTTAACTCTATTCCTGCAAAAGTCTTATTTGATACTGGTGCATCGCATTGTTTCATGTCAAGACCATTTTTTGCCAAGATTGAATTCACTTCTTCACATTTGGTTAAACCCATGGGTTTCATTTCTCCGGGTAAACGGTTGAGCTCCAGTTTGGTGGTTCCGGATACCACAATCAAGATGGGCGACTATAGATTTCTAGCTAAACCAATTGTTCTTGGTGACTCTGATATCGATCTTATTCTCGGGATGGACTGGCTTTCTCAGCACAAAGCTCAACTTGATTGTGCTGCCAGGGAAATTCAATTGACACACTCTTCTGAGGATGTTATCATCTATGCCGCTCGTGATGAAACCATTCGGTTATTTTCTCTCAGTGAGAAGGGTGAGCTACACGCAATCTCTCAAATTCCAGTCGTTTGTGAGTACCAAGATGTCTTTCCAGAGGAGCTTCCGGGTATGCCTCCTCATCGGCCAGTCGAGTTCGTTATCGATCTTGAGGCCGGCACTGAACCCGTTTGCAAGCGTCCTTACAAGCTTGGACCTGAAGAACTGAAGGAATTGAAGAAGCAGCTCAATGAACAAGAGCGTCTGGGTTTGATCAGACCGAGTTCATCTCCATGGGGATGTGGAGTTCTTTTTGTCCAGAAGAAGGATGGCATGGACCGACTTTGCGTCGATTACCATCCAGTGAACAAGAAGACAATCAAGAACAAGTATCCACTTCCCAACATCAATGAGCTTTTCGAGCAACTCAAAGGTGCTAAAGTTTTCTCCAAGCTTGACCTCCGTATGGGTTATCATCAGATTCGCATTCGTGAACAAGATATTCCCAAGACAGCATTCAGAACAAGCTTTGGTTCTTATGAATATACTGTCATGTCTTTCGGCCTTGTCAATGCTCCTCCAACATTCTATCGAATGATGAACTTTATCTTCAACCCCTACACCAATGATTTCGTCTTGGTGTATCTCGATGATATTTTGGTCTTCTCCAAGAACAAGCAGGATCATGCCAAACATTTGCGATTGGTGCTCGACAAGCTCAGAGAGCATCAATTCTATGCGAAGTTTTCCAAATGTGAGTTCTGGCTTGATGAAGTTCTTTATCTTGGTCACATCATCTCCGCCAACGGCATCGCTGTTAATCCCGAGAAGGTGTCTTCAATTGTGATTTGGGAACCTCCTCAGAATGTCAAGTAGCTCCGCAGTTTTCTTGGTCTTGCAAGCTATTGCCGAAGATTCGTTGAGAACTTCTCTAAGATTGCAAAGCCTCTTTACAACCTCCTCCAGAAGCATGTCAAGTATGTCTGGACGCCTGAGTGTGACTTTGCTTTCAACACCCTCAAAGAGAAGCTAGTCACAGCTCCTATCTTGACTCCTCCTGATGAATCCAAGCCATTCGAAGTTTTCTGTGATGCTTCTCTTCAAGGTCTTGGTGCTGTGTTAATGCAAGAGAAGAAAGTTGTGGCCTATACCTCTCGTCAGTTGAAGCCCAACAAAAAGAAATACCCCACTCACGATCTTGAGTTGGCGGCAGTTGTCCATGCATTAATAGCATGGATACATCTCTTGTTGGGAAGGAAAGTGGACATTTTCACCGATCACAAGAGTCTCAAGTATATCTTCACTCAACCCAACCTCAACCTCAGGCAAACTCGATGGGTCGAAATGATTCAAGAGTACAATCCAAGTATTGAATATACTCCTGGCAAGGTGAATGTGATTGCAGATGCCTTGAGCAGAAAGGCTTATTGCAACAGTCTAATTCTCAAGCCATTTCAACCGGATCTTTGTGAAGCTTTCCGCAAGCTGAATCTTCAAGTTGTTCCCCAAGGCTTTCTTTCCAACCTCATAGTCTCTCCTACTTTGGAAGATCAAATTCGTGAGGCACAACTCTTGGATACCATGGTGAAGAAGGTGAAACGTGGTATCGACAAGGGCATTCCCAAATACAAGTGCTATCGCTTGGATGACAAAGATACTCTTTTCTTCGAGGACCGAATTGTGGTTCCCAAAGGCGATCTGAGAAAAGTCATTATGAACGAGGCACACAATTCCCTTCTATCCATTCATCCTGGAAGTACGAAGATGTACCATGACCTCAAGGAGTCATATTGGTGGACTTGAATGAAGCGAGAAATTGCTCAATTCGTGAATGAATGTGATGTCTGCAGAAGGGTGAAAGCAGAACACCAAAGACCAGCTCGTCTCCTCCAACCTCTTGCTATTCCGGAATGGAAGTTTGATCATATCGAGATGGACTTCATGACTGGTTTTCCTAAGTCCAAGCGTGGAAATTATGCTATCTTCGTTGTCATTGACAAGCTTACTAAAGTGGCTCATTTTCTTCCTATCAAAGAATCTATCACAGCAGCTCAGCTGGCAGAGCTATACACCTCCAGAATTGTCTCCTTGCACGGCATTCCACAATTTATTTCTTCAGACCGTGGAAGCATCTTCACTTCTAAGTTCTGGGACTCCTTTCTGAAGGCCATGGGCACCAACATTCGTTTCGGCACAGCTTTCCATCCTCAAACAAGTGGCCAAGTCGAGCGAGTCAATCAAATCCTCGAAGACATGCTCAGGGCTTGTGTCATTTCCTTTGGCATGAAGTGGGAAGATTGTCTTCCATATGCCGAGTTCTCCTACAAGAACAGCTTCCAAGCGAATTCGGGCAAGGCCCCATTCGAAATTCTCTATGGCAGGAAGTGTCGTACTCCTCTCAATAGGTCCGAGACAGGTGAACGCCAACTTCTTGGCAACGACTTGATCACAGAAGCCGAAGAAATGTGCAAAGTCATTCGTGAGAATCTCAAAGCCGCACAATCGCGCCAGAAGAGCTATTATGATGACAAGCACCGTGATGTGGCTTTTGAAATCGGACACCATGTCTACTTCGCGTCTCTCAATGAAAGGCACTTTCGCCGCCCGGTATCAAAGGGAAGCTTGCCCCTAGATACGTGGGTCCTTTCAAGATCATTGGCAAAAGAGGCGATCTCGCCTATCAACTCGAGCTTCCATCCAACTTTGCAAACATGCACGATATGTGTTTCACGTGTCACGGCTTCGCAAGTGCTTCAAGACTCCTGAGCGCACTATCAACTTTGAAGAAATTGACCTCCAAGAAGATCTCTCTTATCATGAGCACCCCGTTGCTATTCTTGAAGAAACCGAGCGCAAAACTCGCAACAAGTCAATCAAATTCTTGAAAGTGAAGTGGTCACACCATTCCGACCGAGAAGCCACCTGGGAGCGCGAGGATCACCTCCGTTCCGAATATCCGGAGTTCTTTCAGTCCTAGATCTCGGGACGAGATCCTCTTGTAGTGGAGGAGAGTTGTAACACCCCAGATGTAAAACTTCCATATTTGGCAATATATCAATGTTGGTCTCCATCCAATTCCATTCGGGGTTCGGTCGTTTGGTCTCATTTTGTTTTGTTATGTTGTTCTACTCATTTCATTGCCATGCTTACCTTGTCATATTGCATTTGTGCTTCTTGTTATATTCCTTTTAGCCATCATATGTTTGCATCATGTGCATATCAATGTTGTGTTGTGCTTAGGTCTACTTGCATTTCCATGATATGCATGCATGATATGTTGTTACATGTTCTATGTGTGATCCATGCATCACCACCTCTCCTTCTCTTTCTTTTCCTTGCAAGTTCCATTTTACCCTCCTCCATTAATGTTCAACTTTCCCTCAATATTCTATCACCATGTCAGTTACCTCTCTGCCAAGTTACACCCATTTTGGAGTTGGTTTGGTTGGGGTCAAAAATGCTTCAAGTTTGAACCTAATTCAAGCTTGGAATATTTTTCTTCCTCTAAAAATGCCCAAGCCATTTTTGCAATTTTGTGCTTAATCCCAGGAGCTTGGGAATATTTTCATATTTACCGAATGCCTTTTCTAGTCCACTGGCCTTTTTCGTTTCTTCAGCTGGTTATTTAAATAATCAGAAACTGGAAAGAAATGAGAAGGGGGACTTACCTCTCCTTACCTGGGCCTTCCCCCTCACCTATAGCCTAGCAGAGCACAGCAGCCACTACTACCGCAGCCCAGTCAGCCCACGCGTACAGGAGGATCTTCAAGCTCCTATACGGCAGCGCATCCAGACGTGCCACATCGATGTCCGGTCGATTGGACGGCCGAAGAAGCGTCGCTAGCCCTATATTACAAGTCCGCCGCGCCCTAGGGTTCCTCCTCGACCGATCCCCCTCCTCTACCTGCCTCGTCGCCGCCTAGGTTAGCTCCACGCGCGTCGCCGTCGACCTGGCCGCCATGAACCGACCGAGCTTCAGCTCGAGCTCGGGATAGCCGTCGCCGGCGTGCACTCCGGCCACCTCCGCCTCGCCAAGTACATCCGTCTTCCTCCACGACGTCGACTACGTCCCCGCCGTCTTCTTCCTCGCCTGGGATCGCCAAGTTCGGCTACCTCCCCGTCGTCCTCGTCCTCCCCTGCTTCGGGGCAGCAGCCCCGCCAGGTTCAGAGCTCGTCCACGTCGCCGCAGGCTCCACTCCGTCGCCGTATTCTTGTCCTTGGGTAAGGAGGTATACCCTACTTCCTCCCTGCTCCTTCTTGTCGTCAATAGATCACCGTAGGCGCTGCTTCGATTCAATCTTTCCAGTGCTCTTGGTGCTCCGGCGATCTCTGTAGTTTTAGTTGCGCATGTTTTGCTGCTGCACGTGCACACGCGCTCTCCCCTGTTCCCACATACTCGCGCTCGCTCGCTCGCCGCGCCCGTAGCCCCGCTTGCATCTGCACCCGCGCGCGCACCCTGCCTGCTCGCGTCGCTCGCTCGCTCGCCGTTCGGTACTGCGCCCGAGGCAAGCACGAGCTCGTGCTCGGGCATCGCAAGCACGCGCCTTCCACAGCCGCTCCACGTGCACGCCCTGGCCCCACCTTCGAATTCCGCACCCCCGCCTGTGACCCTCTGCTCCGGTGGTCGCCGTCGTGTCACTGGTAGCAGCGCCGTTCTCGCACCAGCAGCCCCCGCCTATCGTTAGGACAAGTAGCCCAGCGACCGCCTCTTGTAACAACAGAAGCAGCAGCGTAGCGGTTGTGGTCTTTCTGTTCCACCCGGGAGTGCAGGGTTCGAATCCCAGCCTCCACATTTTTTTATCTTCGGCCTTTTAATTTCTCTTGGGGCACTAATGTCTCGGCCCCACTGTCATACACACACCCGCATTGACCCACTGTCATACAAACACGCACACATCTCCCTCTTTTTTTGTATTTTATTCTTATTATCCCGTGCTTTCCATTTTTGGAAAGTCCTCTCTTTCCATTTCAGGCAAATCCAAATCTGGACATTTCATTTCTAGAATACTGCCAATTCTGTCAATAGCCATTTTATGCAGGTTTTAACTTAATGCACTTGTGTATGATTTTCTACAGAAACCCCAACATATTATATATGTTTTTGGGGTAGAAAAATCCCACCAACCTAGTGGTGGCATTAGTTTCTGCATTTGAGCAAGTTCATAAATATGTCATTTTACTTCATGATGTTGTCTTGTCATTTTTGCTACATTTATTGTGTGCATCTTATGGGCATGAGCTCTACATGTGTTTTGTTCTATGCCATGCCATCTTTACAGAGGTGCTTGCCATGTATTTTTGTGATCTCTGTGGTGACTAGCACAAGCATGCATACTAGGCATCTTAATGTTGCTGATTTCATGGACTTAGTATTTTCACTAAGTCATGTCCTGCTGTTATTTTTATGCCATGTGTTCATGTTGTTACAGAGAGATCTATGCCCATTTTGAGCATGATCATTCAGGGTGTTTTGAACATATGGATGTGCTCTATCCATCCATGCCTTTTTTGGCAATTATGGAGTAGTCTAGCATGTCATTTTCGTGCTCTACTTTTGCTACAAAATGTTTCCTGGCAGATTGTTTACATGATATTCAATTTTTACAAGGTTGTTGTAGTTGATCCTTGTATGCTATGATGTTGTTCTTGCCATGTATAGCTTATATGCCATGTCTTCTTGATGGATGTATGCTTAGTTTATCATGAAATGCTCTGTAGTGAGTGCATCGAGCTCACGAACATGCCTACTTGTTATCTGTTTTTGCCATGTCCAGTTTTTCTCCTAAGTCTGAGATCTGTAATGAAACTTGCTATGTTTACATGGGTGCCATCATTTCTAATGGTCCTTTTTGGCTTATGGTCAGTAAGGGACTTTTGAGCTATGCTTTGAGTAGATTCCTACCATGTCTTGTTTTGCTATTATAAGTTCCTGTAGCTTGTTGATAACTTGCTCTGAACATTGCTTCGTGATGCTGTTTATGCCATGCCCAACCTGATATTTTTTTGCACTTTCACCATGCTTGTTTGAGCCTGTTATGATGTGATTTAGCCGTAGCTCAGTGTTCCTCTTTTGTTAAGCATCTCTTGTAGATCACTGTCATATGCTTTGTTTTTATGTTGGGGTGCTGTAGCATAGTTTCTTGTTGCATGCTAAGTAGCATCGTGCTGTTAATCGCAGCTTTGTGTCATTCTTGTTTTGATTGCCATTTGCAAACCGTGCATCCGATTCCGGTGATCTTTATATCGATTTCAACCGAAACCATCTCATCTTTCCAGCGGCATACTTGGTTTGCCAAGTTGATGCCTTGTTCATCATTTTCCTTCTGGAGCACGCATATGCATTGCATATCACATCTCGCATATCATGTCATGTTTTGCATCTTATTGTTTGTGCATTGCTCCATGTTTGATTGTGGTTCCATTGCTTGTGTTCTTGCTTTGGGTAGAGCCGGGAGACGAGTACGTGCACGAGGAAGCTGTTGAGAACGCTTACGAGGATCAAGCTTTCTACAACTCTGAGAACCTTGCAGGCAAGATGACCATACCCTCAAAATCACTTCTATCCTTGCTTGCTAGATGCTCGCTCTTTTGCTATGCCTATGCTACGTTACCTACCACTTGCTATATCATGCCACCCATATTGCCATGTCAAACCTCTAACCATCCTTTCCTAGCAAACTGTTGTTTGGCTATGTCACCGCTTTTGCTTAGCCCCTCTTATAGCGTTGCTAGTTGCAGGTGAAGATGAAGTTGGTTCCTTGTTGGAACATGGATATTTTGGGATATCACAATATCTATTGTTTTTTTAATTAATGCACCTATATACTTGGTGAAGTGTGGAAGGCTCGGCCTTATGCCTGGTGTCTTGTTCCACTCTTGCCGCCCTAGTTTCCTTCATACCGGTGTTATGTCCCTTGATTTTGCGTTCCTTACGCGGTTGGATGATTTATGGGACCCCCTTGACAGTTCGCTTTGAATAAAACTCCTCCAGCAAGGCCCAACCTTGGCTTTACCATTTGCCACCTATACCTTTTTCCCTTGGGTTCTCGCGAGCCCGAGGGTCATCTTTATTTAGCCCCCCACCCGGGGCGGTGCTCCTTCGAGTGTTGGTCGAACCGGCAACTTCTTGAGGGCCACCACGGGGAAACTCGAGGCCTGGTTTTACTCGTAGCTTGACTTATCCGGTGTGCCCTGAGAACGAGATATGTGCAGCTCCTATCGGGATTTGTCGGCACATTCGGGCGGCTTTGCTGGTCTAGTTTTACCATTGCCGAAATGTCATGCGAACCAGGATTCCGAGACTGATCGAGTCTTCTCGGGAGAAGGTTTATCCTTCGTTGACCGTGAGAGCTTATGATGGGCTAAGTTGGGACACCCCTGCAGGGTATTATCTTTCGAAAGCCGTGCCCGCGGTTATGAGGCAGATGGGAATTTGTTAATGTCCGGTTGTAGAAAACCCGAAGTTGACCTTAATTAAAATACATCAACCGCGTGTGTAATGCGTGATGGTCTCTTCTCGGTGGTCAGGAAGCGAACACGATGTTGGAGTTATGTTTGGCGTAAGTAGTTTCAGGATCACTTCTTGATCGCTACTAGCTTCACGACCGTGCCTTGCTTCTCTTCTCGCTCTCTTTTGCGAATGTAGCCACCCTATATGCTAGTAAACTGCTGCAGCTCGACCTCACCACTCTGTCCTACCTATAAGCTTAAATAGTGCGGATCTCGCGGTGTGAGATTGCTGAGTCCCGTGACTCACTGATTCTACCAAAACAGATGCAGTACCGATGATACCGGCGCAAGTGGGCATAATCGAGCTCAAGTGGGAGTTTGGCGAGGCTGTGGTCGTTACTATGTTTCGTTTCAGACGATCGATAGTGGAGCCAGTTGGGGACGATTGGGGATCTGTGTAGCTTTGGGGTAGTCTTCTTTTATTTTGGTTCCGTAGTCGGACCTTGAGTGTATCTGGATGATGGATGTTTATTTATTTATTGTGTGAAGTGGCGTTGTAAGCCAACTATGTATCTCTTTCCTTATGTATTACATGGGTTCTATGAAGATTACCTCACTTGCGACATTGCTTTCAATGCGGTTATGCCTCTAAGTCGT
Organism: Aegilops speltoides; assembly: GCA_021437245.1. NCBI lineage: Eukaryota > Viridiplantae > Streptophyta > Magnoliopsida > Poales > Poaceae > Aegilops > Aegilops speltoides. The sequence goes on along the minus strand of CM038143.1, from coordinate 46,338,300 downwards.
AGCTTCGACACGTGGGAGATATAGCCGCATCGAGGCGTTCTGAGGATGCTAAGTCGATCGGATGCCACGTGTCGGCGCAGAAGCGGGCCAAAGGCACCTTTGGCAAAATTTGTGCCATTATCGGTGATGATCTTTGTGCGATGCGCCATACCGAGTCGTGATGTCGACGATGAAAGTCACTGCAGTCGGACCATTCAACTTTTTGATGGGCTTTACTTCTATCCACTTGGTGAACTTGTCCACTGCGACAAGTAAGTGAGTTAGGCCGCCTTGTGCTGTTTTGAATGGTCCCACCATGTCCAGTCCCCTAACCGCAAAGGGCCAGGCGATGGGGATAGTCTTGAGTGCGGAAGCCGGCTGATGTGGCTTGGAGCGGAACATCTGGCACCCTTTGCACTTTTGGAGTAATTCTTTGGCCTCTTCTAAGGAAGTTGGCTAGAAGAAACCGCGTCGAAAGGCTTTGGCGATGAGTGCTTTTGAAGCCGCATGGTGGCCACACCCGCCTTGATGGATGTCTCTGAGAATTGCTTGGCCTTGCTCTGGCTCGACGCAACGCTGGTAGACACCAGTGATGCTGCGCCTGACCAACTCTTTGTTGACTGTGGTGTAGGCTGCCACTCGGCGTTGTACTTGCCGAGCCAAGATTTCATCGGTTGGCAGCTCTTTGCTCACTAGGAACTTGAGGATGGGCTGGGCCCATGAGGGTGCTGCTATTTCTTCAAGCTGCCGATCTGCGACTTGGGCGAGGCGGCTGGGCTTTGGGCGGCGGCGGGCTGGAGTCATGACCACTTCTTGGATTGATGAAGTCCCGGGCGGTGGCGCGATCCGGGCGAGATCTGGAGTCTTGAGGTGGTCGCCCGTAGTCCCCGGGCGGGTTCGAATTCCACAGGCGGCTTTGACTACGGCATTCTTGGAGCTATTTGTAAGAATTCTCGTGCCGTCTGCTGGGGCTCTTGAGTCAGATCCGACTTCTTCGGGGGGAGCCAGCACAAAGATGGAGTCTGATTCTGGTGAAGGCTTGACAGACGGCTTGAGGAGGCGCCGAAGGGCGACGCCAGATGGTATTGCTTGGCGGGTGGAGCCGATTCGTGCCAGGGCGTCTGCTTGGTCATTGTCATTTCTTGGCACGTGAAGGAACTCGCACCCCTCAAAATATTCACTGAGTTGTTGTACAAGGAAATGGTAGCTCGCCATGTTTGCATCTTTGGCGTCCCAATCGCCAAATGACTGCCGGACCACTAAGTCGGAGTCGCCATAACACAGGATCCGGCGAATGCTAAGTTCTTTGGCAAGCCGGAGCCCGTGAATGAGCGCCTCGTACTCAGCGACATTATTGGAGGCGGCGAAATGGATCTGCAGCGCATATTTGAGCTTGTCGCCTTTGGGGGAAGTGAGGACAACGTCGGCTCCCAAGCCGGTGCACATCTTGGAGCCGTCGAAATGCATCCGCCAATGGGTGGAGTCGGGCGCTGGCGGCAGGTACTGGGTCTCGGCCCAGTCGACGAGGAAGTCGGCTAGTGCTTGCGACTTGATGGTGGTGCGGGGCTGGTAGTAGATGGTGTAGGGAGCCAGCTCAATGGCCCATTTGGCCACTCGGCCAGAGGCATCTCGGCTTCCGATGATCTCGGCTAGTGGGTCTGTGCAAACCACAGTGATTGGATGCTCCTGAAAGTAAGGCTTCAACTTCTTGGCGGCAAAGTGCACGCCGTAGCACATCTTCTGGTAGTGGGGGTAGTTCTGCTTGGAGGCCGACAGTACTTTGCTCAGGTAATATACTGGTCTCTGGACAGGTAGCGCCTTGCCTTCCTCCTTGCGCTCAACTATAATGACTGTGTCGACTACCCGGCTGGTGCCGGCAATGTATAGGAGCATGGGCTCTTTAGGAGTCAGAGCCGCCAGCACAGGGGGAGTAGTCAACATTTTCTTCAACTGGAGAAAAGCTTCGTCCGCCTTGGGGTTCCAGTCGAAAAAGGTCGTCTTCTTCATGAGCTGGTATAAAGGGAGAGCCTTCTCGCCCAGCCGACAGATGAATTGGCTGATGGACGCCAAGCAGCCAGTGAACTTTTGCACATCTAGTAGTCGGCTGGGTACCTCCATCCCCTCGACGGCCCTTATCTTTACAGGGTTGCACTCTATGCCGCGTTCAGAGACCAGGAAGCCAAGGAGTTGGCCGGCTGGTACTCCGAAGACGCACTTCTCTGGGTTGAGCTTGATCTGGAATCAGCGCAGGTCCTCAAAGGTTTCCTTGAGGTCTTCCAGCAGTGTCCCAGGCTTTTCCGTCTTCACCACCACATCGTCCATGTAGACGTGGGAGTTTCTGCCGAGTTGCTTGAGGAGGCACTTCTGCATGCAACGCTGAAAGGTGGCGCCGGCATTCCTCAAGCCGAATGTCATGGTCAGGTAGCATAAGGCTCCAAACGGCGTGATGAAGGCGTTCTTCAGTCTGTCAGCCGGGTTCAGCTTGATCTGGTGATATCCTGAATATGCATCTAAGAAGCTCAACAGCTCGCATCTGGCTGTGGAGTCTATCACCTGATCAATTCTCGGCAGAGCGAATGGGTCCTTGGGGCAGGCTTTGTTGAGGCTTGTGTAGTCAATACACATCCGCCACTGCTTGTTCTTCTTCAGCACCAGGACCGGGTTTGCTAACCACTCTGGGAAAAATACTTCCATAATGAAGCCGGCTGCCCGGAGCCGGGCTATCTCTTCTCCAACCACTCTTCTCTTGTCTTCCGACTGGCGGTGCAAGGGCTGCCTGACGGGCTTCACATCAGATCGGACATGTAACTTGTGCTCGGCGAATTCCGTCAGTACACCTAGCATGTCTTTAGGGGACCATGCGAAGATGTCTCGATTCTCACGGAGGAAATCGACGAGGTCGCCTTCCTATTTGCTGTCTAGGTTTGTACCTATGACGGCATGCTTCTCTGGGTGTTCCGGGTCCAAGGGTATCTCCTTCGTCTCTTTGGCCGGTTTGAATGAACCCTTAGCTTCCGACTCCTTGGGATTGGGCGACATCTCGGGCTGCTTGCCGGCCATCGCCACAACCCGATCAAGAAGCCGCTTCTCTGCTGCGATCACCAAGGACTCGGCTAGCCGACTGCTCTCGGCCGCTTAAGCGGACGACTTTCTGTAGTCGCCGGCTATGGTTAGAATCCCCTTGGAACTCGGCATCTTCATCTTGAGGTAGGCGTAGTGGGGGACCGCCATGAACTTGGCCAAAGCAGGTCGGCCAAGCAACGCATGCTACAGGCTTTCAAGGTCCACCACTTCAAACCAAACTAACTCTCGGCAGAAATGATCTTTGTCTCCAAAGAGGACGTCTATCAGGATCTTGCCGATCGGTGAGCAGGACAGGCCAGGAACAATGCCGTGGAACACAGTCCGGCTGCTCTGAAGCTGTCTTTGCTTGATTCCTAACTTCTCCATGGTATCCTTGTACAGGATGTTGATGCTTCTGCCTCCATCTATTAGCACTCGCGAGAAACGAGCGGCCCGCCTATCTGTGGCAAAGGTGGCATCTAGGACCAGGGCGTAGGAGCCCGGATTTGGCATCACCTCTGGGTGATCAGATCTGCTCCAACTGATAGGCTTCTCGGACCAGTGCATGAACTCTGGAGTACTTGATGCTACTGCATTCACCTCTTGCTGCTGCAGCCGCGTGCTGCATCGATCGTCAGCCACACTGGTGAACACCGCATAGGCTCTGTGCTCTTCTGGGTACTCGTCTTGTCTTTGCGCCGGACCGCTGACAATACCATTTCTTTGGGGAGCAGTGGAGGCGGCGGCCCAGCAAGCAGGGGAGGCAGGAGGCCGTCTCCCTTGGCAATTCTGGTGAGCCAGTGGCATTTCCGGGTGGTGTGGTTTGACGGCTTCGCGCCGCTATGGAACTTGCAGGAGCCATCTAGAGTCTGCTCATAAGAGAAGGCCGGCAATCAGTTGGACTTGCCACCTTTCTGCCGCTTGGCCGGAGGTTGTTCCTCCGGCTGCTGGTCTTCGACTGTCGCAACCTGCCGGCTGCTGGAAGCCGGCTGTGGGGCTTTGTGCTTGTGATCGCTCTGTTGTTGTCGCTGACTAGCGTCCCCAGCTGGAGTTCTGGGAGCCTAAGGGGTTACTTTGCTGGTCGCACTAACTTGAATCTCCGCCTTCATGGAGGAGTCAGCTGTGGCGTACTTGTCTTCTATGATCAGCAGCTCGTCGAGGGTCTCCGGCTCATTGCAGAGGAGCTTGTGCAGCGAGGTGCCTTCTACGCACCCGGCGGTGAAGTACTCGATAGCCTGCACCTCGTGCCGCCCGCCGCGGGAGTTCGAAGCTTCGGCCTAAGCGGCGTGAGGTGTCGCGAGTTGACTCGTCGGGGCCTTGCACGCCCTCGCAGGAGTTCCGAAGCTTCGGTGAAGTCGACCCAGCTGTTGATGCTGCGGGGCTTCAGGCTATTCAACCATGTCCGGGCCGTGCCCTGGAGCATGAGTGGAACATACTTTACGGCAACACGCTTGTTGTCGTTCGCTATGTTGACGGCCGTGGAGTAGTCAACCAGCCAGTCTTCCGGCTTCACGGAGCTGGTGTACTTGGGCGTATCTCGGGGGAGGGTGAACCCTTTGGGAAAGGGCTCGTCTCGGGTGCGAGGTCCGAAGCAGGGCGGACCCAACTCGTCTTCTTCTTCCAGCGCCAGGGATCGGTGGAGTCGGTCGATCCGGTGGCGGGCGTCATTTTCTCTGACTCCCTCTCGACGGCCAAGGCGGTCGCCGAGAGTCGGATGCTCAACGGGTGGCGGGGAGACTCGTCTTTCTTTGCGAGGAGGAGGAGGCAGATAGTCGTCCTGCCGCTCCACCGCTTTGGGGCGGCCGTCTTGGTCGCGCTCGATGGTGATGCGAGTCCGACTGTGGCTGACAGCCGGATCCTTGTCTTTCCTTCTGCGGACACCGCCAGTTGGTGTCCGAGATGTCGCACGTTGATCTCGGCGGGGAGGCAGGTCGTCGTTTTGTCGTTGCGGCGCCTCTGTGCGGCAGCCGGCTTCATTTTATGTGGCAGCCGCATCAAGGAGCCGCTGGACTCGCTCCATCATCAGGCGGCGCTCTTCACCCTCGAAGTTGTCTAGCTCGTCTGCCGCCGCGTGGGCGGCACGGATGTTCTCCGCAGGCGTGGCGTACACAGGGCGATTGGCCCCGAACAGGTTGGCGATGGCCACGCCACGCTGCCGGACCGCGCCTAGCCGGCTAGGCCCAGTTGGTGCCGGCGAGCCACCCACAGCACGATCCATCTCTCATTGGTAGGCTTCTGACAAGCGTCTCATGCTTGCTACCTTCTTTGCGCCTTCGACGAGCTGAAGGCGGCCCGCCTCCAGCGTCTCGGCGTCAGCGTCTTCCGGAATAGGCGCGGTCAGGTCTTGCAGAGCCGCATCGAGTGGGTCATGAGCTCCTTCACCAGAATGCTCGCCATGATCGAGGACGAGAACCTCCGTGATGGTGCTTCTGCCGCTCTCCACGCGAGGGAGCGGCTCGTCGTAGACCACCACGTTGGTGGGGAACGCGTCGAGCGACGCGGTGTCGGAGTTAACCAGCATCGGGTCGGTGGAGCCTATGGACTCCAGGTCCACGGCAGGCTCGCCGGTGACATGGAGTTGGTCAAGGAGGCCCGCGAGGAGGCTCTCCAGGCCGCCCGTGCCTGCGTTGGATGCAGGCTCGTCGGAGAGGCGAACCTCGTCGACAAGTTCGGTGAGGCAGCTGGCTGCGCAGGCGATCTTAGCGCCGCGCGGTGCGTCGGCGTAGACTCCGTCTGGCGTGCCGGGCTGGCTGCGCTCGCCAGGGAGGAAAAGGGTTCCCGTACAGAGCAGGTCTCCGGACGACGGTGCACCTCGCCCCACGGTGGGCGCCAAATGTCGGGGGTTGGGTGCGACATATGCCAAGGGATGGCTTATCATGGTGGGAGCGAGTAGAACATCGCCGGTGCCTGGAAACGGGATGAGGCGAAGATATGCACGCCGGCGGATCTTACCCAGCTTCAGGGCTCTCCGTGGAGATAATACCCCTACTGCTGCTCCGCGGGGTCTCCGCATGATCACTATGGCAAAGTGAGTACAAGGTTGCTCCTTGAGCTGTTTCTTGGAGGTAGGAGAAGGCAAGGCTAGCTCCCTCCTTCCTATATGATCTGGTCTAGTGCTAAAGGATCGATCCCCTTGCATGGGTGCCCCGGGGGGCTTATATAGGCCTGCCCCCCAGGGATACAATGGTAATCCGGCTCGGGCGGGTCCCAGCCGTCTATCTCTCAGGCCGCCGTCTTCTCCGCCGACTGCTGGGGCCCGCCTGTGTGGTGGGCCCTTGGCTGACACCCGTGTCGGCGTTCTGGAAGCAGGGTCCCAAACTTGCTGCTCGTGGCCTGCGGCGTGCCTCAAGGGGGCCCCTGCACGCCCATCTTCATCAACACGAGCTCAAGACCTCGCGAGGGGCAAGCCTCATGGGCGGGCGACGAGGAGCTTCCTCGGTAGCGGCCTCATCAGGTGGCTCGCGAGGCGGAGTGATCAATGCGGGGTACCTCGCGAGGTGCCCATGACGCAAGCCATGACGACCAAGGGCGCCAGGCGGGTGCCAGCCTGCGCAGTGTCCTCCTTTCCTCTTTGGTGCAAAGGGAGCAAGCGCAGGCGAGAGTATCAAGCAAAGGCGTCCGTTTTGGTGCAACAAGACCAAGACTAGTCCAACGGCAGGATGGAGGTCATCGTGGAGCCCAAGCCGGCGTCACCACCAGAGCCTTTGACCGGCGAGGACCAACTTTAGTCAGGATAAGTGTACCAGATGTTCCCCTTCAAAATGGCCAATTGTTGGCGCCTGAGGGAGTCCTGGACTAGGGGGTGTCCGGACAGCCGGACTATCATCGTCCGCCGGACTCCAAGACTACGAAGATACACGATTGAAGACTCCGTCCCGTGTCCGGATGGGAGTTTCCTTGGCGTGGAACGCAATCTTGGCGATACGGATATGTAGATCTCCTACCATTGTAACCGACTCTGTGTAACCCTAGCCCTCTCCGGTGTCTATATAAACCGGAGGGCTTTAGTCCGTAGGACATAACCTCCATTAAAACAATCATACCATAGGCTAGCTTCTAGGGTTTAGCCTCCTTGATCTCGTGGTAGATCCACTCTTGTAATACACATCATCAATATTAATCGAGCAGGACATAGGGTTTTACCTCCATCAAGAGGGCCCGAACCTGGGTAAAACATCGTGTCCCTTGTCTCCTGTTACCATCCGCCTAGACGCACAGTTCGGGACCCCCTACCCGAGATCCGCCGGTTTTGACACCGACATTGGTGCTTTCATTGAGAGTTCCTGTATGCGTCCCGATAGGCTCGATGGCTTCTTCAATCAACAACAACACCGTCCTGTGGTGAGACTTTCTCCCCGGACAGATCTTCATATCCGGCGGCCGCAGACTGCGGGCAATTCACACGGCCATCGGAGCAGATCGAAAGCTACGCCCCTGGCCGTCAGGTCAGATTTGGAAGCCTAAACTTCACGGCCGATATCCGCGGGGACTTGATCTCCGACGGACTCGAGCCACAGCCGAGCGTGCCGCACTGTCGCGATGGGCATGATTTAGCTCTGCCACCGGATAGTGCCTTGGTGGCCGCACATGAATCCGCTCCGGCCCTTAGTCCGGAGCCGATCGCCCAGATCGAGGATCGGTGGCTGGACACCGCCTCGGGGGCTGCATCTTCCGCGGCGATGGAGCCGAACACTGACCTTGTCCCCTATAAAGCTCGTGACTCCGAGGTGCCGGACTCCCTCCCGGACTCCGAACCACCTGCGCCCCTGCCAATCAAATCCGATTGGGCGCCGATCATAGAGTTCACCGCTAGGGACATCTTTCAGCACTCGCCCTTTGGCGACATCCTAAATTCGCTAAAGCATCTCTCGCTATCCGGAGAGCCCTGGCCGAATTATGGCCAGGATGGTTGGGATGCGGACGACGAAGAAATTCAAAGCCCACCCACCACCCACTTTGTAGCCACTGTTGACGATCTAACAGACATGCTAGACTATGACTCTGAAGACATCGACGGCATGGACGACGATGCCGGAGACGATCAAGAACCAGCGCCTACAGGACACTGGAAGACCACCCCAACACACGATGTATATATGGTGGATACCCCAAAAGGAAGCAATAACGAGGACCAACGGGGCGCGGCAAAAGATAATCCCGCCGATAAACAACCAAAACGGCGACGCAGACGCTGCCCTAAGTCCCGCCTCGACAACAACAGCGCTCCTAATGACCCAGCAATAGAGCAGGGCAAACCAGTGGATGACGAATATGCAGCCAAGCAACCATCCGAACAGGACGAGTCGGAGAACCAATCCATGCCCAGCGAAACCAACAGTCCAGACGACCTCACGCCAGACACACCACCGGAGAACAAAAATCTTCGGCAAAGACTCGTCGCCACTGCAAGAAGCTTGAAGAAGGAAAAACGGAAGCTCAAAACAGCGGAAGACATACTCAGAATGAGGTGGAGCAAAGTGCTCAAAACCGCGGACAAATACGGCAATGGCCATCAATCGAAGAGCTACTCGAAGCGCAAGCTGCTGCCAGAATATGACGAGGAAGCCATAGAGCCCCCATAGTCAAAAAACAAAGAGGCCGCCTGGCCGGATAGACGGCCAGATGATAGGCCAAAATCTACAAGCGACACCGCACACAAGCCGACTCACAACCCTGGAAAAACAGATGGCCCAGCCAGGTCCATTTACGGGCCAAAAAAGAGGGCCCCAGGAAGCAACACAACACGTCAAGTGTTCGAAGACAGTGGTACACCCAAATACAGGGGCGCCGCACACCCACTATGTTTCACCAATGAGGTGCTGGATCATGAATTCCCAGCAGGGTTTAAACCCATAAACATAGAGGCTTATGACGGAACAACAGACCACAGTGCGGATAGAGGATTATATACTACACATACACATGGCTAGAGGAGATGATCTCCACGCCATAAAATATTTACCCTCAAGCTCAAAGGGCCAGCCCGTCATTGGCTCAAAAGCCTCCCGTAAAACTTGTTGGAAGTTGGGAAGAGCTTGAGGGCGTGTTTAGAGCAAATTTTCAAGGGACTTATGTCCGCCCTCCGGATCTGAGGGCGATCTAAGTCATATAACTCAACAGCCCGGAGAGTCACAAGAAATTCTAGAACAGGTTCCTTACCAAAAAGAACCAAATAGTCGACTGTCCGGACGCCGAAGCCTTAGCAGCTTTCAAACACAACGTCCGAGACGAATGGCTCGCCAGACACCTCGGCCAAGAAAAGCCGAGGACAATGTCCGCTCTAACAAGCCTCATGACCCGCTTTTGCGCAGGGGAAGATAGCTGGCTAGCAAGATGCAGCACCAGTGACCCAAGTACATCCGAGATCAGAGATGGAAATGGAAAATCACGGCGCAGAAAAGATCAGCGCTGGAATAAAGAGAAAAGCCCAAAGAACATGGCGGTCAACGCCGGATTCAAAAGCTCGCGGCCAAACAACAAAACACTGCCTCTTAAGGATAACAGTGATGATCTCTCCAACTTAAACAAAATTTTGGATCGGATATGTCAAATCCACAGTACCCCCGTAAGGCCTGCAAACCACACTCACCGAGACTGTTGGGTTTTCAAACAGTCCGGCCGACTCAACGCCGAACACAAGGGGCTCGACGCATCAAGCGAGGACGATGATAAACCCCACCAGCAGAGCACCGGAAAACAAAAGACTTTCCCACAAGAAGTCAAAGCAGTAAACTCACTTCATGTGATAATACGGAAAAACAATGCGGCACCCGCTAAAATGGGTCTCGCATGATCCAACCCAACGGAACATCGAGATTGGATATCAAAACCAATCACTTTCGACCACCTGGATTATTCCAGAAGCGTTCGAAATGCAGGATGGACTGCCCTGATATTGGATCCTATAATCGACGGACTACAATTTACACAAGTCCTGATGGACGGAGGCAGTGATTTAAACCTGCTATATCCAAATACAATCCGCAAGTTGGGGATAGACCTTACTAAAATTCGACACAGCCGCACTTCCTTTAAAGGAGTGACGCCAGGCCCTTACGCCAGGTGCACAGGCTCCTTATTACAAGAAGTTGTGTTCGGGTCACCGAACAACTTCCGATGCAAAAAACTAATCTTTCATGTCGTCCCATTCAAAAGTAGCTATCAAGCACTATTGGGACGTGAAGCTTTTGTCCGCTTCAATGCCCTACCACATTACGCGTCTCTTACACTTAAAATTCCCGGTACACGTGGCATCATTTCATTACGAGGGTCATTTAAAGACCCCGGACACGGCTAGATGAGTCTGGCATAAATAAGCTAGGGGCTCCCTAGCCGCACACCCCTTCACAAGGGGCTGTGCATACAAGCAACAAATGAGCTAATATAGACTCCGCTTTACTTATCTATTAATATTTTTCATATACTTTTTTTTCGCACGATTTCCTTTCAAACTAAGTTCCTCTCTTTTTACAGATGAACAACATGCACACCCGTCCAGGATAACGGCACGATGGAGACACAGGCGCAGACGTGCAAGAGGGACCGCCGCAAGGATTCTTTTAGATTAAGACCTGCGTAAACCTTTTTCTGTCTCTTGTTGCTATAATCCCTGGTTTCTCATTATAACCAGAGTGGAGCACGACGTTTTGGCATCGTCGCGTCGAGAGGACCCTGCCGTGCACGGACAATAGGGGCTTAGGGCATTATTCGCCCATTATTATAAAGACCGAACACCTTAGGGAGTGTTGGCGTCTCGAGATAGAGCCTTATATGCATCAGCTCCAAATCATGTCTTTGGACAAATGTTGGGTTTGCCCGGCTCCTGTGTTTTGCTGCCTTCGTTTCGTATCATCGGCTAACGCGGCACCGGAGAACTATCTGCGATTGTGCCCCGGTTAATTTGGTGAAGCACCTCGATGAAAGCGAAAACTGACCGTCATGATACTGACAAGAGACTGGTCAACCACTCGATCGACCACGGAATGTTTAGAATTCCCTCGCTTTGACAAAGGACCGTTTCGGACAGCACACACGCCGCCCCGGTCGGAGAAGCGGTGCCCCGGGCTATATCGTAGCCCCACCCTCGAACTCAATGGCTAAGTGAAAGTGATAAAGCATCATAGTCCGGTTGCCTTGTTTGCTACGCTACCACCTCCTCAACGGGACCGAGGCGTCCGGATTAAGTGTGACAATGCGCTATTTTTGCGAACACCCCGCACCTTGTGCGTGGGAAATTGAAGCCAAAGACTGCCATCTTCGGGTTATACACGCATTATACATAAGCGGCCGCATAGGAGATATTTTAATACTTGGAACACACAAGTATAAAAAGCGATTACATCATAACCATTGTTTTACAAAATACAACGTTCATTTGAACGTGACATTTTTCAAGCACTGCGACTCTATTACACGAGCGCCATGCATAACTTCCCCAAAATAGTGCTCGGCGGGTAACCGGCTTTCGTCCGAACCCTGGGTTGCAACAGCGGTGGCATCCATCTCTGTCCAATGTGTCTTCACACGGGCAAGGGCCATCCGCTCACCTTCTATGTAGGCCGACCGCTTCATCTCCTTGATATGATGCACCGCCCCAAGAAATTGCTGCAATAAGCCAAAATAGCTCGTCGCCTTGGGCCTCTCTGGCCAGACATGAGTCACGATATCCGTCATGGCAAGTCCGGACAACCTGTTCAGCTCAGCTCATTCGGCCAACCGATCGGTCAGCGGAAGTGAATGATCCGGAGGAATTGAGACCAAAACAGCTCTTCCGTCTTGTGATCCGCCGACGGAAGTGCTGCAGCATCCGCCACACTTGCTGCTAAGTCCATATATGGATCCTCCAGACCCCACAGCTGGCCAAGCTGGGCATAATTTGGATCTGTAAACCGGTGACGCAGCAGAAAAGGCTTGCCAGCCATAATGTCTCCGGTTTGACGTAGCTCCTCCTTCATAGCCCGCATTGGAGAACGAGCATCCTTGGCCTCGGCGGTGGCCTTCCCCAGGTCTTCTCGCTCTGATAGGCGCTCCTTTTCAAGGGACTCATGGCGGTCGGTAGCATCCTTTAATTTAATGGCCAATTCGGCCATCTCTTCCTCTAACCGGGCGTGTGCAGCCCTTTCGGCTTCCAACTCTTCGGCCGCCCTCGAGGCAGCCGCATCACTCCTTTTGGCTTGCTCCTTGGCTTGAGCAAGTTCTGCCCGAAGGCTCACCATAGCAGCACCACCATCTGCGTCAAGCATAAATATTGTAAGAGGTGGGCTTTGACTCGCTTGAATAGGTGACTGTGGAGAGACAACTTACCTTGCGACTCGTCAAGTCGCTTGTTGACTAGCGCGATGTCTGCATCCGCAACATCGAGTTGCCGCATTAGTTCAGCAACTCCATCAGTCCGGCTAGGCCCCGGACTATCCGCCACCTGCATAGGAAAGGCGACACTCAATACCTGTGATTTTGATCCTCGGCACGCTGTCGCTTTCCACAACCTACCGAGTCTCAGGGGCTACTATCTATACAGGGCGCACTTTCATGTGCAAAACAGCCAAAAAGGTGCATCGTTTTTACGTACCTCAAACCCCGCCAGCAAACTCCTGACGGCATTATGCAATCCGCTTTCGGTGGATGAAATCCTTCCTATCACCATGCTCATCAATGCATGGTGATCTTCTGAGACGGACGCCCTCTCAAGCAGATCCTTCACCTCCCCCGGCCGAACTCTAGTCGGCGCCGAACTCTTCAGCTCTGCCGGGCTCGGGGATACCCTCCGTGACGACACTTCAGGCTCGTCCGCCCTATCCGACGGTGCAGCAGACGGAGGCGTCTCGCTCTCCATCATCTCCGAACGAAGATCCCCCGAAGACGAGCTCATCTGAGAATGTCGCAGATCCGAACTATAAGGTAAAAATTTTGGTTATCCTCAGAAGCACAAATAGGGATGTTTTCTTATTAATGAACTCCTCTTTTCCTACTCACGGCTCGCTGGAGGGCTGATCCTTTAGAGAAGATTGTACGGCCGGGGTCTCCCCGGACGTAGGACCCTCTGGTGAAGATTTCTTCCCCCACTTAGAGGCTTTGGCCTCCGGGTCTTTGGAGGCGGTCCTCTTCTCCCCCTGAAGGTAGGGATTCTCGATCCCCCCTTCTTCAAGCGCCCCCTTGGGCGAGGTGATAGCTCTTCTATTTTCCCCTTCGCCTTCTTCTGAAGGCGCGACCTCCAACATTCTGACCAGCACGGGCTCCGGCGCGGTCTCTGGGAGGGGGGCCGGACACCGTATCAGCTTTGCTTGCGCTATCCACTCATGTTGAAGGATAACGGGTTAAAACGCGAATTGTAGAAAGGCAAACAAACGGTGCGTCTGAACACTGAGCTACTTACTCGAGTATTCGGGCGACTGCAGCTTAGGCCGGCATCCTCGGTCAATTCCGGACACGCCGCCTGCGGTCCGAAGTATAACTTGTACATCTCCACGGGTGTCGTGCCCATGAAGTGTTGGAGAATCCGTGGTCCCTCTGGATTGAACTCCCATAGCCGGAGAGGACGGCGTTTGCAGGGCAGGAGACGCCTAATCAGCATAACCTACATCACCACGACCAGATCGACCTCCCTCGCCTGGAGGTCTCGAATCCGGCCCTGCAATAGGGGCACGTCTTTTGACAGCCCCCAATTGAGCCCTTGGTTGACCCACGACATCAACCGTCGTGGAGGTCCCAAGCGGAATGGAGGCGGCGGCTTCTTCCTGCTGCCCTTTGGAGCGGTGATATAGAACCACTCCTACTGCCACAAGCTGAGCTCCTCTTGGAAGGAGCCCTCGGGCCATGGGGCATCGGCCCTCCTACTTATGGCCGCCCCACCGCACTCTGCTTGATGCCCCCCAATCATCTTCGGCTCCATATTGAAGGTCTTCAGCCACAGGCCGAAGTGGGGGGTGTGTGAAGGAAGCCTTGAGATGACAATAAACGCGGAAATATGGAGGATGGACTCCGGAGCCAAGTCGTGGAATTCCAACCCATAGTAAAACATGAGCCCTCTCACAAAAGGATCCGTCGGGAAGCCTAAACCCCGACGAAGGTGGGATACAAAGACGACATACTCGCCGGGCTCGGGGGTGGGGATGGCCTGCCCTTCGGCGGGCAGCCTGTGCGAAACCTCGTAAGATAGGTACTTGGCCTCATGCAGCTTTAGCACGTCCTCCTCTGTAACGGAGGAGGGCATTCACCGGCCCTGAAGGTCGGAGCCGGACATTGTTGAAGGTCCAAAGCGCTGGAATCTGGGGCTCTGAGTGTTTGGAACTTGGAGCAAGGAGAGGATTCTATGGAAGATTGAAGAGAAGAAACGAGCCTTGGTCCTATTATAAAGAAGGGGAATACCAAGGGCCGTCTCCGTGACCGTTCGGGATTCACCTTCAATAGAGGAGGCGTGGTGACGGGCGCGGTTGGGTTACCCACGCCCGTATTGATGAGAATCCCGAGATAAGAGGGAACACGATCTCTGCTTCGACAAGACGTGCGAAGGAAACCGCTTCGCTAAACGCGTTGAGGCGGTATGATAATAAAAATGATTCAAGTAAAGGCTTGGTAGTGGTGTGATGTCATGCCGTGAAATACGTCAGCAGATTGAACTTGTGTGCATTTTATTCTCTCTACAGTGGAATGTGGAATTTATTTTGCAGAGTCGGACACTATCCTGGTGTTCATGATCTTCTCTAGATTATTTAAGGGAAGAACCCGCCTTGCAATGCCGAACATTATGCGCGCCCGGACTCATCGTCATTGAAACCAGGTTCGAGGGCTCTTGAGGAGTCTGGACTAGGGGTGTCCGGACAGCCGGACTATCATAAATCCGCCGGACTCCAAGACTCTGAAGATACAAGATTGAAGACTTCGTCCCGTGTCCGGATGGGACTTTCCTTGGCGTGGAAGGCAAGCTTAGCGTCTGATATGTAGATCTCCTACCATTGTAACCGACTGTGTAACCCTAGCCCTCTCCGGTGTCTATATAAACCGGAGGGCTTTAGTCTGTAAGACATAACCTCCATTACAACAATCATACGATAGGCTAGCTTCTAGGGTTTAGCCTCCTTGATCTCATGGTAGATCCACTCTTGTAATACACATCATCAATATTAATCGAGCAGGACGTAGGGTTTTACCTCCATCAAGAGGGCCCGAACCTGGGTAAAACACCGTGTCCCTTGTCTCCTGTTACCATCCGCCTAGACGCACAGTTCGGGACCCCCTACCCGAGATCCGCCGGTTTTGACACTGACAGCGCCCTTCCCGCTCAATATTTGGGAAGAGGTCCAGGGCCTTTGCCTATAAATAGGACTAGCCACCATAGTTTAGGGCATCTGGAATCAACCCCTCCGAAGGGACAACACCACCGCAAGAATAGACCCTCGCGAGGTTGTTCTTCCTTGTATTGTTCACCATCAGCCCAAGAGGCAATCCACCATGCCACACACTAGAGTAGGGTATTACACCGCAGTGGTGGCCTGAACCAGTATAAACACTGTGTCTCTTGTGTTGTTCATTTCATAGCTTAGATCCTAGCATGGCGGTAGGGTGCAGGTAGGTTGTGGGCGAGATCTCCGCGCGCACCCCAGTGTTCGAACCTCAAGGGTCTGCTGGAACCCGAAATCCGACATTTGGCGCGCCAGGTAGGGGTGCTCCAGAATTCGTCTTCCACCGCCCTGTTCTCCTCCGACCATCGCGCCCATGTCTGTCGCTCGTCCGGGCCGCGCCGAGCGCCGAGCCGCTCTCGCCTCCCACGTTGCCCAGATGGCCCCCGTCGGTGGGCGTCCTCGTCGTTCCCCGTCGCCCGCCATCAACGCCGCCACCGGCCCGGCGGGGAACAAGCAGCAAGCATCATCCCAACAACCCTCCGTGAGGCAAGACGGCCGCACTCCTACTCCCTCGTTCACCCCAGCGGGTTCTTCGTCTCGTGCGCTCCGTGCACCCATGGAGGCTCAGGCTGCGCTCATCGCGGTGAATGAGCTCCTGCGCTACCGTCCCGTCGATGACGTCTATGAAGAATGGCTCGGCCGAGTCGCTGAGCTCGTCCGCACCGCAAGGGGCTCACCTGCACCCTCCGTCCCACTGCGCCGCACCCCGCCCTGCACGGGCGATGAAGCCCCAGGGGCGCCCCAGCTGCCTCCTCCTCAAAAAGGCGCCCTGGCCCCAAGGCGCGTGGCCCCTGGGCGGGATCCGCCCCATCAGGCGCCAGCGCGGCAAGAGCAGAGCTGCCAAGAAGTCCCTCGCCCGCAAGAAGCTGCCCGAGTGCTCCCTACTCCGGCTCGTCGCGACCACGCTCTTGCTCCCGTGCGTCAAGACCCCGCGCTGCTCCCAGCTGCAGCACGTGGGGACCCGCAAGACCAAGCTCTTCGTCACCCAAGGCCTCCAGTAGCCACAACAGGCTGTCGTGCCTTCACCACCGAGCTGTGCAACGTTGTGTGGCCTGGCAAGTTCAAGCCAGACCTGCCTCCTCGCTATGATGGCACGGCCGACCCCACTGAAGTTCCTCCAGCTCTGAGCTGGGCATCCGCCAGCGAGGCGAGAAGGTCATGGCGAACTGGTTCCCCAAGGCTCTCAGGGCGGGGCTACTTTTGGCTCTGAACTTGGCCCCAGCACGGTCTCCTCTGGGGCGAGATCGCACCGCTTCATCGCCAACTTCCAAGGTACTCGCGACCAGCCACCCATCATGAGCGACATGCGCCGCATCAAGCAGCAGCCAGGGGAGACCCTGTAGAAGTACATCCAGCGCTTCAACAATGCGTGCCTCAAGATTCCCAAGGTGACGAGGCCATCATCTCGGCCTTCTCTCCACGGCGTCGTGTGCGTCAAGATGAAGGAGGAGCTAGCGATGCATGAACACATGCACCTCTCTGGGCTGTTCAACTTGGCGACCAAGTGCGCCAGAGGCTGAGGAAGGGCGCTATCCTCCTCGAGCTGCACGACCTGAGACCTGTAAGAGAAGAAACCCAAGGCCAAGGATGTGAGCGCCAAAGGGGCTGCCGTGCTAGTAGCAGAACCAGACACCAAGCAGGGCAGAGATCTGCCCGAATCTTCCAAGGGCAGCCGGTACTGTGTGTACCACTACCTCCACACCCACAACACCAACGAATGTCAAGAGCTCCGGGCTGTGCGAGAAGGAAGGATTGGCCGACGCATACGACCGCAGCCGACCGGGCTCTGATCGAGGAGGAGGAAGGAAGGCTGAACGCATTTGGGAAGACCCATGGCCCCTCGCCAAAGGGTGGCGCGACCGGCCTCGTGAGGATTGCTGGAAAGACCCGCCTCGCGAGGGAGACTGGAGGGATCAGCCTCGCGAGGATCGCCTGCATGGCAATGCAGGCCTCCCTCCGATGCCGCCACAACCAAGGAGAAACAAGGACCGTCATCAGGATGAGGGGGCTGGGGGCTTCCAGGAGCCCGCAGCGATCGCTTTGCATCTGGGCGGAGCTCAAGCCCCACCTCTCAAGCGCATCTTCAAAGTTCGCCACAAGTGAGCGCAGTCCTCCCAAGCTTGACCCCGCGCCCTCTTAGGTGGTGGCGTGCGCCATCACGTTCAGCTCGGCGGATCAGCTCAAGTCTTGTGACCCAGGCGAGTCCTCCCGATGCTTTGTTCCCCGATCATCAGCAACGTGCTAGTCACCAGGACTCTCATCGATGGTGGGGCAGGGCTCAATGTCCTATCCGTGGAAACATTCAACAATCTTTAGGTGCCCTACGATCAGCTTTAGCCAACCAAGCCTTTCTCCGGAGTCACCGACGGCTCCACGGTCCCGATTGGACAGGTTCGCCTCCCTGTCTCCTTTGGGACACGTGACAACTACCGCACGGATCTCATCGACTTCGATGTCGCTCACATCTGCTTGCCGTACAACGCCATCCTCGGGTACCCAGCGCTGGCCAAGTTCATGGCCGTGTGTAACGCCCTCGATGCGGCTATATCTCCCACGTGTCGAAGCACGACTTAGAGGCATAACCGCATTGA
Organism: Aegilops speltoides; assembly: GCA_021437245.1. Classification (NCBI taxonomy): domain Eukaryota; kingdom Viridiplantae; phylum Streptophyta; class Magnoliopsida; order Poales; family Poaceae; genus Aegilops; species Aegilops speltoides. The sequence goes on along the minus strand of CM038143.1, from coordinate 46,320,269 downwards.
AAGCAATGTCGCAAGTGAGGTAATCTTCGCACGATCCATGTAATACATAAGGGAAAAGATACATAGTTGGCTTACAGTCGCCACTTCACACAATTACATGAATAAAGCATTACATCATCGAGATACAATCAAGGTCCGACTACGGAACCAAAATAAAGAAAGAACCCCAAATGCAACACGGATCCCCGATCGCTAAGCTGGCTCCACTACTAATCGTCGGAAATGAAACATAGTAACGACCAAGTGCCTCATCAAATTCCACTTCATTTCATTTCGCCATCTCTTATTGGCATCACCGATACTGCATCTGTTTTGGTAGAATCTGTGAGCCACGGGGACTCAAACAATCTCACACGCGAGATCAAGACTATTTAATCTTAAGGAAGGCTGGTGTAAAAAGAAGGGGCTGCGACAGCGACTAGCATATATGGTGGCTACATCGCCAAAAGAGAAGCGAAGAGAAGCAAAAGCGGTCGCGAAACTAGTAGTGATCAAGAAGTGATCCTAAGCAACTGCGCGTAAACATAACTCCAACACCGTGTTCACTTCCCGGACTCCGCCGAGAAGAGACCATCACGGTTACATTCACGGTTGATGTATTTTAATTAAGGTCAACCGGGTTTTCTACAACGGACATTAACAAATTCCCATCTGCCTCATAACATGAGCACGGCTTTGAAAGATAATACCTGCAAGGGTGTCCCAACAGCCCATCACAAGCTCTCACGGTCAATGAAGGAATAAACCTTCACCCAAGACACTCCGATCGGACTCGGTATCCGGTACATCAAGACATTTCGACAATGGTAAAACTAAACCAGCAAGACCTCGGCTGTGCCGACAAATCCCGATAGGAGCTGCACATATCTCGTTCTCAGGGCACACCGGATGAGCAAGACGTCGGGTTGGCATAGACCCTGGTTGCCCAAGGGGCGCGGACATCGCTCAGGTTGGACCAACACTCGAAGGAGCACTGGCCCGGGGGGGCTAAAATAAAGATGACCCTCGGGCTCGCGAAAACCCAAGGGAAAAAAGGGTATAGGTGGCAAATGGTAAAACCAAGGTTGGGCCTTGCTGGAGGAGTTTTATTCAAAGCGAACTATCAAGGGGGTCCCATAAATCACCCGACCGCGTAAGGAGCATAAAATCAAGGAACATAACACGGTATGGCGGAAACTAGGGTGGCAAGAGTGGAACAAAACACCAGGCATAAGGCCGAGCCTTCCACCCTTTACCAAGTATATAGATGCATTAATTAAAACAATAGATATTGTGATATCCCAAAATATCCGTGTTCCAACAAGGAACAAACGTCATCTTCACCTGCAACTAACAACGCTATTAGAGGGGCTGAGCAAAGTGGTAACATAGCCAAACAACGGTTTGCTAGGACATGGGTGGTTAGAGGTTGACATGGCAATATGGGTGACATGGTATAGCAAGTGGTAGGTATCGCAGCATAGGCATAGCAAAAGAGCGAGCATCTAGCAAGCAAAGATAGAAGTGATATCGAAGGTATGGTCATCTTGCCTGTAAGGTTCTCAGAGTTGTCGAAGACTGGATCCTCGTAGGCGTTCTCAACAGGCTCCTCGTTCACGTACTCGTCTCCCGGCTCTACCCAAAGCAAGAACACAAGCAACGGAACCACAATCAAACAAGGAACAATGCACAAACAATATGATGCAAAACATGACATGCGATGCGAGATGTGATAAGCAATGCATATGTATGCTCCGGAAGGAAAATGATGAACCGGGCATCAACTTGGCAAACCAAGTATGCCGCTGGAAAGATGGAGTGATTTCGGTTGAAATCGATATAAAGATCACCGGAAACGGATGCACGGTTTGCAAATGACAAGCAAAACAAGAATGACGCAAATCTGCGTTTAACAGCCCGATGCTACTTAGCGCATAACCACGAAACTATGCTACAGCACCCCAACATAAAAACAAAGCATATGGCAGCGAACTACAGGAGATTCTTAACAAAGAGGAACACTGAGCTACGGCTAAATCACATCATAACATGTTCAAACAAGCATGGTGAAAGTGCTCAAAATATCGGGTTCACAGACTTGGTGAAAATACTAACATGCGAGAATTAACATCGAGAAGGCATGTTTAGAGCAAGCAAACAACATGCTACAAGAACTTATAATAGCAAAGCAAGGCATGACATGATTCTACTCAAAGCATATTTCAATAGTCCCTTACTGACCATAAGCCAAAAAGGACCTTAAGAAATGATGGCACCCATGTAAACATTGCAAGTTTTATTACAGATTTCAGACTTAGTGAAATATCGGGACATGGCAGAAACAGATTCAACATGGCATGTTAAGTGAGCTCGATGCACTCACTACAGAGCATCTCATCATAAACTAAGCATACACCCATTAAGAAGACATGGCATAGGAGCTATACATGGCAGGAACAACATCATAGCATACACGGATCAACTTCTAGCGACCTCGTGAAAATTGAATCTCATGCAAACAATCTGCCAGGAAACATTTTCAAGCAAAAGTAGAGCACAAAAATGACATGCTAGACTACTCCATAAATGCCAACAAAGGCATGGATGGATAGAGCACATCCCTATGTCCAAAACACCCTTACTTATCATGCTCAAAAAGGGCATAGACCTCTCTGTAACAACATGAACATATGGCATAAAATTATCAGCAGGACAAGACTTAGTGAAATCACTAAGTTCCTGAAATCAGCAACATCATCATCCCTACTTTGTATGCTTGTTCTAGTCAACACATAGCTCACAAAAATACATGGCAAACACCCCTAGAAAGATGGCATGGCAATGTTCAACTCACATGTAGGACTCAAGTTCATAGGGTGCACACATAATTCATGGCAAAAATGACAAAAGAGCTCGAACTGATAAGATTCTGAAACTAACGATCTGAAGCCATCTTCCAACAGCATTTCGGGCGTCAAGATGATCTCAAATGCAAATGACGCAATGGAATGAAATGATGTACTCTTCGAGACGAACAATTTGACATATTATACGCCCAAAACGGAGCCACGGTTGCAGAGATGTGATGCTATGAAAAATGCACGAAAATGATCACAGATTATGACTTGGTGGTTTTCGGGGTCGGGGAGAAAGTCAACCTAGGTTTTCTGCTCAGATCTGGATCGCGATGCTCGCCGGAGTTGGAGCTCCTCGCGGGAGGAGGTCGGGCAGGGAGGAAGGAGGACGCCGCCCGAGGCTGAGGCGGCCGGATCAGCGATGGCCGTGACTGTGGCCGGCGAGGCGCGGGCGGCGCTCGGCGAGGCCGGCAAGAACAGTGGCCAGCGACAGCCGGGTATGATGTGTGATCTTGTGTGTGCGGTGTGGCGGGTTGGGCTGCGGGCGTAATGGCTGGCTTGGTGGCGTGTGGCGCAGAATCAAGAGCCATGAGCAGGGTGTGACATGGCAGACTCCGGCGGCCGTGTGTGGCGCCACGTGGTGGCGGGCGATCGTCCGGCCTGGCGAAGCGTCGGCTCCGTCCGGACGTGTCCGTGGCCTTGAAGGAAAAATTTAGGGTTTGCCCGTGAATTCGGGAGGGTCTATTTATAGAGGTAGAGGAGCTAGGAGTGTCCAAATGAGGTGTAATTTTAGCCCACACGATTGTGATCGAGCGACCGAGGGCATGGAGGGATTTAGATGGGTTATTGGGCTGTTTTGGAGGTTGTTGGGCTGCAACTCAAAAGAGGCCTTTCTGAGGCGCGGTTAACCGTTGGAGTACCAAGCGAACTCCAAATGACCGAAACTTGACAGGTGGTCTACGGTGCTATACCAGGGCCACTTGGCAAGGCTCGGTCCATTCGAGAATGTTCAACACCCGCACACGGAAAAATGTAAAAAGGGGCGGCGGGGAACATAGGAGTGCGGATTGCAAAAGCGGACTGACAGGGGAATATGCTCGGAATCATGAGGCGAACACGTATGCAAATGAGATGCACATGATGACATGATATGAGATGCATGACATGAACAAAATGCAAAATGAAAACAAAACCCAACCACGGAGAATATCATATCACATATCCGAAAATGGCAAGAGTTGGAGTTACAAATATGGAAAGATACATCAGGGGTGTTACAACCTCCACCACTACAAGAGGATCTCGTCCGAGATCTAGGACTGAAAGAACTCCGGATATTCGAGACGGAGGTGATCCTCGCGCTCCCGGTGGCTTCTCGGTTGGAATGGTGTGAACACTTTACTTTCAGGAATTTGATTGACTTGTTGCGAGTCTTGCACTCGGTTTCTTCAAGAATATCAGCAGGGGTGCTCATGATAAGAGATCTTCTTGGAGGTCAATTTCTTCAAAGTTGATAGTGCGCTCGGGAATCTTGAAGCACTTGCGGAGCTGTGACACGTGAAACACATCGTACGCGTTTGCAAAGTTGGGTGGAAGCTCAAGTTGATAGGCGAGATCGCCTCTTTTGCCAATGATCTTGAAAGGACCCACGTATCTAGGGGCAAGCTTCCCTTTGATACCGAAGCGGCGAGTGCCTTTCATTGGAGAGCGCGGAGGTAGACATGGTCTCGATTTCAAAAGCCACATCACGGTGCTTGTCATCATAATAGCCCTTAAAGGCGCGATTGCGCGGCTTTAAGATTCTCACGAATGACTTTGCACATTTCTTGACTTACGTGATCAAGTCGTTGCCAAGAAGTTGGCGTTCACATCTCGGACCAATTGAGAGAATCGACACTTTACGCCATAGAGAATTTCGAATGGGGCCTTGCCGAACTCGCTTGGAAGCTGTTGTTGTAGGAGAACTTCGGCATATGGGAGACACTCTTCCCACTTCATGCCAAAAGAAATGACACAAGCCTGAGCATATCTTCAAGGATTTGATTGACTCGCTCGACTTGGCCACTTGTTTGAGGATGAAAAGCTGTCTTTGAAGCGAATGTTGGTGCCCATGGCCTTACGAAAAGAGTCCCAGAACTTAGAAGTGAAGATGCTTCCACGGTCTGAAGAGATCAATTGCGAATACCGTGCAAGGAGACAATTCGGATGTGTATAGCTCTGCCGGTGAGCTGCTGTGATAGATTCTTTGGCGGGGAAGAAAATGAGCCACTTTAGTAAGCTTGTCAATGACAACGAAGATAGCATCATTTCCACGCTTGGACTTAGGAAATCCGATGTGAAGTCCATCTCGATATGATCAAACTTCCATTACGGAATAGCAAGAGGTTGGAGGAGACCAGCTGGTCTTTGGTGTTACCTTTCACCCTTCTGCGGACATCACATTCATTCACGAATTGAGCAATTTCTCGCTTCATTCGAGTCCACCAATATGATTGCTTGAGGTCATGGTACATCTTCGTACTTCGGGATGAATGGATAGGAGGAATTGTGTGCCTCATTCATGATGACTTTTCTCGGATCGCCTTTAGGAACCACAATCCGGTCCTCGAAGAAAGAGTGTCTTTGTCATCAGCGATAGCACTTGTATTTGGAAATGCCCTTGTCAATACCACGTTTCACCTTCTTCACCATGGTATCCAGAAGTTGAGCCTCACGAATTTGATCTTCCAAAGTAGGAGAGACTATGAGGTTGGCAAGAAAACCTTGAGGAACAACTTGAAGATTCACTTGCGGAAAGCTTCACAAAGATCCGGTTGGAAGAGGCTTGAGAATTAGGCTGTTGCAATAAGCCTTTACCTTTCGAGAGCATCTGCAATCACATTCGCCTTGCCGAGTATATTCAATACTTGGATTGTACTCTTGAATCATTTCGACCCATCGAGTTTATGCGAGGTTGAGGTTTGGTTGAGTGAAGATATACTTGAGACTCTTGTGATCGGTGAAAATGTCCACTTTCCTTCCCAACAAGAGATGTCTCCATGTTATCAATGCATGGACAACTGCCGCCAACTCGAGATCATGAGTGGGGTAGTTCTTTTCGTTGGGCTTCAACTGACGAGAGGTATAGGCCACAACCTTCTTCTCTTGCATTAACACAGCACCGAGACCTTGCAAGGAAGCATCACAGAAAACTTCGAATGGTTTGGATTCATCAGGAGGAGTCAAGACAGGAGCTGTGACTAGCTTCTCTTTGAGGGTGTTGAAAGCGACATCACACTCAGGCGTCCAAACATACTTGACATGCTTCTGGAGGAGGTTGGAAAGAGGCTTTGCAATCTTGGAGAAGTTCTCAACGAATCTTCGACAATAGCTTGCAAGACCGAGAAAACTGCGGAGCTGCTTGACATTCTGAGGAGGTTCCCAATTCACAATTGAAGACACCTTCTCGGGATTAACAGCGATGCCCTTGGCTGAGATGATATGACCAAGATAAAGAACTTCATGTCGGTGTACTAAGGTAGGGGTACCTCAGTACCCCAACGTGCAGAGCAGCCTGACTCCACGGCTAGATCACAGTATGCTTGCGGAGACCATTCCGGCTCCCTACCAAGCCATTCGAGAACAAAGTGTGCAAGACCAAAACTCAAGACCCGGCAAGAGGAGCTTGCCGGGAAGAATCATTCAGGCTCAAGGCTACATTACTCCTACAGATCCCGGCGGAGGGCTCGTCGGGAGGACAAAAAACCACACCACGGAAGGCACGCCTCGGCGCCCGCGTGCGCCCGGCGAGACCGAGGAGGCGACAAGTCCTGAGCCGACAAGCCCGGGTCAAGCAAGATCAAGACCCGGCAAGGTGCTTGGGAGAGCTATCTCGTGCGTGCCCCAGCTCATTCGCCCCGCGTCGCCTCCGGCCTTCTCGAGAGGCGTGGCGGTGGGGTCATCTTTGCATGAAGGATCTTGGTGGCACTCCACGGTGGTGGCCGCCGCCGTGGCGGAAAGAAAACGCAATGGCGGGAGCTTTTAGGAGGCGGCGGCGAGGCATTTAATGCCCTTGTCCCCCTCTGTCAAAAGTAGGTAAAAGCATTTAGCTGCCTTTGTTCCGCACTATTCCAACTACCACCTATTTTACGTTTTACCCCTCTACCCTACGTTGACACATGTCGGTGACCCTTGCCCTATAAAGGAGGCCCATGCACAGCGTGAGGGGGTTCCAACCATTCGCTACTCTCGCGAGAGGTACCGATCATCAGCGGCACTCATGAGACTCCCAAAGCATAATACAACACAAAGGCAGCAGTAGGGTTTCTGCGACCATCGCGGCCCGAAGCTGGGTAAAAATCCCAGCGTCGTCGCCTCGATCTGCTCTTGGCGCCCTCCGCCCTCCTACGAACACACGAAGGGCCCGGCCCCATAGGTGCCGTGCGACCATCCAGCGCGCGACATCTCTGGCAGCGCCCGAGGTAGAAGCGTCGAGGTTGTGCGAACCTGATCCGGCGTTCGCGCGCCGGCCTCTTCATCAACCTCCGGCCGTCGGCAGCTTCGCCGACAAGCTGCGTCATGGCCCCGAGCGAGAGCTTGAAGGTCGCAGACCCATCTCCGTCTTCCCGCCGCCACCGGAGCCGGCGGCGGAGGAGGAGACAGCGGTGGAAGGTGGACACACGGCGAGGCGCTCGCGGTGCCGCCGAGATCGAGGGGCAGGGCGGAGGACCCGCCTCGGCCTCCGTAGACCACGCCCATCTCAAGCGCCTGGCGACCAGCAGCGCCATACCACGGAGGTGGTATCCGCTTATTGGAACAAGGACACGCCGGGGCTCGCGAGATGTTCGGACCCCGTCGAACACGGCAAGCGAAGGCGCGGGACAGACCTGCTCCTTCCAACACTCTCGGAGCCAGCGCGTCCGCTCCCGCGCGTTCGCTCCGCTTCCCTCCACTCCTGCGAAGCGCTCACGAGGCGCAAATGCTCCTCGACTTCCCTCGTGGCGGACAAGGTCGAGGAATGGAGGCTACCATCAGAGCCTGGTCGCGCCGCATGACAACGATCGTCAGCGGCAGCAGCTGCGGCGCGGCGCGGCGGGAAAGAAAGCTTCGGCGACAAGACCGCGAAGTGCGACTACCGTGCACTCCCGCGCGAAGCGAAAACGCCGCCCGCCGGAACAACGCCGGCAGCGGCTCCGGCATCGTCGGACCAGCGAACTCGTCGAGATCAACGTCGAGTCCTCAGCAGCGGCGGCAAGAAGATGCACGGACCACGATCGGCGCGCCGAGACTTGGCGACAATCGACCCGAGCAGGAAACCTGTCGAAATCGCCGCGCCCGAGCGAGCGACTTACCCGTCTGGCGGGCTGCCCGCGTTCACCCGTGAAGCTGCGGCGCGTCGATGGCCTAGCATGAAAAACTTCAAGCCCGGCGTGCGGAGAAATCGCGGCAAGACACACCCTCGGAGTTTCTCGATATTTACACCATCGCGGTGCGAGCTGCCGGGCGAGGCGAAGATTACGGCGAACTACTTCCCGCTTCGTGCTTAGGCGAGCGTTCGTTCTTGGCTTATGCACTTGCGGAGGCTCCATTTCCTCTTGGCGGATCTTTGTCATCGGTTTGTTGGTGCCTTCCTTTGGCGGCCACAAACCCCGCCAAGAAAGTGATCTCCACATTTTGGCCCGAAGGAAGGAGAATCCCTGCGCAAGTACATCAACGCTTCAGCCGTGTGCAACACAACATTCCGGCGTCCACCCGCGCGGTTATCAGCGCGTTCCACGAAACGTCGCGTAACCGCCCATATCGTCGAAAGATGGCGATGACCAAGATCCGGGATGTCGTGAGCTTTATGCCTGGCGACAAATCGCGCCTGTGGAAGAGGAGGAGGCTTCGGGGAGGATCTTTGGCGCAGGGAGGAAGCGACTCCGGCAGCGTCGCCCGGCAAAGCGCGGCGGCAGGTCTTCGGAAGAAGAACAAGGAACAGGTGCTTGCCGTCGAAAAAGTCCGGCAAGGAAGCTCCGCCAAGCAAACACAGTTAGCAGTTCCGGCAAGGAGCTTGCCCACAATGGCGGAGCCGACAAGCAGGCGCCCCGGCAACAATCTTGCAAAATCCACCGCACCAAAACCCACGACCTCTACAAGCTGCAAAGCGTCGATTATCTCGTCCCGAGCAGCAAAAGGCTAATCTGAGAGTAGCGACAAGGAGAGGGCCCAAGGTGGCGGAGGAGAACCGAGCAGCAAGCGGCCGTTAAATCGGTCGGGAGGACCTCCAGCAAGGCCAAGCGGCGACAAGGTGACCGACCTTCTCGAACGCGACAAGGGCGAAGAAAGGCGGCGAAGAGGACATGGAGGATGAGGGCGGACGGTGGCAGGAATTTGAAGGCCACGGAGGTCTGTGCGTTGGCAGTGGCGCCGCTACACACCTCTCACCGCCAACTAAAGCGGTGGGCACGTGAGGTGAATCTGCGGCGAGCCGCCCATGGAATCCGCAGACTCCTCAAATGGTCGATCGCCCATCATTTTCGATCTTGAGGATCACCCGACCGCACCACGCGGTCGGTGCCTACGATGCTGGTCTCGCCACCATCCGCAACCTCAAGGTCACCAAGATGCTGGTCGATGGCGGGGCCGGGCTGAACTTGATTTCATCCGCTGTGATCAAGAAACTCCAAATCCCAGACGACGAGCTCGAAGAAACCGGCCCCTTCCAAGGGATCAACCCGGGGAGAAGCAAGCCCAAAGGGAAAATCACCTTGCCGGTGACCTTTGGCGGGGAGGTCAACTTCAGGACCGAGCGCGTTACTTTCGACGTCGCCGATATTCCGTTGCCGCCTGGCGGGATACTCGGCGTCCGCCCTCGCCAAGTTCATGGCGGCCTCCCATTCGCCTAGCGTGCTCAAGATGCGGGTCCGATAAGCGTCATCCTGTCGCGGCGACAAGAAAAGCGCTTATCTGCACCGACCAGATCTACGGGATGCGGCGCGGCGGCCGACAAGGATGCACTTGCGCTGAAGTTCCCAAAGGAAAAAAGCGAAGACCAAAGTACGGCAAGCACTCCGGGGCCCTCCGGCAAGCTGCACCCCTTGAATGTCGCGCTGCCGGCGAGGGCCTTCATCGAGCTCCACGGCAAGGATAAAAAGGAATGGCTGCTCCACGGCAAGCAAGAAGGTGTCGCCAAGGAGGGCGGCTTGGTGGTACCTTCACCATCGATTGCCGCGGCAACGACAAATAGGAAGCGCTTCGTTGCCTTCTGCAGGCGAATGTCGATGTGTTTGCATGGCAACCATCGACATCCCGGTGTTCCCGGAAGGTAATTGAGCACAAACTTGCCGTTTGCCCCATCTTGTGACCCGTCAAGCAAAAAGTAAGAAACAAGCCGTGGGCGCCAAGAATTCATCAATGAAGAAATCAAGAAACTAGAGGCAGCTGGCCTAGTCGGTGTGATCCATCCGGCGTGGCTAGCAAACCCGATTAATCGTCGCCAAGGCCAATGGGAAATGGAGACTATGTATAGACTTCAGCGATGTGAATAAAGCATGTCCCAAGGATCCGTTCCCCTTGCAGCGCATCGACCAGATTATTGACTCCTTTGCGGATGTGAGCTACTCTGCTTTCTTGATGCGTACTCAGGCTATCACCGGATCTTCATGGCCAAAGAGGATGAAGAAAGCGGCGTTCATCACTCCATGTGGCACCTATTGCTTCATCGCATGCCGTTTGGATTTGAAGAATGCAGAGGTCAGCGTTTGCAAGGGTAGTGTATCTGCTTTTGAGCCACAGATCCACGAAATGTAAAGCTTACATGGATGACATCGTGGTGAAGAGCAGAACAAGGATACCCTGATTCAAGATTTAGAAGAGACATTCGAACTGCGCGAGGATCTGAGTTAAAATTGAACCACGAGAAGTCGTCTTTGGGGTCCCCTCGGCAAGCTTCTCGGGTTCTTTGTGTCTCGAGAGGGATCGAAGCCAACCCGACAAGATTAAAGCCATTGAGCAGATCCAAGCCCCAAAGGCGGATCAAGGATGTCGAAGGCTCGCGGGTTGTGTGGCTGCCCTCGGTAGATTCATTTCAAAAGTCTGCGGCGCCGCATGCCCTTCTTCAAAATCTTGAAGAAAGCGGGACCCATGAAGTGGACTCGAAGCGGAGGCAGCTGCAAGACTTGAAACATTACATCCTCCACTCCAATACTTGTCGCACCTAAGCCACGGGAGAAATTGCTGCTATACCTAGCGGCAACCAACCAAGTGGTGAGTGCTGCGCTAATAGCGGAGAGGGAGTCCGACGAAGAGCCGCACCACGGCAAGCCAGCCCGGCGACAAGCGAGGGCTGTTCGGCAAGCCACAGCCCGGCAAGGACAGCCTGGCAGGAGCAAAGGCGAGTGCGGAAAAAGATGGTGCGGCGTCGGTGTATTTTGTAAGCTCCTTCTTGAGGGAGCGGATCAAATACTCCGGTGTACAAAAGTTGCTTTTGGCCTCCTCATGGCCTCAAGAAAGCTGCGCCACTACTTCCAAGCACACGAGATAACGGTGGTCACTCGCTTCCCATTTGAAGAGGATATTGCACAACCCGGAAGCAGGCGGGATCGTTGAGTGGAGCCTTTGGAATTGTCGAGCTTCGGACTCAAGTTTGAAAGTACTTCAACCATCTGAGCCAGACTCTGGCAGAATTTATAGAGAATGGACCCCAACACGATGAAGAAGTCCAGAAACAAGTACACCCGCACAAGGCAAGCGGCGAATGGGTAATGTGCTTGATGGTGCCTTCTCGCTACAAAGGCGCCGGTGCGGCGTCGTACTCATCGCGCCAACGGAGAGCACCTCAAGTATGTTATCCAAATGCACTTTCCAAGAAGCAAGCGACAAACAACACCGCTGAATATGAGGGCTTGCTTGCGGCCTCGGGATTGCGGCGAGCTTGGGATCAAGAAGCTGATTGTCTTGAGGATTCGAGTTGGTGGTCAGCAAGTTAACAAGAACTATCGAGCCCTTTGATGGAAGCCTATGTAGATGAAGTAAGGAAGCTTGAGGAGCACTTTGAAGGTCTGCGGATGGAACACATTAGAGAGCTCGAGAATGAAATCATGACGGCCTTTCAAAGTGTGCTTCAATGAAGTTACAATGGAACCGGGGACCTTCTTGCTCGGTGACTCAACCTTGTGGCACCAACAATTGGGCAGTCCAAAAGAAAGTTGGTGTCCGGCGACTACTTGCGGCGGACCTCCAGGAGCGCCGCCAAAGTCCCGAGTTAACCTCCGAGCGGCTGAGAACAATCAGCTCCGCCGATCATCGGATCTGTGCGATCGAAGCAAGTGTTCCCGACAAGACTTGCCCCAAGCTTGCAGGGAACCTTCAACTCCGGCGGGCGAGAGATTCTTGCCGTAAAGCGAAAGGTTCCATGGCAGCCCTCATGCCTTTAGTCCTGTGCGTCGAGCCCGGGCTCCGGCATGGCGCAGCGAATCGTCCGTTTCCTACAAAGCTGGAGAACTTCACAGCGATCTGAAGAGATAGAAAGGATAACGAGACGGTCAAGTATGTACCGGTTAAGTGGACAGACGAGCTATCTGAAGAAAGGCTCAATGGTGTCAGATTGAAGTGCATCTCTAGGGAAGATGGACTGACAGCTGTTGGCGAGAGGTTCACGGAGGCATCTGCGGCCACCACATTGGCGCAAAGGCGCTTGCGGAAAAGCTTTCGGCAAGGGTTCTTTGGCGAAGCTCTCAAGATGCTGCTGCACTAGTAACCAAGTGTGAGCGTGTCGATTCCATGCAAAAGCAAATTCATCGGCCAGCTCAAGCTCTCCAAACAATCCCTTTGTCTTGGCCTTCTCGGTGCAGGGGCTCGACATCCTCGGCCCCTTCCCGTGCCGTCGGGGCTTTGAGTACTATGCGTAGCGATCGACAAGTTCACAAAGTGGCGAAGTGGAGCAGTGAGAAAGGTGACAACCGATCGGCGATCAAGTTCTTGGTCGATTGTATGCGTTTGGGATCTAACGGATCATCACCGACAACGGTACACAATTCACTGGCCGCACCTTCATGCAATATGTCCAAGACCTTGGCGCCAAAAGTGCATTTAAGCTTCATTGCTCACCCAAGGAGCAGCGGTCAAGCGAAAAGGGCCAATCGGAAGTGTTAGCGCGGACTCAAGACAAGAACTTTCGGCGAGGCTGCGCAAGTCGGAAGAAATTGGATAGAGGGCTGCGGCGGCTCTCTGGTCAATCGAGCGACACCAAACCGAGCCACGGGCAGACACCCTTTGCTCTAGTCTACGGGCGAAGCAGTTCTCCCCACGGAACTTCGTATCACGGATCTCCTCGAGTGCTCGCTTATGATGAGCTCGAGCAAAAGCAAGCTGCGACAAGGCGGCGCATTGCTCCTCGAGGAAGGGCGTCTCGAGCTCTTTGTCGAGCTGCTCGATACCAGCAAGCCTTGCGCCTTCTACCATAACCGCAAGGTCAAAGCGAGAGCCTCGAGGAAAGCGACCTTGTTCTTGGCGTGTTCAGTCCGCCAAAATTCCAACAAGTTGGCCTTGAAGTGGGAAGGCCCTTGCTCGGGTGAGACAAGTCCACGAGACCGGCGCTGTCCATTTCGAGACGAAGAAACTTGCGGTGAGTAATTCTGGAACATAGAGCATCTTCGCAAGTTCTACCCATAAAGCGCGGTTGCCGTGATCCGCTCGGCAACCACCTTTTATACAAAAGCCTTGCAGCGATTGCATGTAACCCTTTGTACAAAGCGAGCGCGAGACCCGTGCAGCAATAAAGTTTCCGTGCTGCGTTATTTGCCTTTTCCCATGCTTTCCTTTGAATATTTGCATGAGTTATTTGGCATCTTTTAAATGCAATACGCATGCCGTGTAAGCAACACGCGCGAAAGAACATATGATTTTTCCTTCTTCTCTTTCCTTGTCTCTTAAGCGAAAGAAACATTCCCGATGCACAAGTTTGCGGGGAGCGAAGTGGAGGGTAAACCAAGTGCTGTTCAAGAAAGAAAGCTTGCGGAGAGAGGCTCAAAGTTTTAAATTTGTAAGTTGCCTTCCTTGAACAGCCACACTTACGTGCGAAAAACTTGTGCTCGGAGGAACCTACCGTGGATAACCGCACCCTCATTTTGTTTTCGGCGTGCTCAGCGATTTAAGTGAGCGCGACAAAGTGTGCGCCCTTGCCCGTTTGAGCCCGCTCGGCGAACTAAATGCGTTGCGGCAAACCATGGCAGGGTTACTTGCGGCGAGGGCTCCTTGCGGCAAGACTCCTAAAGCATAAAGTTAAGCAGTGAAGTTGAGGATCAAGGCAAGGAGATAACACTTGCTTTGCCGATCGAGTAAAGGTAATGTCTTACGGAATAATTTGTCGCGATAACTAAAGAGTTCATGGCGACACTGTGCAGTAACAAAAAGGAAATAAAAAGAAGAAAGAGGCCTAGTCTCTGGCCGCCCTCCATCTGGGGATCTTGTTCACTTTAGCAATGATGTGGCGACTTGCTCCTTCAAGGCCTCCATGTCGCGTCGGCCGGCAAGCTCGAAGGGCGTTGGAAGGTTTATACGGGGTTGCGGTATCGATCTTCGTCGGCACGCGCTCCATGGTTCCAGCGCTGTGGCGCGCCTCCTCGGCGAGCTGCGAGGATCTTCTTCGTCCATGATTTGCGAGAGCTGGCGCGACCCCACGAAGAAGAGGCTGAGCTTGGCGCTGTGGCGAGTTTGGATCCGGGAGTAAATGAGGTGCTCCAACTTCAGCGCCCGGCGACTCACAGTCAATGGCGGTTCGCGAAGGACACCAATTCCTCGGTCCATATCTCGGCGATCTGGCGGAAATCCTCGGCCGCTCTGTTGGCGCCGGCCACTAAGGATCGCTCCTCACGGAGCTCTTCCTTGATTTGGTTTCTGGGCGGGCAGCGTCAGCGAGTCCGTCGGCGCAGAAATTTTCCGCTCAAGATCCTCGGCGGAATCCTGGCGGCCTTCAACTCGTCGCCCTTCTCAGCAATCTGGCGCTGGAGCTACGAGTTGGTGCGAGTGAACTCCCAGCGCTCCCGTGACAGCGCTTGGCGATCTTCTCGAGTCCACCTTCAGCAGCTCCTCGATTCGCGACCTTGGCGGCGAGATCCTTCTTGGCGGCCTCAGCATGATCGCCCTTGGCGTCTTCGCCTCCTTCAACTCCCGCCAAGGCTTGCTCCCGGCGAGGTCTTCCTCGTGGGCGTCGAGGCAACCTTCAGCTGGTTGAGCTCCCCTTCTCGCCGGGACAGCTCCACCCGGCGAGCCGTTCTTGCTCCTCGGCCTCGGCTTTCTCCAACAGCCACTCTTCATCTTGCCCGGAGCTGCTCGCGCCTCTCCAGGCACCTCGCGGAGAGCAGCTTGATTAGCGGCACGGAGCTCCCAGCGTTTCTCCATCTCCTCGGCGGCCTTGGCGGCAAGGGCTTCCGGGAAGCAAGCCGCTGCCGAACGCAGTAAGGGCCATGATCTGCTGAAGCAGCTTCTCCTCATCGGGCCCCGCTCCCGCGGAGCCCTCCACGACCTTCAAACCAGCGGGGCGGGATCTCCCGTCAAAGGCCTCGCCCTCCGCGAGCGCTTCGACGAGGAAGCCCACGGCATCTGGATGAAGACACCGTTAGGGGCTTCAAGTAACCGGGCTGTTACGCTTGACGGAGGGATCGGCTGACCGGCGCGGCAGCAGCTCTGCAGCCTCCGGACTGGTGGTCGCGTGCCGTCCCCTCTCCGGCCGGCTGCGTCGGAAGCGGCAGTTCGAGCGCGTGTGGTTGGCGGCCCCGCCCGGCGTCCTCGGCAGCAGGAGCACCATCGCGCCACCACTGCGTTCCCCTCCTCTTCAGCAGCGACCTCCGTCTCCATCAGCTCGGGGAGGAGGGATCTAAAGAAGAAGAAAAAGCAAAAAGCAGCTCAAGCAAATATCCAAGAACCGACACCAACAGCGGAAGCTGCAGAACTTACCTTGGCAAACATCTTGGCTGCAGGCTCCTTGCGGGAATCATCCCTTGCGGGGTAGCCGCCCTCGCCCGGGCTGCCCACCCTTGTCGAGGTACTCACCCTTGGCGGAGTACCCGCCCTTGGCGAGCGTTCCCCCTTCTTGGGAATCCGCCCTCGGCCGAGGATGGAAGGACTGCCCGGCTCCTCGAGGCAACCTCCGGGTGCTCCTGCTGCTGCGGATCCGTGCTGCACAAATCAAGACAAACACTTCAAGGTATTAGAACAAGATGAAACCTTGAGCAGCCTTGCGACAAGCGGGCCGGGACCCAGACTTCTGTTGGGGGGGCTGCGCTGAGAAACTCTGTTGAGGCTGCTCCTCGGGGCGCCCTTCGGGTCAGCGGAGGCTTGATCCGGCGCCTCCCGGTCGCCTCGGGAGGCGAGTCGTCCGCGACCTCGGTCACGGGAACCTTGGCTCTCTTCGACGCCCGCTCAGTCAAGGTCCTGAAATCAGCACAGAAACAAGATCAGCCTCAACAATAATGAAGGCGAAATTCACGAAGATGAAGGTCTTGGGGACTCACTCCTGTTCCTCCTCGTCGTCTTCGCTCAAGACGGAGAGATCGTACTGCACCTGGGACGCGTCGGTGTGGGGAGCCGGAGACGAAGGCCCTCTCGGGCGCTTGGCGGTCCTCGGGCCTGGGGGCTGCGAAGACCCGGCCCCTGTGATCGAGACCCGAGAAGTGGGGCGGAACCGCCGCCCGCTCAGGAGGCCTGACCGCTCAGGCGCCGACTTGTGGGGCGCCTTTGCTGTCAGCCTGCCAGCGAGTCGCCTCCGCCACATCTGGTCGCTAGTAGCCCGGCAGCTCGACTCCCAGGAAGCTTGCGCTGCCAGTGGTGGCGATTGCCGGGGCTGCGTACTCACTTCTGCCTTGACCTTGGGCCGGCAGCGGAGAAGCAGCAGGGCTCGCCAGGCGGCGAGGTTCGGCGGCGAGGAGGCGTCGTCATCATAAAGTCCGTGGACCCACCGGCATCATCGGCGACGCGGCGTTCTCCCCTCCTCCTCGCGGCTGGCTCGCGGACCCGGCACCTGTGTGACCCCTTACCTTTGGCGCCCGGCTCCCTCCGGCGCCTCTGCTCCTCGGCGCCTCTGCTCCCTCCGGTGGCGCCCGCTTACCGCGATTTAAGCCACAATTCCGTGGATCCCGGGTGCCTCGGAGAAGGGACCCGGCAAGCGCCGGGGAGGAAGTTTCGACAACCGGCAGATCTCCGTCGCCTCCGCTTGATAGGACTCCTCGCAGCCTCCTCCTCCTCGGGCGTGCAATCAAATTCTCCTGCCGCTGCGGCTCGTGGCTCTCTTTCGAGAGGCTATGTCGCGATCTCGATCCGTGGTGTCCCGTGTCAGCCAGCGGATCTCATCCTTGTTTTCGCCGCCTCCTCGAGGGTGTCGAAGAAGCGATGATGTCGGCGGCTCGGCGGAATCCATGAGCAGCTCCGCCGTGGAATCCTGCCGGGCATCATGGCGAGATCGATCCGGGCCACGTTATTGCGAGAGGGCACCACTTGCGGGGAAGCTGAACCACTCTGGATGGGCGGGTCATATTTAAAGAGCTCCGGACCATCCCCTCAGCTCAGCGTCGTGAAGTTGAAGTTCAGCCGGTCGCAGCCTCATTATATCCCCAGCGCGCCATACTCCCGAGGCGGCCTTTTACTGTCTTGGAGAAGCGTCTGGCGGCGGAGAAAATCTGCGCCTACGCTGCGGTGGACAGCCCAGCGTGCGGGGCGAAAATTCGGATAAGGCGGCGTCGAGCTTGACATCGTCGAGTCGATTCACTCAATCTCTGCCCGCTCAGCAGGCGCGGTCTTGGCCTTGATGAAGAACTGCGGCTCGTCTCGGCGATCCAGCACCGATCCATGCGCCACTCATCCCACTTGATCGGAGCTCCCGGCAATCTGACCTCTTGAGGTTGAGACGGAAAACCCAGAAATTCCTCCGGAGAGGGGGCGGGCTCTGCTCTCGGGGTAAAAAATGCTGAACAGAGCTACATTTGGGTGGATCCCTCGAAGTTCTCACACATATGTGCGAAAACCGCCATTGTGAGGGCGGCGTTGGGGTGAAATCAAGAAGGTGGAAGCCATATGTGTGCATAATGGTGCAAGGAAGAATTGAGAGAAAGGAGGACAAAGACATGAT
Source organism: Aegilops speltoides (assembly GCA_021437245.1). Taxonomy (NCBI): domain Eukaryota; kingdom Viridiplantae; phylum Streptophyta; class Magnoliopsida; order Poales; family Poaceae; genus Aegilops; species Aegilops speltoides. The sequence continues at coordinate 46,302,353 of CM038143.1, read as the reverse complement.
GAATGAAAAGCTGCGAAGAAATGGTACCCGCCGGGATAGTTGTCCTTGAGGTTGGCGGGTGGGCGCTGGTCCGAGGATCTTGTTGAGGTCCTCTTGGACCAGAACAAGAAGTACTTGCCCGAGTTCGTCCACGCCGAGCAGCGGCGGGAAGGCGATGTTCTCCCTCCGCATCTGGCGAGCTCTTCGCTTGCTCGGTTTCTCCCTTTGGTGCCTTCGCCTTCTCCTTCCCTTCTGGTCTTGAGGCCCTGCTTGGTGGCGAGGAAGGGGATGAGGTCAGCGGCCGCCCTTGAGACCAGAACAGCGGAGGCGCGGAGGTGGAAGCCGAGGAGGTTTTGGCGGAGAAGAAGAAGCAATGAAAGCAATGGAGGAACGCGCTGCTTGCCTCTGTTTTTATGGGGAAGTGGGGGGTAGCGTTCAGCTCTCCTCATTAAGAGGCGTGGGCACGTCCCATCCTGGCCGCAATCAAGCAGCGATGCCGCTGCAGGGGCGAGGCGGAGAGTGGATTCGACCGCCATGGGCCAGCGTGCCCGTGCCTTGTCTTGGGCACAGCCCAACAGCGCTTCGGCCGTGTATGGCCCGAGCCGGGGGCTCTGACCGGTGTACTAAGGTAGGGTACCTCGGTACCCCAACTTGTACTGCGAGCAGCCCACTCCCAGCTAGATCCACCGTATGCTTGCGGAGACCATTCGGCTCCCTACCAAGCCATTCGAGAACAAAGTGTGCAAGACCAAAACTCAAGACCCGGCAGAGGGCTTGCGGGAAAATAATTCCAGGCTCAAGGCTACATTACTCCTCAGATCCCGGCGAGAGGCTCGTCGGGAGGACAAAACCACACCACGGAAGGCACGCCTCGGCGCCCGCGTGCGCCCAGCGAGACCGAGGCGGCAAGTCCTGAGCCCGACAAGCCCGGGTCCGGCAAGATCAAGACCCGGCAAGGTGCTTGCGGGAGAGCTATACTACGTGCCCGCACCCAGCTCATTAAGCCTGCGCGTCGCCTCCAGCCTTCTCGAGCCCAGCGTGGCGGGTGGCTGTCTTTGCATGAAGGATCGGTGGCACTCCGCGGTGGTGGCCGCCGCCGTGGCGGAAGAAAACGCAATGGCGGGAGCTTTTAGGGCGGCAGCGACGGGCATTTAATGCCCTTGTCCCCTCTGTCAAAAGTAGGTAGAAAGCAACTGTGGCTGCCTTTGTTCCGCACTATTCCAACTACCACCTATTTTACGTTTTACCCCTCTACCCTACGTTGACACTGTCGGTGACCTTGCCCTATAAAGGAGGCCCATGCACAGCGTGGGGGGTTCAACCATTCGCTACTCTCGCGAGAGGTACCGATCATCAGTGACACTCATGAGACTCCCAAAAGCATAATACAACACAAAGCAGCAGTAGGGTTTCTGCGACCATCGCGGCCAGAAGCTGGTAAAATCCCAGCGTCGTCGCCTCGATCTGCTCTTGGCGCCCTCAGCCCTCCTACCGAACACACGAAGGGCCCGGCCCATAGGTGCAGCGCGACCATCCAGCCCGACACTTCATCAAGCCAGAACTCACATTTGGAAAACCGCGCCAAATTGATGCTCTACGAGCTTGTCGAGCACCAACCGCAAATGTTTGGTATGATCACTGCTTGTTCTTGGAAGACCAAAATATCATCGAGATACACCAAGGCGAAATCATTTGTGTAGGGGTTGAAGATAAAGTTCATCATGCGAGAAAGTTGGAGGAGCATTGACAAGGCGAAAGACATGGCGGTATATTCATAGAACCAAAGCATTACGAATCTTTGTCTTGGGAATATCTTGTTCACGAATCACGAATCTGATGATAACCCATCGGAGGTCAAGCTTGGAGAATACTTTAGCACCTTTCGGTTGCTCGAATAGCTCATTGATGTTGGGAAGTGGATACTTGTTCTTGATTGTCTTCTTGTTCAATGGGCGATAATCGGCGCAAAAGTCGATGCATGCCATCCTTCTTACGGACAAAAGAACTCCACATCCCCATGGAGATGAACTTCGATGCGATCAAACCAGACGTTCTTGTTCATCGAGCTGCTTCTTCAATTCTTTCAGCTCTTTGGGTCCAAGCTTGTAGGGCGTTTGCAAGCGGGTTGATGCGGGCTCAAGATCGATACTTAATTGTTGGCGATGAGGAGGCATACCGGAAGCTCTTACAGGAAGACATCTTGGTACTCTAAGCTTATTTGGAATCGAGAGATAGCATTCAACTCGCCCTTCTCATTGAGAGAAAACAACCGAATGGTTTCATCACGGCGGCATAGATGATAATATCCTCGGAAGGGTGTGTCAATTGAATTTGTGCAGCAGCACAATCAAGCTGAGCCTTGTCTTTGAAAGCGATCCATCCGAAATTAGATCAATATCGAGTCACCAAGAACAATTGGAGAAGGAAATCTATAGTCGCCCATCTTGATAGAGACATCGAACCATGGAGCTTGCTTTCATGAATTTACCGGAGAGACAATGATAACGGTCTAGGCAAATCTTGAAAAAACATCTCATGCTTAGATGAAAAAGGTCTTGAGATGAAACTATCGATGCACCGATATCAAATAAGACTTTTGCAGGAATATCATTAGCGAGAGATTACCCATTATCCGTCGTAGATTCCTCTGCTTGCGCTGCATTCATCATATTCACCTTGGCGGGCGTGGGATTATGCTTGACCCTTTGCATTGCTTGAAGACCTCACGGGGGAGGAGGAGGAAGGTGCCTTTGGTTATGGCATTTGTTAGCATAGTGACCCTTCCTTGGCACTTGTTGCGAGTCACCCTCTGAGCGGGACGGTGATAAGGAGCATTTGACCTTGGAACTTGAGGTGAGACTTGTTACAGTAGCTTGGGTTGGGTGGGTGGGAAGATCCACGACCACAGAGTTCTTCTGCGATAAAAGGTGGCCGGAGACGGAGGAGGAGGAAGGTAGAACTTTGCTGCTTTGCTGCCACTTGAGAGGAAGAAGAAGACTGAAGCTGCATCCCTATTTCTCTTCTTTGAAGCCTCACATGAGTGAGCACCTTCTAGCTTGAGTGCCATATTATAGAATTGATCAAGCTGAGTAGGCTCAAAAAGAACAAGAGATAGCTGAGATCCTCTCTAAGGCCACCTCTGAGCGATAGATCATACTTTTCTCATCGAGGAACATCTTGTTTAGCGAATCGAGCAAGTTTAAGCTGTATGTTGTATTAGTACCTTGACATGTTTCCATGCTTGAGATTGCGGAACTCCTCACGCTTGCTCTCAACAACTTTGGTAGGAATATGGTGAGCTTTAAAGTCCCGGCAATCAGTCCAAGTAATCACTCGACCACCTCTAGAATCCTTGTATTCTTGGAACCAATCAGCTGCTGATCCTTGAGCTGAAAAAGCCTTGAACAGCGTAGTCCTCGGTCGACATTGCTGCATTGAAGTGCTTGTTGATATCCACGAGCCAATCGCTTGGCGTCTATGGCCTCGACACGATGGTGAAAGACTTTGGCTGGTTTGCAAGGGCTGGTTGAGTGTAGGAAGCTGTGGTGATGATAGAACTGCCCTTGACCTTGATTCCCTTGGTTGCCTTGGCCTTGGTTACGCTCTTGCATCAGCTGGATCAACAAGCTGGCGTTGGCGTTAGTGGTTGCCATCAAAGTTTGCCATGCCTCCGGGAGGCGGAGGTGGAGGTGGAGGGTTCGCTGACTCCCATCACTGCGTTACGGATTACGGCGTGGCGGAGCCATCTGAAGAGGTGACATCCGTTAGCATCTTGATGAGCAGGATAGACAAGTTGAATCAGCGGATAGAAATTGCAACATATAGTCTTCACAATAAACATTGAACAGGGATGAGCGAATGAATTCCAAAGTAAACATCCGTCCATTAAGGTGAGAAGCCACTTGATAAGAGATTGATGAATGAAAATAAAAACAAGGTATGAATGGAACAAATAAGTGGTAAGGATTACCCAATCACAAACCAAATATCTGCGGAAGAAAAGCTAAAGCTACTTGAATCCCACCTATAAACTCCCGAAACTTTCGGTTATGCAATCGGTGTTGGGGATACAGGGGAGCAATATATATCTCACCCAAGCTAACAATCCCTACATCCGGTGTATCCATCCTTCAACACATAACCAAGAAAAACCGAATCGTGTACCTCAACCTTGAAAAGCATCCGTTATCTGAGTCATGGCAATACTCCGTACTCACCACGATCTTTGGGTTAGCGGGGTTATCTCTGTTATTTGCATAAAAGAGATTTTCGATGTCGGCGTACTAAACTCAGGTATTCGAGCTGCAGCGATAAAATTATGGCGACAACACCTCGGAGCTCAACTCCGGGACAACGCCACAACCCTAAATGTCGGGAGGCAACCAAGACAATGTTGTCATCATAAAACCATTGGAGCGATTCTAAGATACCAGCGTGATCCTAAAAAAATTTTAGTGAAATTTGAGAAGAGAAGAGTCAAAACTCTCGTCGGGATACCTCACCGGAAAATTCGAAGGGACTGGGGAGTAAAAAGAATTCCTAAACTCTCCGATATATATAATCCTAAATGACTCAAAACATTTTCTAGACACAACTCGGCCACTAAAGCGATCAAGCGGTGGGGGCTCCTAAGGTCGGGGATGGCTCACGATTACCAACTTATAGCGCCCTCGATGCGGCTATATCTCCCGTGTCGAAGCACGACTTAGAGCATAACCGCATTGAAAGCAATGTCGCAAGTGAGGTAATCTTCGCACAATCCATGTAATACATAAGGGAAAAGATACATAGTTGGCTTACGATCGCCACTTCACACAATTACATGAATAAAGCATTACATCATCGAGATACAATCAAGGTCCGACTACGGAACCAAAATAAAAAAAGAACCCCACATGCAACACGGATCGATCGCTAAGCTGGGCTCCACTACTAATCGTGCGGAAATGAAACATAGTATCGACCAAGTGCCTCATCATATTCCACTTCAGCTCGGTTCGCCATCTGCTTGGCATCACCGATACTGCATACATTTTGGTAGAATCATGAGCCACGAGGGACTCGACAATCTCACACCAGCGAGATCAAGACTATTTAAGCAAGGAAGGCTGGTGTAAAAAGAAGGGGCTGCGACAGCGACTAGCATATATGGTGGCTACATCGCAAAAGAGGCGAAGAGAAGCAAAAGCAGTCGTGAAACTAGTAGCGATCAAGAAGTGATCCTAAGCTACTTCGTCAAACATAACTCCAACACCGTGTTCACTTCCGGACTCCGCGAGAAGAGACCATCACGGTTACATACGGTTGATGTATTTTAATTAAAGGTCAACCGGGTTTTCTACAACGGACATTAACAAATTCCCATCGCCTCATAACGCGGAGCACGGCTTTGAAAGATAATACCTGCGGGGTGTCCCAACAAGCCCATAACAAGCTCTCACGGTCATGAAGGAATAAACCTTCACCCAAGACACTCCGTCGGACTCGGTATCCGGTACATCAAGACATTTCGACAATGGTAAAACTAAACCAGCAAGACCTCCCATGTGCCGACAAATCCCGATAGGAGCTGCACATATCTCGTTCTCGAGGGCACACGGATGAGCAGACATCGGGTTGGCATAGACCTCAGTTGCCCAAAGGCGCGGACATCCTCGAGTTGGACCAACACTCGAAGAACCTTGGCGGGGGCTAAAATAAAGATGACCCTCGGGCTCGCGAAAACCAAGGGAAAAAGGGTATAGGTGGCAAATGGTAAAACCAAGGTTGGGCCTTCTTTGGAGGAGTTTTATTCAAAGCGAAGCTGTCAAGGGGTCCCATAAATCACCCGACAGCGTAAGGAGCATAAAATCAAGGAACATAACACGGTATGGCGGAAACTAGGGTGGCAAGAGTGGAACAAAACACGGGCATAAGGCCGAGCCTTCCACCCTTTACCAAGTATATAGATGCATTAATTAAAACAATAGATATTGTGATATCCCAAAATATCCGTGTTCAACAAGGAACAAACTTCATCTTCACTGCAACTAACAACGCTATAAGAAGCTGAGCAAAGCGGTAACATAGCCAAACAACGGTTTGCTAGGACATGGATGGTTAGAGGTTGACATGGCAATATGGGTGGCATGATATAGCAAGTGGTAGGTATCGCAGCATAGGCATAGCAAAAGCGAGCATCTAGCAAGCAAAGATAGAAGTGATATCGAAGGTATGGTCATCTTGCACGTAAGGTTCTCGAGTTGTCGAAGGCTTGATCCTCGTGGGCGTTCTCAACAGGCTCCTCGTTCACGTACTCGTCTCCGGCTCTACCCAAAGCAAGAACACAAACAGCGGAACCACAATCAAACAAGGAACAATGCACAAACAATATGATCAAAACATGACATGCGATCACGAGATGTGATATGCAATGCATATGTATGCTCGGAAGGAAAATGATGAACCGGGCATCAACTTGGCAAACCAAGTATGCCGCTGGAAAGATGGAGTGATTTCGGTTGAAATCGATATAAAGATCACGGAATCGGATGCACGGTTTGCAAATGACAAGCAAAACAAGAATAGCGCAAATCTGCGTTTAACAGCCCGATGCTACTTAGCACGCAACACGAAACTATGCTACAGCACCCCAACATAAAAACAAAGCATATGGCAGCGAACTACAGGAGATGCTTAACAAAGAGGAACACTGAGCTACGGCTAAATCACATCATAACATGTTCAAACAAGCATGGTGAAAGTGCTCAAAATATCAGGTTCACAGACTTAGTGAAAATACTAACATGCAGGAATTAACATCGAGGAAGGCATGTTTAGAGCAAACAAACAACATGCTACAGGAACTTATAATAGCAAAGCAAGGCATGACATGATTCTACTCAAAGCATATTTCAATAGTCCCTTACTGACCATAAGCCAAAAGGACCTTAGAAATGATGGCACCCATGTAAACATTGCAAGTTTTATTACAGATTTCAGACTTAGTGAAATATCAGGACATGGCAAAAACAGATTCAACATGGCATGTTAAGTGAGCTCGATGCACTCACTACAGAGCATCTCATGATAAACTAAGCATACACCCATCAAGAAGACATGGCATAGGAGCTATACATGGCAAGAACAACATCATAGCATACGGATCAACTACTAGCGACCTCGTGAAAATTGAATCTCATGCAAACAATCTGCCAGGAAACATTTTCAAGCAAAAGTAGAGCACGAAAATGACATGCTAGACTACTCCATAAATGCCAACAAAGGCATGGATGGATAGAGCACATCCATATGTTCAAAACACCCTTACTGATCATGCTCAAAAGGGCATAGATCTCTCTGTAACAACATGAACATATGGCATAAAATTATCAGCAGGACAAGACTTAGTGAAATCACTAAGTTCCTGAAATCAACAACATCATCATCCCTACTTTGCATGCTTGTTCTAGTCAACACATAGCTCACAAAAATACATGGCAAACACCCCTGGAAAGATGGCATGGCAATGTTCAACTCACATGTAGGACTCAAGTTCATAGGGTGCACACATAATTCATGGCAAAAATGACAAAAGAGCTCGAACTGATAAGATTCTGAAACTAACGATCTGAAGCCATCTTCCAACAGCATTTCGGGCATCAAGATGAGCTCAAATGCAAATGATGCAATGGAATGAAATGATGTACTCTTGAGGCGAACAATTTGACATATTATCGCCCAAAAGCGGAGCCACAGTTGCGGAGATGTGATGCTATGAAAATGCGAAAATGATCACAGATTATGACTTAGTGGTTTTGGGGGGGGGAGAAATCAACCTAGGTTTTCGATCGGATCTGGATCGCGATGCTCGCGGAGTTGGAGCTCTCGCCGGAGGAGGTCGGGGCGGAAGGAGGCAGCGCTTGGCCAGGGGAGGCGGCGAATCCGGCGATGGCCCGTATGCCAGCCAGCGGCGAGGCATGGTGGCGCTCCGTGAGGCGGCGGCAATGATGGCAGCGACCAGCCTTGTGTGTGTGTGATCTTGACAATGGCAATGTGGTGTAATGGCGGCAGTGGTGTGTGTGTGTGTGTGTGTGTGAATCCGACCCCATGAACTGAGCAGGCACATGGCCCGAAGCTCCGGCAGCAGCGGTATGTGCCATGTGCAGCGGTCGTCCAGGCTTGTGGGCCAGCGTCGGCTCCGTCGGAGCGTGTGTCGTATGAAGAAAATTTTAGGGTTTGCGGTGATTGAGGAGGGTCTATTTATAGAGGTAGAGGGGCTAGGAGAGTCCAAATGAGGTGTAGTTTTCGCCCACGATCGTGATCGAGCGACCGAGGGCATGGAGGGAGTTAGATGGGTTATTGGGCTGTTTTGGAGGTTGTTGGGCTGCAACTCAAAAGAGGCCTTTCTTGAGGCGCGGTTAACCGTTGGAGTACCAAGCGAACTCCAAATGACCCGAAACTTGACAGGTGGTCTACGGTGCTATACCAGGGCCACTTGGCAAGGCTCGATCCATTCGAGAATGTTCAACACCCTTTGCGGAAAAATGAAAAAAAGGGGCCTTGGGGAACATAGGAGTGCGGATTGCAAAAGCAGACTGACGGGGAATATGCTCGGAATCATGAGGCGAACACGTATGCAAATGAGATGCACATGATGACATGATATGAGATGCATGACATGGACAAAATGCAAAATGAAAACAAAACCCAACCACGGAGGAATATCATAGCACATATCCGAAAATGGCAAGAGTTGGAGTTACAAATATGGAAAGATACATCCGGGGTGTTACAACACTCCACCACTACAAGAGGATCTCGTCCCGAGATCTAGGACTGAAAGAACTCCGGATATTCGGAACGGAGGTGATCCTCGCGCTCCCAGGTGGCTTCTCGGTTGGAATGGTGTGACCACTTTACTTTCAGGAATTTGATTGACTTGTTGCGAGTCTTGCGCTCGGTTTCTTCAAGAATAACAGCAGGGGTGCTCATGATAAGAGAGATCTTCTTGGAGGTCAATTTCTTCAAAGTTGATAGTGCGCTCAGGAATCTTGAAGCACTTGCGGAGCTGTGACACGTGAAACACATCGTGCACGTTTGCAAAGTTGGATGGAAGCTCAAGTTGATAGGCGAGATCGCCTCTTTTGCCAATGATCTTGAAAGGACCCACGTATCTAGGGGCAAGCTTCCCTTTGATACCGAAGCGACGAGTGCCTTTCATTGGAGAGACGCGGAGGTAGACATGGTCTCCGATTTCAAAAGCCACATCACGGTGCTTGTCATCATAATAGCCCTTCTGGCGCGATTGCGCGGCTTTAAGATTCTCACGAATGACTTTGCACATTTCTTGACCGTGATCAAGTCGTTGCCAAGAAGTTGGCGTTCACTGTCTCGGACCAATTGAGAGAGTCGACACTTTACGCCATAGAAATTTCGAATGGGGCCTTGCCGAACTTCGCTTGGAAGCTGTTGTTGTAGGAGAACTTCGGCATATGGAGACCTCTTCCACTTCATGCCAAAAGAAATGACACAAGCCACGAGCATATCTTCAAGGATTTGATTGATTTCGCTCGACTTGGCCACTTGTTTGAGGATGAAAAGCTGTCTTTGAAAGCGAATGTTGGTGCCCATGGCCTTACGAAAAGAGTCCCAGAACTTAGAAGTGAAGATGCTTCCACGATGCGAAGAGATCAATTGTGGAATACCGTGCAAGGAGACAATTACGGAGGTGTATAGCTCTGCCGGTGAGCTGCTGTGATAGATTCTTTGTGGGAAGAAAATGAGCCACTTTAGTAAGCTTGTCAATGACAACGAAGATAGCATCATTTCACGCTTGGACTTAGGAAATCCGATCCGAAGTCCATCTCGATATGATCAAACTTCCATTCGGAATAGCAAGAGGTTGGAGGAGACCAGCTGGTCTTTGGTGTTACCTTTCACCCATACTGCGGACATCACATTCATTCACGAATTGAGCAATTTCTCGCTTCATTCGAGTCCACCAATATATTGCTTGAGGTCATGGTACATCTTCGTACTTCGGGATGAATGGATAGGAGGAATTGTGTGCCTCATTCATGATGACTTTTCTCGGATCGCCTTTAGGAACCACAATCGATCCTCGAAGAAAGAGTGTCTTTGTCATCCAAGCGATAGCACTTGTATTTGGAAATGCCCTTGTCAATACCACGTTTCACCTTCTTCACCATGGTATCCAGAAGTTGAGCCTCACGAATTTGATCTTCCAAAGTAGGAGAGACTATGAGGTTGGCAAGAAATCCTTGAGGAACAACTTGAAGATTCAGCTTGCGGAAAGCTTCACAAAGATCCGGTTGGAAGGGCTTGAGAATTAGGCTGTTGCAATAAGCCTTTCTGCTCAGAGCATCTGCAATCACATTCGCCTTGCGGGGTATATTCAATACTTGGATTGTACTCTTGAATCATTTCGACCCATCGAGTTTGCCTGAGGTTGAGGTTTGGTTGAGTGAAGATATACTTGAGACTCTTGTGATCGGTGAAAATGTCCACTTTCCTTCCCAACAAGAGATGTCTCCATGTTATCAATGCATGGACAATTGCCGCCAACTCAAGATCGTGAGTGGGGTAGTTCTTTTCGTTGGGCTTCAAGCGGCGAGAGGTATAGGCCACAACCTTCTTCTCTTGCATTAACACAGCACGAGACCTTGCAAGGAAGCATCACGAAAACTTGAATGGCTTGGATTCATCGGGAGGAGTCAAGGCGGGGCTGTGACTAGCTTCTCTTTGAGGGTGTTGAAAGCGACATCACACTCAGGCGTCCAGACATACTTGACATGCTTCTGGAGGAGGTTGGAAAGAGGCTTTGCAATCTTGGAGAAGTTCTCAACGAATCTTCGACAATAGCTTGCAAGACCGAGAAAACTGCGGAGCTGCTTGACATTCTGAGGAGGTTCCCAATTCACAATTGAAGACACCTTCTCGGGATTAACAGCGATGCCCTTGGCTGAGATGATATGACCAAGATAAAGAACTTCATCAAGCCAGAACTCACATTTGGAAAACTTCGCATAGAATTGATGCTCTCTGAGCTTGTCGAGCACCAACCGCAAATGTTTGGCATGATCACCTTGTTCTTGGAAGACCAAAATATCATCGAGATACACCAAGGCGAAATCATTTGTGTAGGGGTTGAAGATAAAGTTCATCATGCGAGAGAAAGTTGGAGGAGCATTGACAAGGCGAAAGACATGGCGATATATTCATAGAACCAAAGCATTACGAATCTTGTCTTGGGAATATCTTGTTCACGAATCGAATCGATGATAACCCATCTGGAGGTCAAGCTTGGAGAATACTTTAGCACCTTTGAGTTGCTCGAATAGCTCATTGATGTTGGGAAGTGGATACTTGTTCTTGATTGTCTTCTTGTTCAATGGGCGATAATCAACACAAAAGTCGGTCCGTGCCATCCTTCTTACGGACAAAAGAACTCCACATCCCCATGGAGATGAACTCGATCGATCAAACCAGACGCTCTTGTTCATCGAGCTGCTTCTTCAATTCTTTCAGCTCCTTGGGTCCAAGCTTGTAGGGCGCTTGCAAGCGGGTTCGATGCGGGCTCAAGATCGATATGAATTCGGTGGCGATGAGGAGGCATACCGGAAGCTCTTACGGAAGACATCTTGGTACTCTAAGCATTTGGAATTTGAGAGATAGCATCAACTCGCCCTTCTCATTGAGAGAAAACAACCGAATGGTTTCATCACGGCGGCATAGATGATAACATCCTCGGAAGGGTGTGTCAATTGAATTTCACTGGCAGCACAATCAAGTGAGCCTTGTCTTTGAAAGCCGATCCATCCGAAATTAGATCAATATCGAGTCACCAAGAACAATTGGAGAAAGCAATCTATAGTCGCCCATCTTGATAGAGACATCGAACCATGGAGCTTGCGTTCATGAATTTACGGGAGACAATGATAACGGTCTAGGCAAATCTTGAAAAAACATCTCATGCTTAGATGAAAAAGGTCTTGAGATGAAACTATCGATGCACCGTATCAAATAAGACTTTTGCAGGAATATCATTAAGCGAAGATTACCCATTATCACATCGAAGAATCCTCTGCTTTGCTGCATTCATCATATTCACCTTTGCAGACTTGGGATTATGCTTGACCTTGCATTGCTTGAAGACCTCACGGGGAGGAGGAGGAAGGCGCCTTTGGTTATGGCATTTGTTAGCATAGTGACCTTCTGCTGGCACTTGTTGCAGGTCACCTCTGAGGCGGGCGGTGATAAGGAGCATTTGACCTTGGAGCTTGAGGTGAGACTTGTTACAGTAGCTTGGGTTGGGTGGGTGGGAAGATCCACGACCACGAGTTCTTCTGTGATAAAGGTGGCCGGAGCGGAGGAGGAGGAAGGTAGAACTTTTGCTGCTTTGCTGCCACTTGAGAGGAAGAAGAAAGTGAGCTGCATCCTGTTTCTCTTCTTTGAAGCCTCACACTTGAGTGAGCACCTTCTAGCTTGAGTGCCATATTATAGAATTGATCAAAGCTGAGTAGGCTCGGAAAGAACAAGAGATAGCTGCAGATCCTCTCTAAGGCCACCTCTGGCGATAGATCATACTTTTCTCATCGGGAACGTCTTGTTTAGCGAATCGAGCAAGTTTACGAAGCTGTATGTTGTATTAGTACTTGACATGTTTCCTTGCTTGAGATTGCGGAACTCCTCACGCTTGCTCTCAACAACCTTTGGTAGGAATGTGGTGAGCTTTAAAGTCCGGCAATCAGTCAAGTAATCACTCGACCACCTCTAGAATCCTTGTATTCTGGAACCAATCATTTGCTGATCCTTGAGCTGAAAAAGCCTTGAACTTGGCGTAGTCCTCGGTCGACATTGCTGCATTCAAAAGTGCTTGTTGATATCCACGAGCCAATCGTCGGCGTCGTGGCCTCGACACGATGGTGAAAGACTTTGGCTGGTTTGCAAGAACTGGTTGAGTGTAGGAAGCGTGGCTGATGATAGAACTGCCCTTGACCTTGATTCCCTTGGTTGCCTTGGCCTTGGTTACGCTCTTGCATCAGCTGGATCAACAACTGAGCGTTGGCGTTAGTGGTTGCCATCAAAGTTTGCCATGCCTCCGGAGGCGGAGGTGGAGGTGGAGGTTCGCTGACTCCCATCACTGCGTTCGGATTACGGCGTGGCGGAGCCATCTGAAGAGGTGACATCCGTTAGCATCTTGATGAGCAGATAGACAAGTTGAATCAGCGGATAGAAATTGCAACATATAGTCTTCACAATAAACATTGAGCAGGGATGAGCGAATGAATTCCAAAGTAAACATCCGTCCATTAAGGTGAGAAGCCACTTGATAAGAGATTGATGAATGAAAATAAAAACAAGGTATGAATGGAACAAATAAGTGGTAAGGATTACCCAATCACAAACCAAATATCTGCGGAAGAAATGCTAAAGCTACTTGAATCCCACCTATAAACTCCGAAACTTTCGGTTATGCAATCAGGTGTTGGGGATCTGAGGGAGCAATATATATCTCACCCAAGCTAACAATCCCTACATCCATTGTATCCATCCTTCAACACATAACCAAGAAACCTTGAAATCGTGTACCTCAACCTTGAAAAGCATCCGTTATATGAGTCATGGCAATACTCCGTACTCACCACGATCTTTGGGTTAGCGGGGTTATCTCACCAACAACTGCATAAAAAGATTTTCGATGTCGTACTAAACTCGGTATTCGAGCGCAGCGATAAAATTATGGCGACAACACCTCGGAGCTCAACTCCCGGGACACTGCCACAACCCCTAAATGTCGGGGAGGCAACCAAGACAATGTTGTCATCATAAAACCATCGGAGCGATTCTAAGATACCAGCGTGATCCTAAAAAAATTTAGTGAAATTTGAGAAGAGAAGAGTCAAAACTCTCGTCGGGATACCTCACGGAAGGTCGAAGGGGACTGGGGAGTAAAAAGAATTCCTAAACTCTCCGATATATATAATCCTAAATGACTCAAAACATTTTCTAGACACAACTCGGCCACTAAAAGCGATCAAGCGGTGGGGGCTCCTAAGGTCGAGGGATGGCTCGATTACCAACTTATAGCGCCCTCGATGCGGCTATATCTCCCCGTGTCGAAGCACGACTTAGAGGCATATAACGCATTGAAAGCAATGTCATAAGTGAGGTAATCTTCTTACAATCCATGTAATACATAAGGGAAAAGATACATAGTTGGCTTACGATTAGCCACTTCACACAATTACATGAATAAAGCATTACATCATCGAGATACAATCAAGGTCCGACTACGGAACCAAAATAAAAAGAAAACCCCAAATGCAACACAGATCCCGATCGCTAAGCTGAGGCTCCACTACTAATCGTGCGGAAATGAAACATAGTAACGACCAAGTGCCTCATCATATTCCCACTTCAGCTCGGTTCGCCATCTGTATTTGGCATCACCGATACTGCATCTGTTTTGGTAGAATCATGAGCCACGGGACTCAACAATCTCACACCAGCGAGATCAAGACTATTTAAGCAAGGAAGGCTGGTGTAAAAAGGAGGGGCTGCAGCAAGCGACTAGCATATATGGTGGCTACATACATAAAGAAGCGAGAAGAAAGAAGCAAAGCGCGGTCATGAAACTAGTAGCGATCAAGAAGTGATCCTAAGCAACTTCGTCAAACATAACTCCAACACCGTGTTCACTTCCGGACTCCGCGAGAAGAGACCATCACGGTTACATACAGTTGATGTATTTTAATTAAAGGTCAACTTGGGTTTTCTACAGCGGACATTAACAAATTCCCATCTGCCTCATAACCGCGAGCACGGCTTTGAAAGATAATACCTGCGGGGTGTCCCAACAAGCCCATAACAAGCTCTCACGGTCAATGAAGGAATAAACCTTCACCCAAGACACTCCGATCAGACTCGGTATCCGGTACATCAAGACATTTCGACAATGGTAAAACTAAACCAGCAAGACCTCCATTTGTGCCGACAAATCCCGATAGGAGCTGCACATATCTCGTTCTCGGGGCACACGGATGAGCAGACGTCGGGTTGGCATAGACCCTGGTTGCCCAAAGGCGGCGGACATCGCTCGAGTTGGACCAACACTCGAAGAACCACGGCCGGGGGCTAAAATAAAGATGACCCTCGGACTCGCGAAAACCCAAGGGAAAAAGGGTATAGGTGGCAAATGGTAAAACCAAGGTTGGGCCTTCTGGAGGAGTTTATTCAAAGCGAACTGTCAAGGGGTCCCATAAATCACCCGACCGCGTAAGGAGCATAAAATCAAGGAACATAACACGGTATGGCGGAAACTAGGGTGGCAAGAGTGGAACAAAACACCGGGCATAAGGCGAGCCTTCCACCCTTTACCAAGTATATAGATGCATTAATTAAAACAATAGATATTGTGATATCCCAAAATATCCGTGTTCAACAAGGAACAAACTTCATCTTCACTGCGACTAACAATGCTATAAGAGGGCTGAGCAAAGCGGTAACATAGCCAAACAACGGTTTGCTAGGACATGGATGGTTAGAGGTTGACATGGCAATATGGGTGGCATGATATAGCAAGTGGTAGGTATCGCAGCATAGGCATAGCAAAGCGAGCATCTAGCAAGCAAAGATAGAAGTGATATCGAAGGTATGGTCATCTTGCACGTAAGGTTCTCGAGTTGTCGAAGGCTGGATCCTCGTAGGCGTTCTCAACAGGCTCCTCGTTCACATACTCGTCTCCGGCTCTACCCAAAGCAAGAACACAAGCAGCGGAACCACAATCAAACAAGGAACAATGCACAAACAATATGATGCAAAACATGACATGCGTCACGAGATGTGATATGCAATGCATATGTATGCTCGG